>QVRM01004033.1:442500-863755 GCA_003439945.1 Dermanyssus gallinae | reverse complement strand
TACGGGAACACGTTTTGTATATTATCTCGATCGGAAACAGATTTGTTCTGTGAGGGAAGTTGAATGCAGACGATACTCACTGTTGCTGCGAAAGGAGCATGTTCTCTTTTCCGAGCCGTGTCGGACTCGACCCCATAGATGGAATGATGGCACGTCAAGACCCCTCTTAATCCACTGAACACACTTTCCCCTTCAAGCGTCACACTTGAATAGCCGAGATATTAATCGAACTGCACTCAGAGCCGACCGAAAACAGATGACTTCTGCTTACGCAAAACAACAACAACGACAAGTAGCGTTATGCAATTTGTTGGGCCTTCAACGAAACCTTCAGCAGAGTCTTACGATAAGTGGCCTACCGTGCGTCCTGGAACCCGTCGGACCGGACAGGGAAGGCGGGAAGAGACCTGACGGTCTGACCTTAACACCGTTGGAGAAAGGTTGCATGCTGGTTTGAGACGCGACCGTTACTGACTCATTAGCCCCTTCAATGCTGGCGCGGCCTGGACCGGATGTGCTTCAGCTCTCGCTGAGACAGCCAAGGTGAGAAAATACCAAAACATCGAGTACACGTACGGGATTTTACTCACTTGACTTCGAGACCCTCGGCGGGCGAGGCCCGTCCACTCGCGGTTTGCTTGCTACAAAGTGCCGGGAAGCGACTAGTTCTAGGCAGCGGTAATAGGCGAGCGGGCGATTTTCTCAGACAGCGCCTGTCGCTGGATGTGCAACGGGGCAACGCGGCCTTGAACCGGGGAATCCTCCAGAGATGGTTGGATCATACATTGAGCCCTTCGTAATAGTGCACACGTTCACAAGGACCCAATTGTCATGTTCCTACGGTTGGTGATTGATTACAAGGAATAATTATATATATATATATATATATATATATATATATATAAATTGTTTGCTTGTCGTTAGAGAATCTGTCTGGCAAGCGCCTGGACACATGCGCAAGCACGTTTATTCTGGAAAAATGCAGCACACATTTGGCAGCTGCTGTTCACTGCCGCTGCCGCTCGAAGAGAGGCGTAACTAGTATGATCATTCTGCAATAGACAAGGCCGCTACCGGAAAGACGAGTCCCGATTGGGAAATCTCGTAACTGTGGGCCCGACTATGGCGGCATCGGGGGCCTTGTTCGAAGTTCGGCTCTTGATATCTCTCGGTGTACATTGTCGTGGGTGTGTCGTCCGATTCGTAAATCAACCGCTCGCCTACCATAGCTGATTGATACAAGTCCCCAGATGAACAGTGGCCACGAACGATGCGGAACAAAAGGGAACCCAGGTCGTCCGAAGAGGTTGGCTGTTTGTTTACGTTCGTATAGCGCGTGCGTCGCATTATAGAAGGTCACCATCGTAGAATGGTCACGAGCATCTTTGATCTTTCGTTTGCCTTCGATCGCTATACGTCGTACGTATCGCAGACGCCTGTGCTCGGTGAGACGCACCAAAGACAGCGAAAAAAACCGAGACGATGCGACTTAGTGTAGCGACTGGGAATCGTAGGCATAAGTTCATAACGACAATCCTGCGTTACGCCTCTCTTGGCGGGAATGAATGATAGGTGAATAATAGATGGATACCTAGGTAGATTGATGAATGTGTTTGTTTGCTGCCGCCACTGCTGCTGTTGGTGAGTCTGGTAGCGCTGCTCTGGAGAGCCTCTCTCAAGCCATAGTATCTGGCTGTCCCGACCCGGCCAAAGTGCATGGTAGGCAACAAGAATAGCGTCGTCGTCGTCATCATCAACATCAAACAATGATAACAACACAATAGACACGCCAGTAACAACAGCAATAACTGTAACAACAAAATAGTTGTTTTTTCACCAGCTGGCTGTCGAAATGGCAGCTCCGCTTGGCCTCTCGCTTTCTCTCTCTTTCTCTCCCTCCTCCTTTCTTCTTTCTTTCTTTCTTTCGTTCTGACGACAACGACGACCAACCGAGGGAAAGGTGACGGCAAATATGCACGGACGACATCAAGAGACAACGTGAAAACACATCAACAACAACAGCAATAGCCATACCCCGCCAGTGGGGGTCGCCGGGGCTAGAAATCTAATTTGTCCGTGAAATATATGCCGGCGTGTGTCCGTCCACTTACAGTCGAGCAGCCGCACCCGCCTCGGCATCGCCGTCATCTTCTTCTTCTTCTTCTTCTCTTTATGCTTTTCTTTTCTTCTCCTCGTCTCGCAGTCAAGTGCAGAGCCCTATTCGCTTTCCTTCCTTCTTCCGACACCCCGTAAGGAGACGAACTCGACGTATTCACAAATTCACTGCCAGCTACTACAACGACAACAGGCACATGATTGAAGCTGATTCGAGCAATATGCGGTGGAGGCAGGGGGAGAGGGGGAGGGGTGAATGTCTGGCTGGCTGGCTAGGTATGCTTAAATATATATATATATATATATATATATATATATATATATATATATATATATATAGTAAATACAGACTTCTGGCGTGCCGCTGAGTTAGGTGCCAGTGCCGAAGCGGCGGCGGCTGCTTCCCGCGTCTGTCAAGGAGCGGTACGGCTATCCGCCTAACTAGGCCAGACAGTGGAGTGCGGCAAAGGTCCGACCAAGACAAACAGGACAAAAATCTCGACAACAACAACAGCAACAGCAACCACAACAACAACAACAACAAAGGCCGCCAGGCCGAGTACAATGACGAGATGATGATGATGGCGATGCATTCGCTGATCTTCCTTTTGTTGAACATGGCTGGGCTGGGGTTGTTATGGACGACGACGGGTCGAGCCGGCCTATGCGTCGGTATATGCGGTGGCACCCGTCGCTCGAGTGCTGGCTGAACGAAGCTCAATGTGGATGTACATATACATGATGCACGCTGAAGCTAATGTGTGAACAGCAGTCGAGCTCGCAGCAGCAGCAGCTACGGCGGCCGTCGCCAGTGAGATAATGAAAGCTACTGATAAAGAAAATGACGAATGAGGAATAAAGGGAGACAAGATGCGCGCGCGAGAGAGAAGGAGAGAGAGAGGGAGGGAGGGAGAGAGGGAGATGTCCCCCGGGTAGCGCCGGTCTTGACCAGGCCAGCAATAAGTCAGAATCAGTCTGAGCCGCCCCCTCACATAGCTCACCGGGCTATTCGGGTCCGCCATATGGATGTGTGCGTGTTCGTGTGTGTGTGTGGACAAGCGTGGTTAGTGGTAATAGTATTAGTATAGTTATTAGTCTTAGTAATCAGTGATGTAAAACGAAAGTGTACCGCTGGAATATGGTTATATAAATAAAACCCTAATATTAAACTAGTCTTTGCAGTGCTACATAGTAGTATTACACGTAATCGTTGGATGGCAGGGGAGGTCGCTATTGGATAGCTTGTTTATTAGTTACCAGATAATTATTTTTGGTAGTGTCAGTTGCTGGTGGACAGCTAGCACTATCCGCGATAGTAGTTAGTGGCGAAGAGTATTATTATTATTATATAATAAGGGGTAACACTAATAGCTGAAGTGTCGTCGTGTGCAGGACGAACCTGGTAGATGTTAGCTGTCATAAATGAAGCCCGAACGAAATGCCGTGTACCCAAACGATGAGCTCGCAATCGCAAACTGCGGTTGTAGTCGTAGCTATTTGTAACGCGCCGCCGCGGGTGTCCATTCCGTTTTTTACGCTTCCAATACACGGTACGTTTTGTGTGTGTTGTCTAATAGAGAATCAATTGCAAGTCCGTGTGCAAGACGTGCCACGGTTACGATGGCCGCTAGTCAGCTGACAATTGTGCACCGGTAATGTGGGGCTAACCAACCCAGTCAACCCACCAACGAGTGAATTTGTCTGCATCCCTCAGGAGCTTTCGTTCCCACCTGCCGCCATTGTCAGTAGATTCACTTCTTGAATAAAAACATTTTTAAGAAGGTTGTTTTTAATTCTAGACTATGCTCCGTACCCAACGGGCTTGGAACTCACCGTAAGGTATATCTTTAACGCACCGCGGGCCGGAAATGTTCAGATATAGATTCACTTCTGCCGTTGAGTTGGTTGTGTTAGTTCATCCAGATTTATTGATGCCAATGTATGAATGCTGCATACAAACCTTGAGGCCACGTGATTGGATGCCGCCTGCCAACGATAATCCTCCCACAGAGATTCGGTCTCTCAAAGTCCTTGCGCATGATTTTAAAATATGTGCTCATTGTTGTGACAAACGGTGTGTACATGTAAGCTACATTGTTTTCCGCATTTCTCTAGTTCGAGAACTCAATCATCGAAAAAAGTGCAGTTCTTTCGAGTAAACGTTTTTAAAATGTTAATAATATTAATTGTACCACGACCATGCAAATTCCTCATACGTGTGCACGCTCTAAACAAGTGCTAAACGTAGGCAGCGATGCATTGCGCCAGGCTGAAGAAGCACTTGAAACTCGCGGACCTAAAACATATTGCTAAATAAGGAAATATTGTTGTTGTTTTTGTTGTTGTTGTGGTTGTTGCTGTAGTTGTTCTTAGTATCGTCACGTTACAGTGTCAGCAAGCAATGAAAGCTTTTTTCCTGAAACGTGTTCAATACGGTGTAAGTCCATAGGGGAGATGAATCGTCGAGCTATGAAGAACAAAGATGCAGGGAGGGTACTTGTTTCACTTCTGCGTGTCGAAATGACGTTCCACCAAACAGACGCCGTACGCAGATTTGCCTTTGCGCCCACTTTCTAGTGTTGTGCTGCTGGCCGAGCTGCATCCAAAATCATTAGTGTGATCGCCTCGGATTGGCAACCTGTTTGGAGCCTTTTTTCAAAACGTCACGGATTGGACGCAGAACTTCATTCGTATTGTGCCGCAAACATAATGCTGTCGTTATACGTCGTCTGATAATAAGAATTGAGCCGAGCGTCGCCGACCAGTTACGCATCTAAACCCTTTTGTTGTTCGGTTTGTCTATGTTTCGTTAGGTCACAAGCGCAGATACCCATGCGCTGTTAGTACGGATCAGCTATTTCAAATTTCAAATTGCTGATCCTGTGTAACGATGCAGCCTATTTGCCGTGCTAGCTTTGTTTGAGTGGCAGATTTTCCGAGTTCAACCAGACTTATTGTTGCCGTCCTGGTTCTGGTTTCTGTGCAATCTTCGTGCTTGCACTGGAAACGTTTACTACGAACGCCATCGTAAGCCACTGGTCTAAAAATCAATCGAGAAAGAACAATTTGACCTCACAAATAGGTTCTTATACAGAAACGCTTTGTTTCCAAAAAGTCTCATTATGGCAGACTAAGAAGCTGATAGGTTTCAATGTGCACTAACTATTTGGTGTATCTGAGTTTGTGGCCTTAATATACTTAGACAAGATCGATCGGTGTATAGGATTGTATTGTGTTGCGGCACAATACCAATTTGGTTCTGCGTCGAATTGAAGAATAGGTTCTGTAAAAATTGCCCATCCAAGACGATCACACTAATAAGGATATACAGATCCATGCCACCCAAAACTGTCAAAATTCAAAGAAGGCTAACGATGTCTGTTTGGTTAGACATTGACTTTACTTGAGATAGTAAAACCTGTAAAAGTGCATTATGCCAAAATTGGAAAAATAGTAGTTCAGTATAAATGCACACTTCAATTTAAAATGGAGATGCTAAAATTATATGGTTGTCAAAACACGCTAATATTTTGCAACAATTTCCATGCTTTCCTTGCAGAAATGGGCGAAATAGATCTCGAAAAAGTTGCATCGTCGTATATTTACGCGTTTTTCTCATAAGCAAACCTTTTATTGCCAGGCTCAATAAGAATAATAATACTAGTAGTGAGCGGTGATGTATCATGCGTTGGCGCATAGTCTGGAACATGCTCGAAATTTTTAAATCCAGGCTGCTGAGCGGCTTTTATGACCTTGCCTCATCGATAAGGCTTTTTCCAGTGAGAACCCTCGATTTAGCCATGCATCTACTCTACATAAATATTGTACTCAACCTTAATCCCCTGAACTATTTCTAGTGCGTAGAACTCCATAGACACGCCACACGCACATTATGACTTTCCTGGGGTAGTCGTCTTGCATGTATCTGGTCTAAACTTTATTTTGAGGCACCTATACTTTGGTTAGGGTTACTCTGGCTAATGGCATTGCTACGTTTCTTAGAGCTGGCGCATCGTTTTGGGTTAGCGCTGTAATTTTTGTAGAGCTGGTATTAAGGGTTTTTGTCAGACAAAATTGCAGTGAAGTAGTTAATAAGCATGCATTTGGATGCTGAATAAACGTAGTGCATATTAACTTATGCTAAGTAATACATCTAGCAGATAGTTATGAGAACAGAGTGATCTCTCTGAACTCAGAATAGGATAATCTTCCTTGAACGTTTATGTTTGACTTGTTATATGTCTAAACAAATATTAGGGAGAGAGTGCATACTCTAGCGCAACAACGTTGAGGAAAATAAAACCGAACCATCTTATCATAGCCATGTGTTGCTCAGACGCCTATACCGTGGGGTATTATTACACGTTGTGTTTTAATACGCTCCTTTTATTATGTGTCTTCCCGACTGCAAGGAATATTGATTTATACTCAGCGTGCACTTTTTTCACAATAAACACACATACACACACATATTGACTGAACTTAATGATCACAGAAGCTCGAGAAGTGTAAGACGAAGCTTTGCCTCAGGTAGGAGGAGGGATCTATGCACTACGCAATATTAGGCGAAGGGCGAGGCAGGAAACGGAGGAGAACGGAGAAGTAGGCGCAATGGCATAAATAAGCAACCGCCCGGATGCGTTCGAGCCTGCGGCAACTTAACGCTCGTCTGCACTTACCAAACTTTTAAAATCTATCAACGTCTCTTCTGACACGGTGTTCATTTTCCGTCGGCTGGGTGGAAGCACCTATGCAGACAAACCTCTTCGGCGCGCCATCTTCAAAGCATCTACTGCGTGCTGCGACTGCTTTTGAGTTTAACCATAGTCATCACGGGGGTCGCCGAGGTGCCGGGGCTTCCCCTCTCTCTCTTTCTCCCCTGCTCTATATTAAAAATTTCTATCTTTACCGTTCTATCTATGTTCTCGTCTATTTCATGTATATGATCCTTTCGATTTTCTATTTGATCTCGTTCTGCTTTTCGCTTTTGCTCTCTCTCTGTATATATATATATATATATATATATATATATATACATATATGTATATATATATACATATATATATATATCTCACACTCTTTCTCGCCGGTAGTTGGCGGCAATCGGCAAAACGAGGAGAACCCGAGATCGGAGAGACTGGAAAGACACCGGACGCAAAGGGAAGAAGCTTCCACCTAACGGCTGATGACGTCGACGACGACGACGATGATGATGACGGCGATGAGAATGAGGATGAGGATGATGATAAAAACGGGGGGGTGAGGATCGACTGAAAGCCGCGCCAGCGTCGATTGACGGGTTGACATGGCCACTCTCAAACGTCGCATCGACACGTACGGCCAATAGAGAGATAGATAAGGTAAGAGAGACGAAGAGAGACCGAGAGAGAAAACCAGACAGAAAACCGAGAAAGACCGCGAAAATACGTCCGGCCGTCTCTCCTACCGCTCAAGGACAGTGATGCCGGGTGCCGGAAGTCGCCGTCGCTGCCATCGGCGACTTGCCGAGTTTGTAGGAGAAAAGCCCGCTTGCCGTTGTCGCGTTTCACACCTAACTGACAGCTGAAGCGCACGAAAGAAGTGACGCAGAACGGGAGGAACAAGAGCGCAAACAAACACTCAACGAACAAACAGTACGCCAGACGGAGCCTGTCATATCCTCTTCAACAACAACAACACCAACTACAACAGCCACAACGAGACACGTCTTATTAGGTTACACACGATACTATCGCAAATGTTAACATCACTGTTTGGGATTTTATATATGCATATGCCGTTTTTGTGTACTGTATATATATATATACATATATATATATATATATATATATATATATATATATATATATGTTTATGTGTTGTGTAAATTTTGTGAAGAATGTAACATCAACCTCTACGACTTGACTCGATGCGCGTCAATCGACGCACAATTACTGCAGGAACGTGTGAATTACCTGCTTAGTTGGAACACTGAACTATAAGGCCTGCAGATATCTTGTAACTACTAATGACATGGTGAATAAACTGAATTACTATAAATATGTATATATATATATATATATATATATATATATATATATATGCATAGAACATATACTGTATATTGTGTATAGATATGCATATAAGTAGTGTACTGCTAAGTCTTCGGAAATTTCAAAACGCTAATTATTTACCGGGAAGGGGACGACCTTGATATTGGATTTTAATTTTAAAATCGGAACGAATTTGTTTGCAAGTGAACGAATTGAATAAATGAGATGGATGGTATAAAATTGTTTCATATCCACATATGTTTTCCTTTAGCTGATTTGGCAGTAGTCGTTGCTCTTGACTTGAATCTCAGACGAGGATATTTGATCAAATTTTGTTTAGTACAAACGATATCAAACTCACATAAAGATAGCGCAATTTGCGCTGCGCCGAGACTTAATAGCAATAAGAGTTTCGCCATTGGTCGATAAATAGCGCGCCTGGCAGTCGCACAGAGCAATCAGTCTTCATGACTGGACTCTTAGTAGACGTTCTTCTGTGTATACATCGTCTGGGCTATACATAAATACATGCATAGGAATGCCTGTCTTTTTTACATTTGCGTAGTCTTGAGTATGTGATAGGTACCATATATTTGTATTTGTATTATTTTATATGTGTAGTTATTAATAAGTTTATTTATTGTTTTCCTGAGCATCACGCTGCGATACGAAGGCAGTTCAGCAGCAGGGTTAGTTTCTTATACCTTTGACAGTTTCTCCGATAGCTAATAAATGTGTAATATTTGTACACAAATATATATATACATCTTATTATAGATCGATTGAACTATACTGTCTACATCTATTGGTCAGACCGGACTAGCAGAGCTAGTTGCTCAATCCTGGAAGAATTTCAAAATGAAGATGGCAAGTACACCCATTTTAAAGTCAATAGGGCTAAGAACAAAATACGGCAACTTTTAACAGAAACTAAATTCAGGTGCACTCTTTTTGTGCTCTGAATAAACAACAGAACTCTATATAAATCTAGAAGTAAATTTACAAGATTAAAACGACGTAACATAATATACGAATGTCAATAAATACAATAACTTCAATAGTAAAACTATAGTATTTCGTTTGACTAAACTGTGTAAGCAGTAGCTAGTGTATGTGAGCAAATTTTTGGTACGGCCTTTGTCAACTTTTGTCGAATTGGGGTCTGTTGCAATTTAACCACCAGAGAAAAATTTTGACATAAACGGCACACTCTTTGTCAGTTTTTTTATCGTTAATGGGCTCGAGCTGGGACACGTTAGTGCCTAGAACATTCAGGTCGTATTTGAGCTCAATTTGGAGTATTTTCAGAAGGCAGACAAGAAAAAAACATTTTGGCCTGCGGATGTAGTTTATTCTTAATTTCACCCACCATTACAGACTTGCACAAAAATGTGTTTCTGTCGCTTATGCTTAGTCGGCAGTAGTAAATTTCTCTGCTGTATGACAATGGTTTCCATCCGCATCCGTAGGATAGTAGAAGTGGTGTAATTATTGGTGGAGATTCTGTTTTTTCTAACGCTTCGTTTCTCAATCAAATGTAAAAGCTCGATATTTTACTTGCGTGCATAGTTTAATCTATTATACATTTGGCATACGGTATCGCTTTTTTGTCGACTTTTTTACGCACATATATATAGATATTGATATAAAAACAAAAAAAAACAGCAAATACATATACTCACTCAGGTACTGTGAAATACTCACTCAGGCGCAAATACATAATCTCACTCAGGTGCTCGGGCACTCTGTGTGAAAGTGGCGCGTTGAGGAACTTCAGTTCCCTTAGTCTTTCGAGACTTATTTAAAGTTCGTTCTACTAGATGAACGTCACCGCGTAGACAAGACAAACTGGTCCGTGTCCGAAAATAGACCGTGTCCGTGCGGTATTGCTCAAAACAGAGATTTGATTCCTCTAAAAAGTAACCAGTATAAACTCGATATAACCGGACCCATCATCCGCAAGTAGTCTGTTGTATTTTTAGATACAATGTGTTACTATTGTCGATGTTTTACGTTGAGGTATAGATACGTAGTGCTTCGAAACAATACATACGTTGTGGTACGTGCTAACCATTGGCAGTTATGGGATCACATAAAAGTCTCGCATTTTTAACCTGAACGTATATCGTTAAATCTATAATCAATTTCTATTACATTAAACTATATTCAAATTCAATTTCTTTTATTCACACTGTCTGTGTAATATTCTATCTAGTTAAAATTGGAGTACACAAGTACTCAGGCTAATCAAGAAAGTCCCCCCAGCTTACTCTTTAGTCTCTCGAGCTGATTCAGAGACTGTGTGTATGTACAAGTTTGGGCATGATACAGATCACAAGGGCCTTCGCAATATTTACAGATACACGACTCGACTGGGTCGTGAAACAACTCCGTTCGGCAGACCACATGATGATAGCCGTGGGTCGAGAATTTGACCACCACGTGCCTGTTTGCCCGATCCGGATTCTTCCATGTGTCGTTTGTCATTGCTGGCGAAGTGAAGAACTGTGGACTCACGTCGCTGATCTCCTCTTTTTTCCTGTTCATGAAGTTCACGAATGCCGTCGTCTCCTCAAGCTTGAACTTTTGTTGGATCTCCTCCACAAATCGCTTTTCTCCCGTCAGGAGGTAGACCATACGATTTCGCGTATTTGTGTGGACGCCAAGAACTCTTTTTAAGAACGTCGATTTGGCTCTGTCGAGTGTTTGAAGGTCTCGCTCGCTAAGATGCTCCCAGATCAACTCGACTCCATAGGCAGCGCATGGGGCTAGCTTGAGCATGAAGAGTTTAGAGGCGGTTTCCAACGAGAGGCGATACGGGTCCGATATTGATGAAGAGGCCACCAGAGTTTTTCTGAATCGCTCCTCTATGTGTCGAGAGAACGACGATCCACTCGTCGTGAACACGATCCCAAGGTACGTAAAGTTGTTTACGAACTTTATTGGGACTCCGTTCACCTGGATCTGGTCACTGGCCGCGAGCCTCCCTCCCCGACGAAATTTTAGAGCCTCGGTTTTTGAATCATTTATGGTCAGACCTACGCGGCTCGCGTACTTCTCCAGCGTTCTTGCCGCTTGAGACAAATGAAAACAGCTGGTACTGTAGGCGCATACGTCGTCGGCGTACATAAGCGTCTCCACAAGAGGGTGTTTCGTTGATAGGAACGACGGCAAGTCGTTGATGAGAACGGAAAATAGCAAGGGTGAGAGATTATCACCCTGGGCAAAGCCCGTGGTTTGCTCGATTGGCTCCCTAATAGCCACGCCATCATCGATTAGAATCGCGTTCTTCTGTAAGATAGCACCGATCAGGCCGAGGATCTTCGTCGGGACACCACTTGAAGCTAGCTTCTCGATAACGATTGATCTTGAGCCGGTGTCAAATGCGCTCTTGAAGTCGACGAAGAGTGCGTAGAGTGGCCGGCGGGATTTCCTAAGAACTTTCTCGACCTTGTCTTTGAGTATTCTGCAAGCTGTTTGCGTAGATCTTTCAGCTCTAAAACCATGCTGCTCATCAGGGATTACGTTGCAGGCCTCGAGGAACGGGGTAAGTCGGCGTGTAAGGAGAGTTGACAGAAGTTTATAAACGCACGACTTTTTGGCGATTCCCCGCCAGGACTTCGGGTCAGACGGGCAGCCTTTCCCTTTCGGGATGAGAATCAGGAGACAATCCCGCCAGTTCTTCGGGATCTCCCCTCTTCTCAGACACTCGTTGAACAGGGCGGTCCAGAGGGGCAGGAGCTCCGTCGCGCCGCTGATAATTTCGTTGTAGACCTCGTCCATTCCACACGCTTTTCCGCGGGGGAGGTGGATTGCTGCCTCGAAGACCTCGGCGATTGTGAAGTCTGCCTGAAGTCGTGATCTCCACTCTTGCATCCAATCCGGCCACTCTGTGTCGACCTGGGGAATGCTCGCTGGAATCGTATCCTTCGCGGCGAGGATATTCTTGAAATGATTCTGGAGGGTTTCCTGCTGTACGGGGCACGCCGTTCTCCTCGCTCTTGATCCTCGAAGCCAGACATACGGATGTTTCTCGGCCTCCAGCACAAGCTTCAGTTCTCTCTTTGACAGGAATTCCGTCTTGGCTGACCTCAGAGTGGAACGGTAGGCAGCCCTCGCCCTGGTCAGAAGAAACCTCATGTATGGTTGCAACTCGCACAGAATCTTCACCTGGATCTGTCTGCGTTTCATTTCTGAACACGCCGGTGTCCACCAGGGTCGGCCGGCTCTTCGAAGAAACGGCTCAGCGCATTCTCTCAGACTTGCGGTGAGTCGTTCGCTGTAGACAGAGAGATCGTCATTGGGTCCAATCGGAGCTACGGTGGTCGCAACATCGAGGACCTTCGCGATGTTCAGTCGCCGTGAAGGTGGCTGGCTTCTTGCCGTAGTCCGAAGCCTCTGGTGTAGGCAAATTTCAATGCTCACCGGGATGTGGTTTGTCAGGAGTCTGCCCTCTCGCAGACTGTTGCTGCTCCCTCGAAAGCGAACCTCCTCTCTCGTGAGGTTCGTAGCGAATAGATCGATCGTCGACGACCCCATCGGTCCTTCAAACGTACGTTGACTCGGGTCGTTTGCGATCCACAGCCCGAAATCAGAGAGCGTGTCTACGAAGCTGATAGTTCTTCTCTCATCCGCTTTGTCGTAGCGGACGTTAAAGTCTCCTGCAAGTACAGTGTTGCCCTTGTCGCAGACCAATTGAAGGCAGCGGATGAGCTTCTCCTCAAGCTCGATCTCTCCTTCACTGCTCGGCGGTTGTATATACATCGCGACAACGTTGATGAGTTCTCCTTCAATCACAATACAATTTTCTTCGGCCAGTAAGGTCTTCATCTTTCCTAGTTTCTGGTTGTACAGGATTGAGACGCCGCCTTTCGGGCGACCCACTTTGTGCGTCCGGGAGGCGTTACAACAAACAGAGTAGAAATTGGGGATTTCCACGGGCTTCGTGGCCCATGTTTCCACTAAGACCAAAACATCTACGTCGTCGTATGCTGCTTCTGGAAGCATTTGCACGGACGACTCGATGGCCTCGCAGTTCCAGAGAACTACGGTTAGTTCCGCGGGCGGAACCGTGAGCGGGGATGAGGAACATGCGAGCTCGCCAGGAGCGCCTCCGTGATGATATCCGCGAGAGTCGGTTTCGCGGGCCGTCTGGACGGTTCCCTCGCCACGGGAGGCTTGACGCGTGCTTCGCGTATCCTCGGCTGCCCTTTCTGTTTCTGCTTCTGCCTCTGCTGCCTCGGAGGCTGTCCACCCGGAGCTCGACACTCCGATAGGAGGCCCAACAGAGAGGAGATCTGCGGCGATCTGCCGCCCTGTCCGACTGGAACCGCTGTCTTTTCTTTCCTCTGCGTTCGGACACTGGTCTGTTCGTTGGTGCCCGAGGGCGCATTCGGCGGCTTCCTGTTCGCCAATTTGACACCCAAAAAAGCTGCAGCTTTCCTAGCGATTGCCGTGGCCACCGCCACCTTGACGTTCTCACAGCCGCTGTACGTGTACATGCCTTTATGTACAATCTGACGGTGGGGGTGAGTCATATTGATTACGTCGAGGTTCCACTGTTCCTGGTTCGCGATGAGGGAGTCGTTCGCCGTCTTGCATTCCTGATGAAACTGTGGGACAGTGATGACGGATAAGGAGCAGTTTGGACGGTCCTTCTTCAGAGCAAGACCGAGGGTTTTGATGCTGCTTAGAAAACTACCCGTTTTGAATTCCATGCAGTCCTCGTAGCCTGCGTGCATGATAACTTGAACCGGTTGAGGATTTTCCTTCAGGAATGAATCGATTTCCGCTAGTGTTGAAGCGGAGTCCGCTTTATTTGGCTCCGTAACATGGCACCGTGACGTTGTGACGAGAAAGTGTCGAGCCCAACAGGTACGATGTCCTTCTCATCAATTAAATTGTACAAGACTTCCCGACGAATGCAAATCGCAGGCATACTTCTTCGCTCGCCGCGTCGGTTGGCGTAAACAGGGCATTTGCTCCGGCATTTGAAACACATTCCAATATTCGACCTGTCCTCGACAACTTAAATTAGCTCAACAGCCTCCAGCTCTAGATACCCATTGCAAGATAGCCATAGTTGTTCAAACGATTGACAGATCATCTGGGCTGGGCAAGAGATAATATGACTAAAGCGGGGCTAAACCGATGTGCCCAGCTGGGGTTTCCAAGCCATCAAGCGAGTCCATGCTTGCTTAAAGAGTTGTAGATGGAACATAAACGTTCCGCTTTTTTCCAGTCCTCTCTCTCCCCTTGTCACCCACGAGAATACCCGACAAGGGCAGAAAGCTCGCGTGGTCCGGGAGATGATACCGCAGCCAAAACTAGTCAAGAGAATAACGCTTAGTCTTCTCGCCCCTAAATAAGCCGACACCGAACGTGCAGCACGCAGAAAATATGTA
This sequence comes from Dermanyssus gallinae, assembly GCA_003439945.1. Taxonomy (NCBI): domain Eukaryota; kingdom Metazoa; phylum Arthropoda; class Arachnida; order Mesostigmata; family Dermanyssidae; genus Dermanyssus; species Dermanyssus gallinae. The sequence continues at coordinate 849,204 of QVRM01004033.1, read as the reverse complement.
TGATGACCACCGGGTCTCACGATACGTTGCTATTAACTTTTTGAATTAGTCGCAACGCACACCACTACTCGTACGATTTCAAGTGCCACATCCGTGGCACAAGCACATAATCTCGGCAGTTGATGCGGCTCCCTCTGCTAAGACAAAGAAAGCCAATCTAAGCAACTTTGCTACATAAACAAGCAAATCGGTGGAACTCAATAAAGAATCTGTAGCAGAACGAATCTAACGATCTCTACAGGAGATCCTGCACTGGACAATAAATATGTGACAATAACATTCAAAGAGTATCCCGCTTTAGTCAAACACTGCTAAAAGAATAGCTCATGCTAGAAAGGGCTCCTCCGATGCTTTTGCCTACCTTCTGTAATAAAAAAAAACTACTTAAAAACTAACAGGATTGGCAGAGTTTGGGACGCTTTCCGCTTGCGTCAAACCGTCGGGCAACTGGCAGTCATTCTCGCCTGTTAATCGTGCTTTTTGGAAGTCTTTTAATACCACCAGACACAGGCACGAGGGTACGTTGTGACCGAGTTACATGACTGTAGACGATTTTATATTAAATTAAATTAAATATAAATATAATATAAATTAATAAAATAGAAATAAAATAAAATATAAAATAATAAATTAAAATCCTAAAAATATATAAATATACTATCATATATATATATAAATATCAATACTCTCTATACATCTCCTCTGTCTCAGACGTCTATCCTCTACGATCTTCTCTTCTATCCGTAATCTTATTTTCCTTCTCCTCGTCCGTACTTTTTAAAAGAATGATGCTTGTCACTACTATTTGGTTTTCCGGAAAGAAATGCTCTCAATTTTTTTTTTCGAAGAGGAATTGCGCAGGTGTTTAGGCTGTTTATCATGTCGCTTTTGGTGTGCCAGTACGCCACCTTGAATACCTCGGGGGTTTCACGCATCCACGGCTAGTTTCGTGCGATTGAACGGATCCACGCGAGGCATTCATCATGCGTGCCATATCGTCGAGTGTCAAATATGCATTAGCTTCTATGAGAGCAGTTTTTTCGTCCAAATATACAATGGAAGACCAACCCATTCGTGGTTTATCTGTCACGTCAAAATTTTTACTACGAAGACGATCTAAACACTGCAATGTGGTACGATCGCACGGTACCTATGAGGCTCGCAAGCATAAACAAATATTCGTCGCTAAAGCAGTGGCATCCAGTTTCTTGTGGTAGTGAAAACAGTATCATTGCACACAGAGCCTTCGTAGGTACCGTTGTTCTTTTACTTACAAAACAATACAAGGCTGCCGCATCAACATATGTTTGCCAAGATTCGCCGTACTTTAGACTTTAACATTTGCAGATGACCCTTGTTAAGAATACCAGCTCGTCTCCATCAGGGTCGGTGGAGATAGTGGAGCTCACTAACTGATGATAATAATAATAATAATATCATCTTGTGACTTCTATAACTAGGCCTCGAGAGCTTGTCCGGCAGAAAGAGAAAGCCGTCGTATTGAAAGTCTAAAAACACTCTATTCACCTACGATACATCCCCACTATCAAGGCAGCGCATCAAAGTAATCTATCGTCAAATGCATTCTACGGAAATTTCAGAGATTTGTCTGCTTAAATACTGCCTAAGTCACCTGCACAGTAGCCACTGCGATGTGCGCCGGATACAACCGGTGTAGGCAGGTTTCGGCATTGGGCGCGTCATCTCTGATCGCAGTATGTGCTGTGGAAAGCGACCTGGCACCTTTATATAGCCTGCTATCGCAGACACTAGCCAGTCGGCTTCGCATAGGCAAATCAGACTTAGTGAAAAAGCATACGGTAGCATAGTCGGATATAAATGCTTTGCTAGCTAAAACAACAATAATCGAGACTCTAGGCTTCCTTACGGACCAGGCTAGCTTGAATCGTTTCACGTCTAAATAGTCGTTGCTAGTTAATGTACGCCGATGTACTAAAGAGAAACCACAATAATAGAAATTACAACAAAGACTACCGACGTTTGTTCGCACGATGCGGCATTTTGTCTGAAAAAGGAATACATCCAAAACCTTAAACGTATTAAAAAGACTGCTGCTGTCTCACAACGATACCGACTAGTTCTTCTTAGGTAAGAGTTCTCCTTAGTTTTACCGTTTAATCTCACAAAAACATATTTCAGAGCCCAGTAAATTTTCTTTACGATTCTGTAGTCAAATTACATTGTATATATCTGAGTTAGCAGAGAACTTTTTAGGTATAATACTTGTACCTGTACTACCATTAAACGTGATTACAAATGTACCACCACTTCGTTTTGTCTGGATGTTTCGTCTAGCAAGAACATTGCATGCGTACATCAGAAACCGGGCCGGGCTTGCGTAACACAATTGTTGCGAAATTATTCCTGTTCGAGCTTGAAGCTTTGTCGGTTACGAAGGCAGGTCTTGCATGGTGCGGCGAAAAAGTTCGCTCTAATTAATGCAATGACTTGCAGTCCGCGTGGCGGGTCTTGATGAGACGTCATCTTTATTATTGTTGTGTTTTTCAAACAAGACAGGATTATTTCTGTTACTATTAATATTATTGCAGAGCAACAAATAGTGAAGCTTAATATCAACATGAACCATCTTGTATATACCCTTTCTCTATCTTTTTTGAGGCAAATAAATATGATTATTATGATGATTATTATTACCATCATCATCATCATCATGTCATGTCACAAGTGCGGCATGGCTTTTCATCTCGCTATCGACTTTTGCTGTCTTGTTACGGCGGACAGAGAGCAGTGTACCTGCCCGCCGTAACAAGACAGCAGCATTAGACAGCAGGCGTCGGACCGGCCGGAGAATTCGCTCGTCGCCGAAAATTGTCTCGCTCGATCGGGTTGAGCGGGTTACTACGACCTACTACGGACACTCAAGGCAGCAGATTGTCAACAACAGATCTGCAACAGCTGTCGCATCGCCACAGCAGCGGCACCAGCAACAGCAGCAGCCGCAGCAGTATGAGGTAAAAGTGTGCGTACGCACGCGGATAGCCGTGCGCCCGGTCTCCTTGCGCATATCAATTCGTCGAAGAGTGGCGAACGAACATGGTGGCGCTTGTCGTGGCCGTGTGTGCCCTGACTTCAGCTCTCACCACCATATGATTGCCGCTATATATAGATGTATATATATATATATATATATATATATATATGTGCGTACGTTTAGATACATGCGCGTGCGGCTCCAACGGTGGTTTGATTTTGGACTTGAGCCGCTATCGGACAGAGCGCGAAGCAGTCAGTGAGTTTTCGCCCTGCAGCTTCGAGTGGCGGCGGCGGCCGCCGCCACTGCCTCGGTGGTCGCGCAGACGACCATATGGAGCATAGCACAGGCCAACACGCGGGCAGGCGCCAGCCGTGCGTACGCCCGGCAAAGACATTGTGCCAGAAAGAGAGAGAGAGAGATTGCGCATAGAGCATATGGAGGAGAGAGAGAGAGGGGTACGCTGTTTTTTGGCCTTGTTTGTCTGTCGGTTAGCTATTATTATTATTATTATTATTATTATTATTATTATTATTATTATTATTATTAATTAGTTAATACAATTGTGAGGTATGAACGTTTAAATCATGTTTATCCTGCTCTGTTCGCTTTCTGTCAGTTCATGGCGCCTATAATGGAAGCCACGTTCCCTCTTATTATTATTATTATTATTATTATTATTATTATTATTATTATTATTATTATTATTATTATTATTATTATTATTATTATTATTATTATTATATATATATTATGATAGATGAAACTAATAATCTATATATTCTGAAGGCCTAAGTTCACCTAACCCAGTTTCCTTTTGGACTCTCAAACCGTGATGCAGTCCGCAGTTGATAATATCGTCCGCTCGCGTGCAAAGAACAGTCAGCTGTTCCCTACTTCGAGGTGTGGCGACAAAAGGTATGGAGCCGCCGAGTTTGACCCTAGCGTTTTTAATTCTAGACCATGCTCTGTCCCCTACGGGCTTGATGACAACCATGACTCGAGTACTAGTCCCCAAGACCACGAAGGAGTGCGGTTTAGTTAACGCTGAACATGTTCTTTTGGGACGACTGCGAAGGTTGTTTCATCCATAGATTCATATTTAAAAAAAATAGCCTGGCCTAAGAAATAGGCTAGATAGTTTCTTTAATTTGTTTAATCCAATTTCTTCAGATCGCAACGTACCATGAATCATAGAGCTTTTTTGGCGCACATTGCGCGATAGCCTGGTGGTTACCATGGAGAGTGGCCAGGTGAGCACACACAAGCCAAATTGGTCGAACCGTATTTGTGGCATAAGGTAGGTTAAGAGTAGGTATGTCCCGTACAGGGGGTCCTGTATGTCACTATATGAATAAATCATGTCATACTATGATGCAAGCTTGCATACACTCTATATGCGATAATACATTCGTAGGTATTACCTATATTATTGCTATTATCACGCTTACCATTAATTCAGTTTTGTTTTAGTTTGTAAATGTTCAAATCACTCACTTTCCGAGCGGCAGTTGATTCCGGCCTATGATCGGTGCCGAAAAGCGTGCGAAGCAAGTGAAATTCCGGCCGCTGCTGCAAGGCACTTATTACGTGTACTGTTACTTCAGTTTCTCTAAATCGTCTTAAATTCAACAATTACTACGATTACTTGGTAGTAACTGTTCGATTATTTTTACCACTAAAATAGAGAGAAATACTTACACTCCCGCCGCCAACGGAGGTTACGCTTTGGCATATGGCAGAAGCGCCGCCAGCCCGAATTGACAGGCTAGCAGATCCCCCTCCCTCCCACTACTACTACAATTACTCCGATGGCGCCAGTGACCTAGGCCTGTGGTATCTTACCTAGTGCACTAACCGTGATGCTACTACCAGGAAGATGAAACCTAGCAAAATGCCTTAGCGGCAGAGCCATCGTCCTGCATTCGGAAGATTGTGGGTTCAAGACTTGGACCAGCCTTGTTGTGAGTAAAAAAAAATTAGTTATCATGGTTTCCAATTTAGACAAGGTAAATGTCGGAGTCGACTATAATCAACCATCAGGATCGGGCAAACAAAATCCGAAAGCACAGATGTCTCAATAAAAATAGATGGCGAATTACCATTCAAGCCTGTCCCATTATCGTTTATCGCTATCGTGAAAACGTCGTATTTATTACGTACATAGGTAGCCACTACGCAGCATTGGTGGCTCATGACCCTTATAAGTGTATAGGCAGTGTCGTACTGCGTACTAAGTCTGTGGATTCCCCACACACACGTGGGCCACTCTCGCTTGGCCACAGCTAGAGGGAGAAAGAGGGAGGGAGAGGGGGAGATAGAAAGAGGGGCAGAGAGGGGGGAGGGAGATAACGTTGACGAGGGGCGAGCGGTGTTCAGGGTCTTCTGCTAGTCTTGTGTCTATATTTCGACCGAAGTCCCCCCCCCCCCCCAGCATGCTGCTGAAGAATAGCTAGCTCCCTTTTCTCGTTTGGCTGCTGCAGCTGGTGCTTCTCCTTCTTCTTAGCTTCGTCTCCACCTGCCCTGGCAGCCACCGACCTCTGGAAGCCAGACAAACTTGGTAATTACGCCTGATTAAAGTTGCCGCGTTACCTTGAACGCGCTGTTGTCACCACTGTCATTCCCCTTGCCGCCCATCCCCCCTATCCGTACTCTGTTTGCGTGAGGCTCGCCATCGACGTAACATACGCGCAGTAGGGATGCCCGTAGGTACATAGAGAGAGAGAGAGAGGAATAAAGAGATACAGTGTTATAACATCGCCGTTAGTGCGTGACCGTAGTGGGTGAGCGTCGACCAGTGATTTCGATCGCTGCATAAAGCTATTTATACATGTGACAGCACAACAAAATAGCGTTTGATGAATTTTGCTTGCCATGTTCTTGCCAATTGCCGATAAGTTCGAATGATAAACGAATGTAGCGACAGACAACTAAAGGAAACCCTGTTTTTATGCTTTTATGCCTGCGTATATTTGCCCATGTCGCTACCATGGGTTTAAGAGGTAATAGAATACAATATCACTTTATTAAAACGTCAAAAACAGTACACACGGGCTGTTAGTTTTTATGTAAATTGCGCGTCATCTTCTAAAGAAAACGTTTTACTTATAATCCTCTTAAAGAGCTATAAACTTTGGCAAGATATTATGTTTGCATCATGTAGATGTTAGTACAATTAACATACTGCACTTTAATTGTAGTCGAAATTTTTAAAAGTCCTGAGCATATATATATATATATATATATATATATATATATATATATATTTTTTTTATGTTGGTGAATTAGAGGCAATAATGTTGTTGGACTTTGGCTATTACTCACACCATTTAAGACTCAAATAAATATTGAGTTGGTCGAATAACGGACGTGATTATTAATTGAGAAATTAATTAAGTAATTAATTACGAGCTCTTCCGGCATACCTCTCGCTTTAGCTATCTCCATCTCTCTCTCTCACCTCTTTTTTTTCTAATTACCGTGGTACCTCCGTTGATCTACCTCTAAGCTGCGAGCTTCTGATCCCCTCGATCATCATCGGTCGTAAGGCTATCGAGACAGAACACCAACGACACAAACAAGAGGGAAGAGAGAGCGGGCGCCCGAGTGGGTGAGGAAGCGGGAGATAATGCGATACATATAGTGAACGAATACGTGATGATACTGGCCGCGAGATGCGACGGAATGTACGGGAGGCGAGAGACCGGCGTCGCGCGGTAACGGCCCATCCGTCAAGTTTACCGTTCGTCTTTTTTTGACAACGGCGCGAGCCACAAGAGCGTTAAAGCCAATGAGTCAATCAATGCCAACGGCAGTCGGTCATTCTGCCGCTTTTGTCGTTGTTGTGGTTGTCCGCTGTTGCTGATGTTGTCGTTATCGCTATATCGATGCTGGTGTTAGGCGTCTGGTGTTTGTTCTCGAAGGGGAGCTGTTGGAGAAATGCATGATGCACATAAGTTACTAGTAGTCTGCGTGACTATACCAAAATTACAGCAGAAGCAGGAGCTGTACAATGGCGGCGAGAGAGACATTTTTACAGAGACAATTTCACAGCACAATAGCAGCTTCAACAGAGCGATCCCTTCAGCCGCAACAACCTTAACAAAGCGGTACCCTGATCAGCAGCAACAACAAGAAGATTAACTTTAGTACTAATACTTCGATACTAGGCAGCAACACCGGGGGAAGCAAAAACACCATCACCGGAAGAACCTCGAGCTGGATATCTCGACAGTTCTGGTAACAAACTAGGACATTACAAACTCTGTTTTTGTTTTCTGTTACGCAACGTTGTATATATATATATATATATGTCTTAACTTGAAAGTTGAAACTCCGCTGCATTCATTATGCAGAGCTATGTATATGCTACATCGTGCTGCTCAAGTCTTTGAAAAAAGTATTCACTATTTAGCAAACGGAAATTCAATGCATAAGAAATCATGGGTTCTAATATACTCGTATACCGTATGTACCACATGCGCGTAACACTGAAGTTCTTCTTGCATACCGCTGCTTTTACAGGATCCTTTTGCAAGAACAGCTAAACATGGTACAGAGGAAGTAGACTTAGTACAGCGGTAATAATGTACGCGTGTTCCTACGCTTATATATGCACATATAACGTATTACTGATCTTACATATGTATAGATGAATATACCTTTCTGTGTACGTTATACTTGCACTTATGTACGCATATACTAGTACGCTTACATATCTAGATACGTGCTCTATTGTAATTATATATATATATATATATATATATATATATATATATATACATGCATGTAGTGTTTGTAGGTATCTGCGTACCTTTAGACATAAATGTTAAAACTGTTTTGTGTCTGTGTATATAAAACAAAGCAATGTTTTTATTTGTCATTCACACAAGAGCAACGCAAACGTTACTTGTTTGCCCTGGTGAGAACGCCTAAACATTCACGCTCATATTATAGGCACGATCCGTTAATTTCACTTTAGGTAAGAAACATAGACAGCCCATTGCACTTAAGGTGACGTAGCACACTTTTACTGCATTTGCGAAAAAGGGGCCACATTGCCTAACAAACTTTTTTTGCACGACAGGTGCCCAAAGAATATACTTTAATTTTTTAAATTATATATATATATATATATATATATATATATATATTCAATAAATACGATATCATACAAAATGCTGCTGTCATTATTGTTGCTTCATTGTTACTGTTACGGATAATGGGCATACATTGTTGAGGCGGCTGTTTGTTCAGGACGTGCAGGACGGAATCTCGACCAGTGCGACAGGACGGGTTGAAGAGCTCGGCTATTGGCTAACAGTTCGCCTCCACCGCGCTCCAATGTCGGTTTTGCCTTTGTTGTTGCTGTTGCTGCTGCTGTTGCTGCTACTGCCGTACGTTGCCATCGTGTTCGAACGACACGAAACTCGAACTGCAACGCGCTGAATAGCGCATCCCGCGGCGAACCGACGGGTGGACGGGTGAACGCACGCGTGTTCATCACAGTCACACAAACGTTGCATTTTCAGACGATGCCGTTGTCTCTCAACAATTGTGCTGTCCTGGACGAGAGTTAATTAGGTGCAGCTTGTTTTAGAATGCCCGGCCCGCATTCGTCGTTGTTCGTTGCTGTTGTTGATGTTGTGTTGCTGTGATTGTTGTTGCTGCTGTTATTGTTGATGTGGTTGTTGTTGTTGTGCTTGTTGCTGTTGCAGGCGTTATTGTTGTTGTCGCTGTTACTTTTGGCTTGCCATTGTTGTCGTAGTGGTTGTTACTGTTGTCATCCTTGTCGTAACAGTGACCTTTGCTTTTCGGTCGCTCGAAACATATTAGGCAGTCAGCCTTGCCACACCTTGCAGAAGTGCTGCCGTTGCTTGTAAATGTAGAAATAACAAACTCGTCTAGCCATACAACTCGTAAAGCAAGCAATCTGCGTAGGTGACAACACAGCCCCACGTACCAGTAAACCAGCTGAAACAGGCTGCAGCGCACTCAACAAATAAAAACCGCTTGGTAACTTTAGGACGGCGTGGCCCCCTTTCGTAGAACATGAAAATAATTTACGTATTTATACGGGTATATATATATATATATATATATATATATATATATATACGAAGATCGCTTAAAGAAAATTCGATCACTCAACAAGAGTCTGATCGGCGACACCCCACTTAATGGCAACTTTGTTATAGATACGTATACGCGTTTGGTGGATAATTCTTCTGTCGTAACTATTTGGAAGAAATTGATAACATTTATTCGCCCACATCCGACAGACAATTTCGAAAGGGAAAATATGAAACTGCTTCAGCACTACTTGATGTTTACCAGATAAGTATAGGTCTTTAGATTAAACGTATGTAATTAACTATCGCACTATTTGCTTCTAGCTGGTATCATTTATTTACGTTCAGCCAGAAGCTGCACACGACAGGACGTACGGTCGCTTAGCCAACACCCGACCACATGGCGCTGTCTAGGTGTGCCGTTCAGTGACTGGCACTACTTTAGCTCCTGGCGACAACAAGTTGACGGTGGTTTTTTGGACTTTGGACACTTGGACTTACGACAGCTCGTAAGTGAATGGCAATGCCGCGAGTGATACTTGCACTCGATGCTCATCCTTTTGTGAACCAGGGGATTCGGAGGATTACTAAAAAACTGCGAGACAGGTCAGGTTGAGGAGGCAGGCCGAAAGGCACCAGGATTTCGTTTGACAGCAGTTTGCGACGAGCAAGAGGAGGAAACGAACGCCCAACAAGACATCGCTTATAGCAACGCTAGAGCTTTAGTAGCAGAGGACGGCCTATCTCGTGTACGTACGCCTATAATTCATTATACGTTACTGTGTATAAGGTGAGTCCTCTAGCGACGACGCGCGCCGTAGAGGATCGAGGTGAAAATCCGGGCGGGGCATAAGAGGACCGTTGGTTTCCTGCTAAGGGAGTGCCAGTACGTAAAAAGGGCGCGGAGCAAATGCGGAACGAGGAGAAGGATTAGGGCAAACTGGAAGGCGGAACTTGGGGAAGAGTAAAGGATCTTCTTGCCTTCGATTTACCGCTGCCACCAGCAGCAGCACAACGGTGTGAGAATGGCGGGCTAGAAATAAGCCAAAGACAAGAGAAGAAGCGGTGAGCGAATTGCTCAGCGAGGGGTGCAAACAAAACGTGATCCGGATACGCCAACAGCCGTGAGCGCAACCAGCGGGTGGGCAAATAGGATACGCCGTTGACCCTGTTTAGTGAGGCGACGGCAGCGGCAGCGACAGCAAGAGATAGGGAAGCCAACCAAAGAGAAAAAAATAATAAAATCGGAGAAGATTTTCGTGGTTGAATACGTGAGCCAATTGCTGCTTGCTTGCTTGCCTATCCGTGCGTGGCTATTGCGGCGTCCGGCGAGCAGCGGTAACGTAACGGCGTACGCCGATGATCGCCAGACCGAATTCAGTGACCCTAACTGCCCCAGCAGGCATGCATGCAGCATAATGAAAGCAGTAAGCGTGGACTACTTCCACGGACGATGAACTCGCCCGCCCGTAACGAAGCTGCTGATCAGCGATACAGCCAGCCAGTGTATCGATATCGGATAAGTAACGAAGATCTATATTATGATTGTTGTCGTCGCCGTTGTTTGCAATTCTCTTTTTGTTGTTACTGTTGCTGCTGCCGCTGTTATAATGTTTACAAGATCAGCAAAACGAATCTCCAAATATATAAGTGCAAAGCTTGGAAGAAAGAAGCAAGTGAAGTTTTGAGCCGGGCCTATTTTTGCTTCAACAAAAGCAGATTACACGTTCAACGAAGCAAGCCGAAGGATTCGTCCCTAGATGGACACAAATAGATACATATAGACATATATGTCCAAACGGCATATACATATATTTGAATACACAGCTGCCAATCCTAGACATTTATTTTGCAAGTGTTTAGCGTCTTTAGCATACCTAAAAACAATAATTGCAAATAGAAGAATTGCTAATAAATATAAGATTGTCATATTTATTATGACAATAATATATTTATCAGCAATTATTATTAGCAAATAGTTTAACAATAATGTAATAATGTGAACAGTAGTTGATCGTGGGTCAGTCGGTCCTAAGCTTATGGTGAAACATGTGTTGAATGTGTATTAAAAAATACTTGAGTTACTGCTTAAACTTGGAGTGGGCACAAAATAGTTGCATGCATAAATGATTGCCTACGTGAACGGACTTTCCATGTACGTGTTCATGATACACTGTCACAGAAGGCTTACGCTACCTCTGGTTGCCCTCAAGGTACCATTCTTGGGCCAGAAATTTTTATTCTTTACATTAATACGCTAAAGAGTATTATTCCCGAAAACGTGCAATATAAGATCTATGCGGAAGACGTTAAAATATACGGAAACGCGGACTCGGCCGAGGACTGCAAAAAACTGCAGGATACGGTAAACAAGTTCTACAAGTGGTCCGTTTCGTTCAATCTGAAACTCTCGGTGACAAAGTACGTTGTACTTCATTTTTGGTCACGGAAGTGCAGTGAACAGTTACACAATCGGTGGCCATCCTCTTGCCTCGAAAAAATGTTTAGAGACCTTGGTGTAATGACATCTGTTAATATGAAGTACACCAAACACATAACAGACATCGTTTTAAGAGCAGCACAGATAGCGAACTGGATTACACGCTCATTCATACTTAGGGATTCACACATATACTCAAAGCTATTGAGGTGTACGTACTGCTTATCATAACATATGCAGCCCCAGTCTGGAATCTATGTCTGAAAAAATATCAGCGACTCCTAGACAAGTTATGCAGCAAATACCGACGAAAGATTGCATACAAGTGTGGAATCCCAAGTGATGACGTCCAGATTCCCAACATTTTGGAAAGGCTGCGGAAGATTGACTGTGATTCTCTCGTAAATATTGAGAAAAATTACACCGATATGATGTTAAAGATGTTCAATATCATCCATACGACGACGCGTCGTGCGAAGAATTTTCTTCCAAAGTTTGTAGCGACAAAACAAACACTAAACCATACGTTCCCATGGAGAGTCCCGCCAACTCCATGGAAACTTGATGTTAACAGACTAAACATTGCCTTGAATAAAGCGTATTAATAATAATAACAATATGCTGTCAAATATTCGACGTTGCGCTGGCAGCTTTTTGCCAAGCGTGAGACAGCAAAGACAACCATTTAAAATACCTGTTGCAGCACACTGGTAGCAGATTACGTACATATGGCTTATTGGACACGTCTTTCATCAGCTAGGAGGCCCAAGCCTCTTGGCTCAATTTCTACCGGTTCTTCCGGACCAACCACGAACATCATCTGTTGTTGACCTGACAAAAACCTGCAGAGGCTGTCAAATATTCGACGTTGCACTGGCAGCTTTTTGCTCGTAATCCATCTACGCCGCTGTGAAAGGTGCCGATGCTGATCGATGGCTATTTTCGTAGCGAATTTTTGATAGCATGTTTCGAAAGTCTTGTCTAGTCAATTCCCTCCTAGGGTAGGGTGACCTTCGATCAAATATTACCACAGCTAACTTTCGCCGTTTGGCAAGTCAGAGAGAGGAGCGTGCCCTAACCCTGATTAACACAGAAAGACGTGACCTGTTCTTAGGCATACGTCTAATCAGTCAGTTTTTAGTGGTGCTTACTACGCGTTTATCTTCCGTAGGTTAGTGAAACTTCCATGCGGCCCTCTCCTTCCAGCGCGATCGACGACAAAGCAATCAATCACTTCATACAGATTACTCAGCGTGGCGAAATGCATTCTACTATTTGAGCAAATATCTACTTGGTCCCTGAGTATATGGATATACAATTATAACTATTATTTAGTCGTTCAGGATGCGCAAGGAATATTGAAAGCATGTTTTTCTCTTTCATTCTATAAAGAAATATATATATATATATATATATATATATATATATATATGAAATGTTACAATTGTAAAAATGTGTTAATTTTAGAAATTGCAACTCAATAATTTACATACATTTGCCGTCTGAAGAGGACAGCTCAGTAGAACACATGTATATATATATATATATTTCTGATTTAAAATATTACTCTCACGTGTCAACCTTAACGCTTGTAAGCATACCAGTATTCTAGTAGAGTCCTTCGAGAAGCAAACCGATTCGTGCGGACTAAGTGTCAAATCAAATACGCTTTGACGTAGTAGGATGATGATGACAACGAGGTCCAAGTTGTGGCATGCGACTTCAACGTCAAACGACTTCGTCGTAGTCTTTGTCACCTCATCTTTGTACGCCTCGGCGGCGAACCGAGCGTCGACGCATCCGTCCGCGTACGTGTGAATGCGTATGATCAATGCATTTTTTGTACCGAAAGTCGTGCGCGCTGCGCGAACCGCAAAACTCTCGCTTTTCTGGCTCTTCCTCTCTCTCTATCTTGTCGCTCCCCTCAAACTCCCTCAAACTGCTGAATGCACTCCGAACGGAAATTAGATTTAATGCGGCTTCGTTCGATATTTTGAAGCTTCGCTTCCCTCCCTCCTCCTCCTCCCTCCCTGCCTCTGTGTCTCCCTATTTCTGCGGCCCATTTCTTTTGTGTTCATTGATGTGTCTAGCTACCAGTTAGATGGAGTCCACAATGGTCGCGGTACGACGGTGCCCTTCCGTGTGGACACAGCGCCGGGAGGTAAAGTTGGCCCGCCCTTGGGCCCCCTCCTCCACGCTTCTGCTGCGTGCCGGGCGTGGCTAGGAGACCGATGGCGTGCGGCGTCGGTTCACAAAGAAGACATCGTTCACGTTACGTGCCACAGTGACCAGACACATACACACAACCAAGCCCCGAAAGTCCCGAATTCGAGGGAGTTTAATCTAGTTTCCGCCACAGCCGTCCACAGCCCGTAATATCATGCATGCGGATCAAAACATGTAAATCGAGTTAGATGTGGTCGCTAGGGGTTGTTGTTGGAGGTGGACCCACTCCCAACCCCTCTTCTCGCGATCGTAGGTTCTTTCTCTCCAATGCAGTTCTGCGAATGTGTATATCGGCCTGATAGCCTCAGTCTGTGACAAGACCATATCGGGCATGTGCTTCAAGGTCTTCAAATAATAAAAAAAATATATATATATATATATATATATATACATATAAAAAACGCTTGCAACAAGCATTGTGTAAATCCCCCGCCGTAATAAAGTCTTTGTGTGGTTCCATGATCTACGGTCACCTGGGTTTCCCATGACATTGCGCAGCCGCAAAAGTTACATAGGAAATTAATTTCGTTGCATACTAAGCCGGACATATATTCACACAAGAGAGTAAAAGTCTGCACTTTGTGCTGCATATTGTGAAAAATAACTTTAAGAGATAGGTATTCAATTCATATAGAATGCGTTATATGAGTCAGTTTTTGTTTTAGAGGGGTGTACGCAGGGATCGACCCTAAATAAAAATATTAAAGACCTTTACATTTGTATAGAATGTGCTGCGCTTGGACTAATGTTTTAATGGTTTAAGCAATGATAGGAAATAAACATGTGTAATATATATTAAATGTTAAACACATAACTTAACGATTTCTCAAAAGCTACATCATGAGTACAGCTAATTTGCAACGTAGAGTATTTAAATGCCACAAACCATGACATATTAACATACCACGTCACACATAGATGAACAATTACTATTATTATTATTATTGAGGTAAATTAGTTATACGAATATAAGTTCTACAGGAGATTGCGTTCAAACCATAAATACTACTGCACTCAATTGCACGATAACAGATTAGATGAAATTGCGTTACCTAAATTGTTTTAGGACTACGCGCCGCTAGTTTGCTGATTGGCTGCATCCGAACTATTGAATCAAATTTGATAAGCAAGGACCTCTCGCAGGCGCGTTTGCACTCGCTAACACTACTGTTTTATAATTTATGAGTTACGATATTTTGTCTCCTCTATATAATATATATATATATATATATATATATTTGAAGAACTGCGATCATTGTTGGTAGACCTGATCACCCGTTTTGTATGCTAAGCTCGTGTCGTTCGCCGGCATTTTACGGTTGGCTGCGTGACGGCACAAACGTCCTCAGTAAATTCGTTCGTCACGCCACATCACGTTAGGCCACGTGCCCGCGTTGGAAGCAACCTTATCCATCACCCCATTAACCCCTTTTGGCTTCAATATGGGGTTTGCTTCTCTCTCTCTCTCGCTCCATCTCTGTGGAATTGCCTCTAGCCTCATTTGATGTGCACCCATAACGTGAAGAAGGGACTCGCATAACAACGTTTTAATTTCAATTTGTCCACGGGTCGTGAGTAAGAACGACACAGCGACATGAATAGAAAAAGAAATGACCCGATGTGTTTTAGCTAAGACAGCGCACTATAGGGCGCGGCTCGCTGAAAGAACCCATGGTCAAGCTTTCTTGAAGCGCAGAACCTCCAACAGCTGCTACGACCGTATCTATAAGCATGCGACGTTCGTCAAAGCCATAGCACAGTCGACAATCGGAAAAGCCTCAAACAACATTTATTTCCTACCCTGCCGATTACTTTCCACGGGAACTTGGATCTAGTTGAGAGAAAGAGCTTGGCTCGACAATA
Organism: Dermanyssus gallinae; assembly: GCA_003439945.1. NCBI lineage: Eukaryota > Metazoa > Arthropoda > Arachnida > Mesostigmata > Dermanyssidae > Dermanyssus > Dermanyssus gallinae. The sequence continues at coordinate 833,591 of QVRM01004033.1, read as the reverse complement.
TGAACTGCCCGAAAATAAAAACGCATTTTTAGATCGGTACCTACGTATGTTCTTCTAGCATAGCTTTTTCAACTGCTTGTGACGGTTCTGTGTTGGCATTGGCTGCGCTGTGTGAATTGTTTCAAATGTAAAACATTATATGATAAAGCAAATATGACATAATTGGCTGATCTATAAAGCCCTAAAATGCATTTAAGTAGTGTCGCCGTGAGCAAATTCACGGTGTAAATTTGTTTGCAGGGCCAGGTGAATTGAAGATTACGTCATTGCAAACCGTGAAGAGCTCAGTGACCGAAATTTCACACTAAGCAGTGGTTAATTTAATTTAACGGCATTATATATGTAGCAAGATACGATTTTGTTTTTACGGTACTTTAAGGACCAGACTATTTTTTAAACACCTTAATATATATTATATATATATATATATATATGCATTGTGACAGCGACGGCACTTTTACAGCATTTCGACCACGTCCCGTTCTGTCATTCATTGTAGCAATTCGCATGTCAAAATATTTCTATTGCTTCGTTTTGATTTGAATGACATGCACCGTGTATGGCAATTGTGTCCATAGTCCCATGAAGCCGTATTTTAGCATCTACACGTCCATATATTTTGCAGAAGGATATGCGTGATCTGCAATTGCGTTTCGTGCCCGCTATTTGACATGGCTTCAGAGCTGACGCACGTGCTAGATTCCCTTCTGTTTTTTGTTGTTGAGTTCCGTGGGCTTATACTTGGCATCCTCAGACTCCAACACCGTACGTGACAGAAGCCGCAAGACTCCGAAGAATAAATCAAGTAAACCCGCTTAGTGGCCAAAAAGCCACTGCCTGCATCCCTAAGGTGCATGCTCAATACTTAATTTTAACAATGCTTGAAGTAGTTTTGATCGTTATTGCAACTATGCAGACCCTTCAATAAAGTTATAAAGCAAGGCTTTATTTTCCGGTATATTTATATTTCTACTGTATGTATTCAGTATTTGTATCTGCCATTTTTGGTAGCAAATTATGAGGATGCTGTACGACAGTCATATTTCCGTTAAAATGAACATCTCTATTATTTTGTCACGGCGCGGCTGCCCATTTCGAGATTAAGTTATTGGACTGGAAATTTTGCCAGTGCTGTCATTCTCACACTACTTTTAGTAGACGAATACATTTGAGTAAACGAATACATTCATCCCAAACTGCGTACAACATGCACCAGATGATTTGCTAAATTCAACCTACAGTTACTCCGCCAGACCCCCATCTCCCCATATTGCCAATCTTACTCAAATGGCCTCACTCATTGAACAAGCGGGATACACCTAAAGCTTTTTTGGGGTTCCACACAACTGGTACATACCTTGTGAGCGTCGTTTTTTCCTCGATCCAAGCCTTATAATTAGGTACGAAGATCGGTGCCTTACTAATACTTCAGCAACTGCGAGCCATTAGCTACCCCTGATAAATGCCAGCTTACTAAATATTCTAGGCAAAAACAACTATTTAGGGTTAATCTTACCATAAGTTAGCTCACTTAGCACTGGCCATCTTTTCATTCAACTTATGGTTCGAGGCTTGCGATGAAGGAGATTGCTATACCTGATCAGAAAGATGCCATTTTTTCATAGTTTGGAAGACAAACTTTGAATTGTCCCATATATTTGTGCTCTTGTAAATAGCGATTTTTCGCAAAGCAACGAAGACGGCTATTATGGCTCAGTTAGTAAACTCCACTGCAGTCAGCGGATCTTGGTGGAAGTGGGCATGTGTTGTCGACAAGGGTGGTCCGTCTGCCATGACGTGTGGCCCGAGTATGAGAAACTGTTTACCTTACTGGCCCAGAAGGACATGAGCTATTTTCGCCAGAGCAGGCTAGGTTAAATGTCGATTCAGCATTATTCCTTCTTGCTCTGCGCATGGTCTCTTATAAATAGGACACATGCAATTGCTTTACCAGTAGCAATGGCAGCGGCAGATTGAACACGCACGTCAAAAAAACAACTTATGAAGCTATGAGTAGGCTGAATTTGTTAGCTTTAGCCGAAATCAAGCTACAATGCTGCATATTAGTCACCTTCACGGGCGCCATATTTCTTCTGGCTATCGAGTGTTTCTAGTTTCGGTCGTAGCTACCGAGGTTAATGCATAGGCGAGCATTATAAATATTTTCGTCTACGCATATTATACTTGCGACCGCAAAAGCTTATAAAATATCTTTAGAGTTCTACGCGCTAAAACGACATGCTGAAATGTATGTTGAAGATGCCCCAATCAATGAATTGCAAGAAGCTGGTTCATTTGGTTATTTGCTCGCAACTTTTTGTTTCCTTAGTTTGCGTTTTCTTGCCTTGCAAAACCAATAGTTGTAAGCTTAATCTCACTATCTAAGCCGAAAACCAAACTAAAAATAAAACAATCAATCCGGTTTTATTGAAGTGCCTAACAAGTTGGAAATCTGTCATCTTTGAAATTTACACAAGTACGAGTATATGTACACATCAGTAGTGTGTAATACATCGCAACAGCACCCTGAGTTGGTCCCTGTAGCGCCTCGACCGTACTGGGGTAAGTACGAAGTCAAAAGCACAATCTAAAGGGATTTTATTGTTTTTCATCTTATAGCTAGCCCTGCAAACGTTAAACGTGTCAGCTGATCAAGCCTGAGAAGCCCAAGTCTAGTGTACCATGGAGTCAGACCCTTAGCTTGTCTAGGGCCGTGGAATACGTGGCACCCCACAGAGTTGTTCTGTAGGTTAGAATTGGCTCCATAAGAACTCTGCAAACACGTACCAGAAGGCCTTCCTCAAACGTAGCAGACCCTGACACTTGAACGCGACTGTCCAATTTCACATGCTTGTGTAGCACAATGCTAAGACATTACACATTTAAGCTGAGAGGGATAGCAGAGCCGCCTACTCGGAGGGAGATATTACCAATTTAAAATTTCTATCTCGATGCCCGTTGTGGGGTGTGGTAAAAAAGAAGTGTCGTCTTCATTGAGTTTACGACACGACCAAATCCTTGAAATACAGATAAAGCCTTTTAATTGCGGTTTCAACGTACTGAAGATTATACATATTATTCGGACAATTGGAAGGGTGAGACACGGAACAAGAGAGTGGTGTCGCCTGCATAAACAATTGGGTGGCCCCCAATTGTGTCCTTAACCTCCCCAACCTGTCAATGCCCCGCTGAACGAAATTCATGTAGGTAATGAAGATAAAGAGTACAAGAACCGACCCCTGGGACGTGCCAGTGGATACAATTCCCGTCGCAGACCTTAGAACTCCCACCGTCACAAATAGCCTCCGTCTACTAAGGTATGCCCCAGTTGTTGGAACATCTTAAAAAAAATATAGAATGGTCTAATACTTTTTAGACAAAAGACACTAAGGATATTGGGCGAGAATTATTAGGCTGGTCCCTCCCGTACTTACCCTTATATAGCGGAGTCACCGCAGGTGTCTTGAGGCGTTTTAAAAACACGCCCGTTTTAACTAATATACTGAATACGGCAGCAAAAGGAGCTGCTTGGGAAAACTAGTTAGCCGTCAGCTAGAAAACGCTCCGTAGTATACAATCTGCAGTTCTAAGCAGCACCGCTTTTGCCACTCTATAGGGAGTAAATTCAAATGCCAATGGATTGACCACGAAGATAACCAGTTTAAGGTGCCACTTAAACACTGGCGACCATGTGGAATCATCCTTCGTAGTGCTATAAGCAAACGCAAAATGTTTACCTAAATACGCAAAATGTCACCCTTTTATATCACGGGATATATATAATACAATTGAAATAAATAATATTATTTGCAGGGTTACACAAAGGACAATTTCTTCAGTGTACATATATCATTGTATATGTACATAGGCAATTTGCCCCAAATAAGACACAAACGTATATTTGATGCCATTCAGCGAACCTTTTACCGGACGTTTCAAACAGAAAACTACATGGAGTGAACGCTCGTGGACGGACGCACTCATTGCGTCCATCTGAGGTGCGTTCTCAGCATATTACAACAAAGCTAACATATTTCTAACCTCACACGCACAACTATATATATATATATATATATATATATATTAAAACTGCTTGATTTTGTGCGACACTTAATGTCGGCTCCGAGACAAGTTCTCTTCAAAGACTTGGCATGTCAGGGGACTTTCGAGCTTAGGTTCCGAGACAGTACCTTTCGCTCAGTATTAAAAAAAAAACACGCCGTTAATAACAGTACCATACATCGTCAGCATCTGCTGAGTTGCTTATAGGGCATAAGGAGAAGTCAACTATACTAATTCGTGTGTAGAGATTGCCGAAAGCGACCGCCGCGTCTCGTTAGCAGTTGCGTGAGTGGGTAGGTGAGCGAGCTGAGCTTGAGGCTGTGCTATTTTTGTGGAGATTAGGGAGCATTGATATTGTCCAGGCGCCCAGAGTGGCCCGGTCGGATTGTTTTCTGTACTGCTGGTTTAAATTGAGTATCTGTTCGGCTGATTAGTAGGGGTTAATTGAAGGGCATCTTGAAGCAAGTTGTTTGACGTTTGGACCTCAGAGAATCAGTCCAGAAAGAACTTGCGTGGCTGCTCTGAACGTCGTGGGACTTGTCCGTGCGATGCTGAGAGTCCTAGGTGGTTAGGAGACCTCTTCTAGAGAGTCTTGTTAGGAACGCGGCTGTATTGTAGCTCCGGTAGTCGTGCGCTCCCATAGGGGTGCGGCATATAGCATGGTGCTATCGCCGACTGATGCTACGCCTAAGACAGCTTTTTACGGCAAAGCGCTCAAAGGGTGTTCCTGTGAGGGGCTGATCCAGGATCACGATCAGGTATTTAATCATGGTGTTACGGGGTGTCCTTCCAGGCGTAAGTTTGGATTCTAAAGAGAGCGCTCTGAGCCGTTAAATATATATATATATATATATATAATATATATATATGTGTGTGTGTATATATAGCAACGATAACATAAACAACGAACTCTACAGTGATGGGTTGTGCCCCTAGGAGGGTCAGCGTACAGCACTGAACTAGTACGGACTAGGACAGCGAATGCCATTCCGACCATCGTACGGATGCTGTACGTTGACGATGCAAGTTTATCTGACACAGAGAGAGAGAGAGCTCGCAAACCACCGATTCTGCTAAAAAAAAAACGGCCGGTATACAGTCGTCTAGCGACAAGAAAAACAAATAGGAAGAGAGGAACACAGAGACGGAGGAAGAGAGATATACTGGTTATCATCTTTTCGTATGTTTCATACGTTTTCTATTCGTATGCTTTCTCTCGTTCGTAGTTTTCTAGTTCTATTGGTTGGCTTTATGCTGGTGACTGACTGGCTACTAACAAACAATTTATAGACAAAATAATGCTGGGGGTATTCGTAGTGGTGGTGGTGGGGTTGGCGGTGGGGTTGGTGGTGGCGGTGACGGCGAGGGCTGTGGGCGCCCTGCCCACGTCTTCTTCTATCCCGACTACCTTCGCTTCGTCGTGGTCGCCGTCCTCAATGAGTGACTGCAGCGTTGCTCTCTCGTTCTTTCCTCCGAATAGTTCGCGTTTTCTCGTAGTTCTCTTTTTCTGCTGTTGGCTTACCTGTTTTGTTGTTGTCGTCGTCGTTGTCGTTACATACCCGTGTGTGGGTGTATACATGAATGTGTCTGTCTGTATGTGGGTAGATACGCATACACGTGAGCGTGTATATATATATATATATATATATATATGAATGTAGACACGCGGTTGCCGATAGTCATAGCTGGTCATGCAGCGATGCTCTGGCCTAGTTGTTCTTGTTGCTGCTGGTTGGCTGTGTGTGCGCCCGACATCGACGATACCGCACCATCGAGGGCGGACGGTGGAGCGGAGCAGGTTCTGATCTGCTTCTTCACTGGTTAGCTGGATGCTTAGTTAACTGTAGTGGGAGCAATTGTAGAAGTAGTAGGCGTAATAGTAACTGTTGTTGCTGCTGCTGTTGTTGTTGTTGTAGAAGTAGTAGGCGTAATAGTAACGGTTGTTGCTGCTGTTGTTGTTGCTGCTGTTGTAGCTGCCGTTGCTGGAGATCGTCGACAGTTCCGCGTAAACTAGTAGGCTGTCGGGCCAAATTAACTGACCGCCTTCGCGAGCAGACAAACGAGTCAGACCTCGACGGGCCCGTGGGTGCTTCAGCGGCGGTGGCGTCGGCGGCGCTCGATTGGCGCTATTCAGAGTGCGACGGCCATCGCCGCCTTCGTTCATCTTCTCCTCCTCGTCCTCCTCCTCCTCCCCGCAAATAGCAAACAGTTCGTAGCAAAAGCAGAGAGTGCTGCATCATCGGCGAAATCAACGGAGGTGCTCGCCGCAGTAGCTGCTTCTATTGTTGTTGTTGTTGTTGTTGTTGTCGTTTTTGTTGTTGTTGTTGTTCTCGCCGTAGTCGTCGACTGCTAACATTCCATTCACCCACATGACAGTCATGCTGTAGTAATGACAATAATTACTTGCATGCGTGCGATTTAACCTCCGCGACCATCCAGCTTTAACTGTCTATTATATGCATATGTGTATATGAATAAATGGATGTATGGATATATATATATATATATATATATATATATAAATCCAGGTTTAACATGTTTGGTTCTGTATAGGAGCGTAGAAAAAGCGATAAAAAAAATTGGCAACTCTGACAGCAGCAGCAATCGCGAGAGTCGGCATTGTGTGACGAACGGTGGCGCATACCTTCTAATACACCGCGGCAAGTGCGCAACCAGAGTGATGTTCTGTACTGATTACCAAATCTTCTAAAGTTTAACTTGAACGACGCGTAACTTTGCTGCGACCTTGATGGTTAAGCAATACCTCAAATGTCTCACTAAAAGGATATAGATATATCTACCCTATTTCACCGAGTCCAGGATAATTCAATAAAAGGAGCAATTTTAAACAGAGTTACCAAACATTGCATTGGCTAGATACCTGACAGCACTTTGAACCTAAGTTGCTAGTTTTCCAGCAAGGGGTAGACCTTAGAATCTTGAAGCAGCATGTGCGACAAGTACAACATGACAGCCTATCGTATGTAAATCACACCTTTGCAGGGTGGAGTACTTGCCCGGCGACATTGATAATACAACGATTTGGTATAATTTCAAATCTATAACCAACCATTTGACATAAACCCTTCTCCACAGATCGATAAAAGCGAGCTGAGCACAAAAATCGAGCGTTTATCTGTCGAACTTCGTGGCATCATTGTATCATGCTCCGAAATCGAAAGGTCATCATTGCGGGCGCGCGTTGCGCGTACACAGCCTAATACTGTACACATCGTGTATGGACTACTGATACTGCGGTGAGATCAAATTTAATTTGCTATACTATTATTAGAATTAAGCTAAAAATATTAGAGCAGCTATAGTGCCAGAGATTCCACTATTTGCTTTTATTTCTTTTGTCTGCATCCTTGGTACCGCTTTTTCACACTTACTGGTAATGTTGTTTTTGTAGCTGCAGCTAATGACAACGATTGAGGTCATTTACTTAACCATGCCGCTCACAGGATCGCTTTTGCTATATGCTGCTGTCATTGTTACTGTTTCTGCTATTTTGACCTTTTTGTGCTTTATCAGTGGTACCATCTTTACTTTTGGGGTCTTTATTTGTTAGTGTTCCGACTGGACTTTTTGTTGCTCTCGTTGTTGACTTACTTGCTGTTAATTGTTAAGCGTAATAGTCAATTAAGCGTCAACTGATCAGGGGCCTCGATCAGTTGACGGCTTAATTGACTATTACGCTTAAGTATTAAAAGGTAAAAATAGCAAACGCCGTAACAACGACAGCAGCATATAACGAAAGCGATCCTCGTTGCGGCATGGTTAATTAATTGACCACAATTGTATATCATATATATATATATATATATATATATATATATATATATATATTCAAGTGCGGAAAGCCATCCCACCAAAAAAAAATAATACCTCCTGATAATTAGACATTTTCGTCCTCATATCATCTAGTTCCCTCTCTCTATCTCTCTTAGACCTCCACTTTTCTATAAAATAAAAAAAAATGGAATGAGAGCAAAGCGTGCACAGGTGAAATTGTGATGTGATGATTTATGGCAAAATTGTATATATATATAAAAAAAAATATATATATATAGGGAGAAAGACCAAAGAAAACGCGTCAACTAAAACAAGGGGAAGAATCGAGCGAGACTTGCGGGTGGGTCGGTCCCATTTGTACTGCAGTTACTACAAACGACGTCTTCTACGCCGAATACTACAATTAAAGTGACTACTGCCACCGCTGGCTATGTCTGGCGCTCAGTGGCGAGGTGACTGACTTTCTCGGACATGATCGGCGGCTACGGGCTACGAACAGGCCCATTCATTCATTCATTCTTCAGTGGGATTTGTTTCGGCCCTGCCCTTCCTTGCTGCTGCTGCTGCCGCTTTATCGACTATTACCCGTTCAATGGCGACACGTAGAGTGGTCAGCTGCAACAACAACAACAACAACTGCTCGAATTAGGTTTCACTTGAGAGGTTTCACCGTCCATCCGTCCGTTTGTCCGTCGTTGTTGCTTGATTATGGTAATGGTAATGATGATAATAGTAGTACGGTTGTTGTTGTTGTTGTTGTTATGTTGTTGTTTCTGTTGTTGTTGTTTCTGTTGTTGTTGTTACTGTTGTTGTCGCTGCTGCTGTTGTTGTTGCTGCCGTAGCCCTTGCTTGGCTTCTTCCCGAAGCACCGATCCTACTGCTGCTACTGCTGTTGTTGGTGTTGGTTGTTGTTGTTGTCGCCGCCGCCGTCGTCGACGCTTGTCGACAGTCAGGCCCCGTAGGCGGCCGGTAGCCAAGCCGGCGAGCGTGCTACGCTCCCGGCTCACACAGACACGAATCAAAGACGAGTTTGAGTTTAGACCGAGAGCCAGGCAGGCAGGCAGGCATACGACAGACAGAAAGACAAAGAGAGACGCGTGGACGGACTTGGGGCAATTGTTGATTGTAATTGTTGATTGGTGATCAAGTGGCTTCAAGTGATCGCGTGAAGCCCGAAGCTGCTGCTGCTGATGCTGATGTTGTTGTTTTCGTTGTTGTTCTTGGTGGTGGTAGTAGTGCTGGTGCTATCCCGATGTTGTTGTTGTTACCGCTTATTGTTGTTATTATTGTTGTTGTTGTTACCGCTTGTTGTTGTTGATGTTACCGCTTGTCGTCGTAATTATAATTGCGGCCATCCATTTTCCTGGCGAGTATCTGTTGAAGTTCTGTTGAAAGCAGGTATGTCGAGTGAGTCGACGCGCACGAGTCGGCAGGCTTCAACGAAAACAGCTTCATGCCGGAGCGGCTTGATACAGACAGCGTTCGAAAGCTGTATTCGCGCTAGAATCTCTAGATTTGCTTCATTTTTAACATGCTGTACGCGTTTTGCTTCGATCTTAAAACATGCTATGCAGTTGTTGTCCGGAATAATGTTTCTAATGTTTCTATGGGATACTGCACGAATGGACAGCGTCAAAACAATCAATGCGCAATTGCGGTTATATATATATATATATATATATATATATATATATATATATATATATATATATATATATATATCTAGCTGTACGCTTTGAATAAACAAAATGTGGTAATTGTAATTATATAGGTATGCAAGGTTTTGCTAAATAAGACCCTTTTGTGTATATATATATATATATATGACGTATATATACGACGCGCCAGATATATCTTCTATTCGCAAAAACGTTAGTTTTTCAGTTTTTTATCGTCTGAACACACTAGAAAGTTGGGCCTTTTCTAACAACTTGGCCTCATTGCGCTCAAAGATGAACTTCATGCCATCGATTCAGGAGCATATCTGCTCGGCTCAGCTATGCAGATACTGGACTATTATTGAATAATAGAATAGCTACAGAACTTACGAGTTTAACAACCTTAATGTTGTATATATAATATTATGACCGTGGATAATTCTCTGTCTGAGAGTTCTAGCCTAATATCTTTGCATGCATAAAATTTCCCGCGAAATTGTTTCACCCGTGCGACGTAAACAGTGCGAGCTGCTCAGAGCGTGTGAGTTCTGCTCAGCACATTTGCCCATCTTCCCCTGTGCGTAGGTTGCAGTCTACTAGTGTGATGCGCCTCGTCTTGAATTTTTTGAATGCTCTTCGCGGCTAGGCATTGTGGCAACTGAATTTGCATACGCCAGTGATGGCACGACTACGGCCTTCTATAAGGTCAGTGATATTTCAAGTTAATGCAAGCTCGAAAAGATCTAAGCATGCAGCTGGTGTAGGTTTTTTTTCCGCCTTCACTCTCCATATGATTGCTGTGCATTACGAAATCCTTGAGCGGGTTTCATCAAGCGACTTCTATATGTACTTGTACTAGTTTAGTAAAGTTGTATTGACAAGTCCCCGAATGCATCAATTGGTAAGGGTTAGATCTTTTTGGCCTAAATCAAAATCTGATGTTTAACAGCTTTTATAGTTTATTAGTCGAGGGTAATGTGGTAAATTCAAACATAAAACGAACGTCGTCTTTAGCCAATCAACCACCTCATTGAAACCTAACTGCGACTGTGTTTTGACAGTTATTGCTAAGCGCTATCTCATACATATAAACAATTAGTTTCTCCAGTCACTGCTCAATAAAACCTAAAAAGACTATATATCGCAAACTCAACTGCGCAAGTTAGAGTACGTTTCCACTGTCCTTCCTTTAACGCTTCCTTACCCATCGGCCAGGTCACCCTTCGAATAGTAGCGAGAAAAAGCAACGGATTCCGCTGCCCTGAGCCACTTTTTCCCACAATTCCGGCACCACTGCCGATGTACACTGTCCGCTTCTAAAGAATGTTCCCCAAAAAGTTTTAACAATCGGTCAGGAACCCTTTCCATGGCTAACTTCTTATAATTTTGCTTCCCGGCGCTAGATACGGCCTTGGGATCTAAATACTACGTAGAACGGTCTTCTCTGGTCGGATACAGCTTCCCAATAATAATTTAATTAAATTGCACGTGTATACTCCTTTCAGCCCCGTCCTCTGGCCCGCTCGATAGACGACACACACCACATCGTCCAACTTTCTGTGTGGGCAGTCCACGTATAAGGAAATAAGTTTCGTATTCTCTCACAGAAAGATCACAGTCGCAACCGCTATTGAAGTACGACAAGACTGCAGGCTCGTTGAATGGTTTCTGCGTGGCGGCTTGTATCCAATGCTGCTTGTAGCCATGATCGGCTCAATTTCGTCACTGCTCGTACTGCCAGTTTAACAGAGCAAAACAATACGCACTATTACGACACGTGATATACATCAAATGTTCATCAAACATATTGTGTTAGACTTATTCCTAAAATATTGTTATCTATTCATAATCGCAGTGCATGTAATGACCCATGCCTCTCCTGAGTAATGTCGTATGACTTTGCGTGGAAATTTGCTTAAAAAAACTGCGCACACCTGGCAGGCTGCTACATGCTACCAGGCCCATTGCTTTCAAGGATACAGCAGTAACAAAAATATCGCCCACAACATATTTTTGCAAACAACACGCAACGAAGTTTGTCAACAGTTTCCTTACGCCAGGTGTTCAATCGAATGCATTCCAGCAGAAAGCAGAACCTCCATAATACTTGATACGCGTGCATGTAACCGTCTAGCGACATATAGGAACGACACTCGAACAGCCCAAAAACGTTTTTGAAGGTGTGCTGTACTATAGAGCCGAGCAGCTCAAGTGAAGCTAAGCCATAGTGTGTGCAACTACGTATATATATATATATATATATATATATATATATATATATATATATATATATATACCAGTAGCTAAAACGTCGAAAAAGTCCGGCGTGCATATCTTGGAAATGACGCATAGAAGATAGCTCCCATCTGCATCGTGTCAAATAGTTTATTGATCACAATACCAATATTGGAGAAACGGGATATACTACGCTAGTACGACAACTCCGACAACAATGGATAACGTTGGTAGCATGTACACCCGTCGCTACCCCCGGTAGATGCGGGTAGCTGCAGATGTGCCTGTGCGCATCACGTATATGCGATACAGCATAAGGCGCTTACGTTGCCGATTCGTCACACGTTATGTCAACCGTCTACCACCACAACCATTACTACTACATGGGTGCTCGCGGTACTAAGCTAGTACTTCTACTAATACTATCACAGCTACAGTGCACTTGTCACTGCGGATGCAAGCTTAAAGACCACGGATGCAATGTTCAGCAACTCAGGGGCACATCAGGCCGGCAGGGGTTCACTTGCTTCACAGCCGTTGATATTTTGCGTTCGCCCTCTCGCAGCATTCTACTGCCCCACTAAACCCGGCACGGAATCATTGTCTGCTTTGCTCTGTACACAGACGTATAAAGCAAAGTGATGATTTTTTGACGAAGTCCGCACGCAGCTTGACGATAAGGTATGTTGCTCTGGTCTACTGTGTACATAACCAGCTGGGAATAAAGGCGCTCGCACACTCCGTATGCACAATTACTGTACATAGCAACCACCAAAAACTAGCTCAACCAGAAAAAGGGTAACTCCCAAAGTGCTGCAGTATTTTTTAATATTATCTGATATTTTTACGTGTGAGAACACACTCACACACAGACGCATATATATATATATATATTTTTTTTTATTGCTATTTTCTTCAATATTTGTTTAATTGGTTGATTTTATTCAAGTTTCAGAGTATACATGACATGTTATCCACGAAAGCGCAGCTGCAAATGGGCCTAACACAATGAACATAGGAAGGAACAGAAGAAAATAACTTCTAGCGGGGGCTTCCCCAAAGAAATGCCCTCAAACAACTATACCGACAAGCTGGCTACTATAGCACAGGAACTTGTAAACCATGCTGCCAATAGAAAAAGACACGGAGAAAGTTCGCTTTACGGTAAAAGAGGCTAGGAATAAAGTTGGCACATTGATCGTCAACGAGACCGCAGACTTGAGGAGCCAGTGTAAATCTGACACCGTATTGCCGTAAAGCGGCAGGCTGAAAAAATTACCTCCACAAGTGAAAACTGCTCTAAAATGGTCAGCAGCTGCCTATACAAAGCTATAGCACCACGGGGCTAGCACCCTGAAGGAGAGCCCTTTCGGATTTTGGTAGCCCAGGAGGATGTCTCATTTGACAGAACCATCCGGCAAAGCATGGCCTGCCAATTCCAAAGCATTACCAACGATGTCGGGCAATGGGGCTGGATTGTCGCGCCAAATAAGCAAATCGGGGGATGACACTAGCCCAGCACCAGGGCCCCGGTAATGCTTTGGCTTGTGAAGGAACACCAGGTACTGCTAAAGGCCAAGGCTCTCTTGGGTTTAAGGGACCTTAGACCTATGCCGCGCAACATGACAAGCTTGAATGAACAAAGGGGAGTCGGCAAACTTCTTGAGTGCTTGTTCCGGGTGCAGTACCTGCGCCTGGCTGTTATCTTCACGGCGGAAAGTGGGAATAGAACGTGATAACAGAGCGCGCCCAGCACGACAGCAACCCTCCTTCTAGAAGGGAGGAAGGCAAAACCTACGCATGATCAGGAAACTGAGCTTTAGGGTAGACCCCAACGTCATTCGTACCTGCAACTGCCCAGCGGCGACGTGGGCTGCAGACGGCTGCTGATCAATCAATGTAACCTCTTAATCCATCGCGCGCACAGAGCACGTGTACAACGTTTTTGCCTAGCGCACGGATAATTGATTCATTAAAATGATCATCCGTCAATACTGCGTGTGCCCTAGAAAGTATGGCAAGAGGGTGGCAAAGTTAGTTCTACAGCTGTTAGCCCACCTCCTTTATTTTTTAATAACAGTCCCAGCGATAAGACTGCATATGCACTGATAAAAAATCAGTGGCTAATGTAAGCCACAGAGAAATTAGGTATGAAGAATAACCATATATATATATATATATATATATATATATATATGCCACAAGCCATCGCGAGTACAGAGCAAGTATACAACGTTTTTCTCTAACGCATGGCTAATTGATCCATCAAAGTGATCCCTCCGTCATTACTGCGTGTACCCGAGTGTACCCGAGAGCCTAGACTGACGTTAAGTTAGTTCTACAGCTGTTATCCCACCCTTTTTATTTGTTCAAACAAACTTATATATATATATATATATATATATAAGCGTTTGTTTGAACACATTAGGGCTCTTCCATTCCCGCAAGGTCGCACTGTATAGTTCAATGCGCGGTCAGCAGGCGCTATCCAGAAGACGCGCTACGACGCGCTAAGCCACCATTAATTATCACTTATTGACGTTCATTGTTTGCCATTGGTCCATATTTGCCTATATTGTGGCCTCAGCATACGAAGTTTGATACCAGCGAGGCAGTTGTGATCGTAAACCACAATGAGCGGTACGAGACGTCCTGTCCTGAAAAAATTAACTGAGGAGAGATGTGCTTAAGTTCATATGAAGGCGCAAACACAACACACTCATACTCGTTTCATATACCTACATTTATTGACACTCATCGAATAATTATTATTTCGTAAGGTATATATATATATATATATTTTTTTGTCTTTTACGAATTAGAAAAAATGCTCTAGCTATAAAGTAGTCTTGCTGCACTCGCGGTTGGCTGTGAGCATACGAACCGTTCCTCTACCCTCGAAATTTCACCATGTCAAGTGTCACATTTGGGAGTCCGGATAGTTTCTAATGCTTCCATGTAAATTATGGGAGTGACGAGCTACGGGCGGTCATGGAACCTGTCTTGCTCTGTTGGTACTACATTTATCACGGCGTTGTCACGGAGTACACTCGGCCATCGGCTTGAGGTTAGTTCTTCGCACGCGTTTTCGCTCATAGCGTACGAGCGAGTCGGTCGGAGATGAGCCCCGGCGTGACCGTCAACCCGCAAACGTCTCGCGACGAGGATTCGTTAAGAGATCAAAGACTTCGGGGCCTGCCCAAGGGTTGGTCCCGAAGAGCAGCACCGCAGTGAACGGAGCTTGTTAGATTGGTGCGTGCTTTGAGTTGATTTTAGGAAAGAAATATATCTATTCAGACCAATATATATATATATATATATATATATAGAGAGAGAGAGAGAGAGAGCGCGAGAGGGAAGCATAGAAGGGAAAGAGTGATAAAGCTCGCAACTGAGCCAAATCGGTGCCGACTAAGCAAATATGTGGCGGTTAATCGAAACGCCAGAAGGAAACGAAGGAGTTAGGGTTATCTTCTCTGATGGTCGCCGCCGTTGTCACAGTGTCTTTTTCTTGTTGTTGTTGTTGTTGCTGTCGTTGTCATTGCCGGAGTTGCCGCTGCCGCTACTGTTGTGGTTGTGGTTGTTGTTGTTGTTGCTGGTGGTGGTGGAGTTGTTGATGATAATGCTGTTGATGTTGTTAATGTTGTTGTTTTTGCTGCTACTGCGATGCGACGCGACCAGCGACGTGGATAAGATTGGCCATCCGAAGCGCTCGTTCGCGTACAATACGGTCCGCGCCGCGTGCCGCAATGTTTCGTACGAGCAGCGGCGTGTGCTTCGGCAAGCGATGGTGGTCGTAGATTTGTGAACGATCGTTTCGAGGTATCTATCGCTCAGCACGATCTTGCCTTTAGTATCACCACCTCTGTTTCGTATTTCTTTAGGTGTGTATATAAATTTATATATATATATATATATATATATATATATATATGTGTGTGTATGTGTGTGCGTGTCTCATTTTATGGTTCTTGTTGCACATCGTTTACTTCATCACGCGGCGCTGTTGTCTAACTTCGAACTCCGTTCGTTGTGACGCGGATGCTGCCAGGTAAATTTTCGAATCACACGTCATTTCTCAAACTCGTGGCCAAACGCCGAGGCCGACGCCGCGCGACGTGGACCAACCCACCAAATCTTCATGTTTCCGTAGATCGCCGCCGCTCGATAACGACCATATTACAACGACGGGCGATCACATTGCCTGCGCTTCCACCGCGACGAAGATGAACCGCTGTAATCGGCAGAGCACAAATAAACATGATTACAACCACGATCATAGCGAAAATAATAATGATAATTATTATAGTAGTCGACCGTCTTTCAACACATACGTATATATATATATATATATATATATATTATATATATATATTATATATATATATATATATATATATATATATATATATGTTGAACCTACCACATAATTAAACACTACGTATAATAGTACTGCTATCATGTTGACGCTATCACAAAATGCTACGTTGCTACATTGGAGGCTACTCGTAACCTGAGGACAGACAGTGAAGGCAGATTGAAAAAGTGAATCTACGAGTCGGTAAGGCGATCGATACTACAACTATCACTACTAGCCAAGAAACGCCGGTCATTGATATGCCGAACGACATCTCGAAGTCCGTGAAGCCTATACAGCGTTTTGCAATGCAGTTGTCTTCGTGCTACAGATGAAGTCGAGAGACATACTTGCAATGTTTTTCTATTTGAAAAGCGTTGGTGCAATACGCTTATATATATATATATATATATATTATATATATAAAGACGGCACATAGGTGATTGGGTGTCTGTCCCTAAAATACGTGCCGGCAATACTATGACAATGTGTGTGCGGATCTGTTGCAGGTTTTGCCCTTACTGCAATATGTTCTGGCTCTACAATGCTTTCTGCGTCACATGGCACAATATCCAAGCTCCTGAAAGCACTGCCTGTTTCAGGCCAATGTAGGTAGCAACATTGAAACCTTCCTCAGGGTCGCAAAGTGTAAACAAGCGTTAAAACTGCGTAACGATGTACTTTGCGCAAACCTTTTTACTTACGGGCTCGGTTATCGATTTTCGAGCTCTACAGGTTCTGCAAGCGAAAGCCATTATTTCACTATCAAAGGACAATTCTCGCAGCTAACTAGGTGGATATGGTTGCCTGCATCTGAACTGCCTAGGCTGCTTTGACACACAAAGAATTTGCACGCGGCAACGCAAGTTCGCCGTTTTTTTAACGCGGGTACGGTTTTCACTTACACGGGAAGCATGAGAAGTTGTGCCGTCGTTAGCTAGGAAACACTCTTATTAACCAACAACTACAACGACTTCGTAGACACAAGTGTAATTAAAACAACTTGTCTGTTAGATATGTACATGTAACTGTGTTTGCCACCGTCGGTTTAGGGCGTAACCAGGGGTCGCAGGCCTTGTCGTTAGTGTCGTGAACGCTCATGCAGGATGTAGGTAGGTCCACGCGTATAAGATAGACGTAGATCGGGCGTTCCATTTGTAGAGCGCACTTTGGCAACTTAACTGCGGCGGCAACTGTCCGTTAAGCAAGTTGTCAGTACCTGCTGATCCCAACACAGCGTAGACACGCGCCCGTTTTACAACTCGTGATTGCTGCAACCAGGTTCGGTCACCAGCGGGCAATACTAGCAGAATTAACCTGAAAAAAAACTGAACCAAACACCAAGCAGTGTTAACAATATCTGCTAACACTGGTAACGGTGGAAACGAATTAACAGAACGAGCAAGATAAAGGGTATTGATAACAGCAATAACGCTTACAACAACAACAGTAACAGCACAGCAACAACCACAACAACAACAACAACAACAACAACAACAACAACGACAACAACAACGACAACAACCACGACAACGACAACAACAACAAAAACCACAACAACAACAGCGACAGCAATAACAAGAATAACGATACCTGTAATAACAGCGTCGGCGACAACCATACCAAGCAATGACAACAACAGTAACCAGCATAATACATACAACAACGAACAGCAGCACCAATAAGATCAGAGAACCGAACGAGAAAAAAACGACCATAGACGACGACGCTCGTACCAATAATACACGTGATAACCACTAACTCCATGATACGAGCAGTAGCGCGGTGGTGTGCGAAGTGTTTGACAAGAAAGCACACCTTCAGAGACACACAGCCAGCCTCACGATACAGGTGCGAATGAATACACGGAGTATTCGCACTTGATAGTTACAGCAGGCGCCATTCCCGTCAGTAGTAGTAGTAGTAGTGTCGAGCCCGGTGGCGTGGTGGCTTAAGTCTGCGCCTCGCAACCGGAGGAGACACGGATAGGTGCGCGGGTTCGAGCCCCACCGTTGCCCCACATTTGTATTTATGGGGGTGCGTCTATGAAGCAATGTGGAAAACAGTTCCGTGGACGTTAAATCTTGGCTGAGGGTCGGCCGGAAAACTTTACTTCGTGTCGAGCTCAGTGGCGTGGTCGGTGCATCCGGCTTCGCCTCGTGACCGGAGGAGACGCATAGGTGCGCGGGGGGAGGCAACCCCACCGTTGCACATTCGTTTTGATGGGGGTCCGTCTATGAAGCAATGCGTAAAACAGTTTCGTGGACGTTAGATTATAGCTGAGGGCCAGGTTGATTTGCACCGATTGCGTTTTGGCTTGTCAACCACTGAGCGGGGCACGCGTTACGACTGCTGTTAAATCATCACTACCTCAATTACCACGGCTATCATCATTGTCATTACAAGTGCGGCCATTGTTCTATTATAAAATTTTCTGTCAACTGTGTGTGCAATTTTCTATGTTGTGTTTTTGCTGTTCACTGCGTTTCCGTATAGTTAGCCATCTAGTAAGCGTAGGAAAATATACAAAAACGGAAAGTAACGAAAGCGGCGAGGACAGCAACAACAACAGCAACAACAAGGGCAACTCCACTATAGACAACAACAACAGCAACAACAAAAGCAACAATGATGACGACAAAAACAGTAGTTCACCACAAAACGGATGCTTGTTTTACTCGTTGTTGGTCACATCACCTCGACAGTGAAGAGTGAGAGGAGACAGAACGCGCGCGCGCGAGAGAGAGAGGCAGAAACAGAATGAGAGAGCAGCATGAAGTCGTCAATCGAGCACCATTCCGCAGCAGCAGCAGCAGCATTTCTTCATCATCGATCGATCTCGCACACGATTGCGTCGACGAGCCGCCTCGTTCGCCGACGCTCGGGCTGTTCGACACTGCTACAACAGCCGTCGCTCGCTGCGGGCTCTGCCACTGCCGTGGTGCCTCGGTTCTGGCCGTCGCAGTTTGGCTTTTCGTGTGTCAAGTCGAGTAAACAGACGGACAAATGACATCCGTGATAAGAGGATTAGCCCCTTCCTCACAACACAGCTCAACAACAGCCGCACTAGTCTGAATTGGGCGGCTGCCGGTGTCGCCAGACGATCGGACGGCCGAACGGGGTTGCTGCAAGCAGAAACGACGGCAGAAGCAGAAACAACAACAGCAGCAGCAGCAGCTTTAAGTGAGGCGTCAAGCAGACGTTGATGACGGCGATGAATGAAGTGCGCCTCAGCAACTGTACGTATGTGCGTTTGCTCGATCCCGTTGTCGCTCGTGTTTTTTTTTTGTTGTTGTTTTGGCTCTTTCGTTCATCATGGCCAGCCAGCGTTTTCGATACGCCGTGGCGTTCTGCGTAGCGTGTGGCGAATTCTGTACGCCGGTACTGTCGCCATATATGTATTTAAGCTCCTCCTACTAATAGTATGTTTGTTGAGCCCGGTGGTGGCGTCGTGGGTGCATTCGCCTGCGCCTCGCGACCGGATAGGTGGAAAAAAACACTAGATAGGTGCGCGAGTTCGATTGTACCCCACCGTTGTGTTTATGGGCGTGCGTCTATGAAGCAATGCGAAAAAGCAGTGTCGTGAACGTTACATCTTGGCTGTGGGTCAGCCAGAAGTTTATTTAGTAATAGTATGCAGCCAAAGTGTACTTAGTAATCGTATGTTTATATATGTATACCATTGCAACAAGAGGTTTACCTGGTTAGCTCATTCCTGTCGAGCCCGGTGGCGTGGTGGCATGCGTCTGCGCCTCGCGACCGGAGGAGACACATAGGTGCGCGGGATTCGAGCCCCACCGTTGCACATTTGTATTTATAAGGGTCCGTTTATGAAGCAGTGTGAAAAGCACTCCCATGGACGTTAAATCTTGGCTGAGAGTCAGTTCCAGAAAGATTTTTTTTATTAGCTTACTCCGGGCGACCAAACCGAAACCCACACCCACGGCAACGACCTAGCACTGGGTCCTCCGAACCTACTTTCGTAAACCCAGCTAAATCTAGCTAAACGACTCAGCTCGGCGACAATGTCTACTGCCTGCGGCCAATACGGTCTTGGTCTGCCGTACCTATACATGGTTACATGGGCGTTGTTTGCCATCGTGACAGCCACGCATCAGTAACGTTCGCTTCTACGCGCGACTAACTCACGGTGAATCTCAAATCAACCGTGGTGGGACCCCTCGGCAGAAAGAGAAGGAGAACCTCTTTATTTTCAAGGTACGTGGCCATCCTTGCTCGCCGACCAACTGCCGATTGATAAGCTGAGAGCGGGTTAACCCTAATGCTCACGGCACCCTCCACTAGGCATGTCAATGACTGGCTACAGAATTTACCCTGCTCTCGGTACTGGGCATATTGTTGGACGATTCGAGCACGATAACGTTTCTCGGTTCGCGTGCTGAGACTCGACCCCCGTCCGCCCCTTGCACCTATGCCAGTAGCAGAGGAAGCCCACTATGCACTTTAGTCGCATTCATACAGCCATTGGCGATACGTTAGCAAGGTTATTACGGACAACTGTAAAAAAAAAATATATATATGTATATATATACGCAAAACGTATGTCTGTTGATCATGGCAAATTTTCAAATATATATATATATATATATATATATATACACATATGAGACCATTTGTTTGAGTTTTGTTTGTGCATGCATATTTAAATGTACGAGTATACACAAACTTGCCCGAGTGTGGTTGGATCTGCGTATATATACATTCATTTATTTAAAAAATATAAAGCCTCTTTCAATTGACATTTCTATAGTTTTCAAATATATATCTGGATGGATATATTATTCGCCTGGCATGCATACCTAAATCCACATGTCACACTTTTATAGCAGGCGCGCTTAGGGCGGCATCATACACGGTCGGCTGGTATGGCTATTAATGTCCTCTTCTCGAGGATTGAAATTCTAGCGATGGTCGAATTGGAAGAAGGTAGTACAGTGACAAGAAATTGGTGCATTGTAGAAGCGACTTGGATGTGTGCTTTCATGCTACATAGTAAAATGTATATAAAATAGTGGGAATTTACGTTTAAATAAATATAATGCTTCTAGTGTTAGAAAAAGTATCATTTTTATCTGGTTATTTTTCTACGCATATATACTGTCCGAGTACATATGCATGTATAACATGCAATACCGTATAACGTGCACAGTTTATACGTTGTATAGGAGGTGTAACGATGGAATTACACAATCCCGCACAGTCTCTGATTCATAGCCGACACGACTACTGTGGCCGTTCGACCTGCATGCACGCTCGCTGCGTATTTTCTCGGCTACTCGCTTAGGTATTAGGAACAGGCAGCTGGTTAGGAACACATAGGCGAAAACACAATCAGTAAAAACGCTTTCAAATAACGTCGTTCTAAGGACAATGGTATATATATCTTAATAATTATTACTATGCGTATAAAAGTTAAGTTTATAATATATAATCAGTATATTTGAACTCAATTATTCCACAGTTAGTAACGTACTTAACGAGAACCATAGCGCCTAAGCTAACCTTAGACATCTCCAAGATGCTTGACACGGCTTAACTTATGGTTCTTATAAGATATCTTGGGGTGTTCAAAACTGCCACATGTACGCTTGTTCGGCGTGTGTGCAATTCGCCTATACTAGTGGGAGACCTAGATACAAACCGCAATTACCAGTTTGACCTCGACATACCCAAAGTAAACAAACTACACAGAGAAAGATAAAAATAGAACTTTGTGGCTCAAAGTTACAGAGATAGAGTTGAGTTTGTTAGCAACGGATCTAATGAAGGCCTACAACGAATCAAAGCAACCTGGTACATGTAGCATCGTATCTCTGTTTTATAAGAAATGTTTGCAAGTCATGTTTTAGAAACACCTTCATTAGCAGGACAAGAGAGCGTTAATTGCGACTCACTAAAAAACTGTAACAGCAAACGTATTCCACCTGCGTTTTATGTGAATATATGTTCATAAATTGTTTTCTTTTACTTTTTAATACAT
Organism: Dermanyssus gallinae; assembly: GCA_003439945.1. NCBI lineage: Eukaryota > Metazoa > Arthropoda > Arachnida > Mesostigmata > Dermanyssidae > Dermanyssus > Dermanyssus gallinae. The sequence goes on along the minus strand of QVRM01004033.1, from coordinate 811,483 downwards.
TTACAATTGCACTGAAGCCACGTGACAATGATGAAATGATAAATGCGTTGGTTCATTCGTTAGTGTAACCTGATAGATAAGGATATTGTGGATAATGTGGCTATAGAACAGCGAATTACGTATGTAGTCATATAGGCATAATCCTCTGAGATTACAATCATGTAAATCACTTGTCTTGCCACACGCCAGGCAAATGAGTTACTATCTAGTGACTGTGCGCTCTGTTGCTCGAGGATCGACTAGATTACTACTCCTCAAATTACTCGGTCTCAAGTGGAAAATTTGTCACTTAGGCCGCAGCGGTGTCATTAGCCTAGTGTAACTCTCGCAATTTTGGTACGCATCTAAAAATTATAGTAAATTAACAACAATACGTGCAAACACTATTCAAGTTTACTTACAAGTCGGCAGGACCTGGTGCTGGACAATGCGTGTGACTCTGAAGGGATAATCGTGGGCTTAGTTCCGACATAGCGCATAATGAATAAATGCCAAAAACCTGTGTCCTATCTAACCCAGCGATTAATGGATCATACATATATATATATTTATATATCAGTTCAGACATAGATTATTCACGGAACTGCATACATTTACATGTTTAAGTTCTCGCGGTGAAACGTGGTTCAGGGGTCTATATATATATATATATATATATATATATATATAATCTAGGTAGTAATTAATATTCTACATGCTAACCATCATTTTCTGGAGCCTGAATACACGGAAAAGCTCACGTGTTTCCCTATTGCATGCTTTTCGCATAACTGCTTCATATCTGAGCGTAAGCTTGCAATTTACACACAACAATTAGCACTATTTGCAAACAAGGCAGTAATGAACAAAAAAAAACACGTTTTAAGTGCAAACTTAAACATGCAGTTATGCATATAAAAGTTGATTCATTATATATATATATATATATATATATATATATATATATATATATATATATATATAATATATATATATATTATATATATATTTATATATAAATGTGTGTATATTAAGTCTGCATACCATTAATTATTTCCACGCGCTCGGCTGTTTCCACCGACTATTTGTACCGCAGCGCGCGCCAGTGCTGGGTGGCGCGACGGCTGGCCTCAGGCCCACCGTGGGAACAACTGAGTGGGCCTAGCTACCGCGCATTTGGCTTCAAGCTCATGGTTCGTGTCGTGTGAAATCAACTTTAGCAGTTGTTTGAAGTGACCGAGACCTGACGACAGCATGAACAAACAGTCCTTTGACGGCAAGCGGCCGTAAGCGGCGCAACAGATTCCTGTTCAAATGACGGACGGCTGGCTGGCTGTCCAGCGTCCCGCCCCGACGTCCACCGCCACGAACCGGCCGATAGATCTATCCGTCCGGCGTGTCGAGGTGTCCATTAGTAAATGAAATGATTTTGCTAATGCTACTGCTGACACCGCGGCCGCTGCTTCTGCTGCTGTTGTTGCTGAAGCTGAAATCGCCACCGAAATCGCTCGACGCCTTGCTGTCAATTTGGCTGGCCAGCCGGACTGCGACGCCGCTGAGAAGAAACGACAGCAACAATAGCAACAACAACAACAACAACAGCAACAATAACAACAGCAGCATCAGCAACAACAACAGCAACAGCAACAGCAACAACAACAACAACAACAACAATAACAATAACAACAACAACAATGATGCTACCCCACTGATATTCCGGCTCTAACCGCGATAACGTTTACCAGCGATAACCAGGCCTTAGTCAACGTGTGACTGCCTTAAAGATTGTGCCTATGATTCACCTTTTGTGTTGTTGTTGTTGTTCTTGTCCACTTCTGACGTGGCTAACAACGAACGACACGACACGTTCGCACAACGTCCTATCGACGTTTCGCAGTTGTCTGCCTGGAGATTGTTGGTGCTGCTGCCGTTGTTTCTAACGTCATCATCATTACCACAGGCGTCATCGTATTCGTCGTCATAATCATCATTATCATTATAGCCATCACCAGGCCCACCTATTTTTCGTCATTGTCGGACACCCTTCAGTCGGTACCGCTGAAGAAGTTCCCAATGTCGAACACTTTTAGACTTCAGGAAGACGAGAGAGAAACAGAAAAAAAAACAGCGAATAAGAAGAAGACGATGAGTCGTGTACTATCGTCTTCGGTGGCATCTGGTAAAACGACCGACCTCGATGAGTGACCAACCGTCTCCTCTATTCTGGCAGACAGACAAACAGACAGACAGACGGACCGACAACCCTGCACCGTTCTGCCTCGGCCCAGGCCCAGGCAATGAGAGGTTTGGGGGGGCATACGATGAGAAAATCGATTACCTACCGCGATTCGAAGGAACCCTCTGCCGCAGTTGCGCTTGGCGAACCTCCATCTCTTTATCTTTACGGCATTGCTGTTTTACTACTACTGCTGCTGCTGCTACTACTAACGATAGATTGACCCTCGTCATGCGTGCGTTCCTCATCGAGAACTTCACATTACCGCACACGAGCGCTTTTTGGCTTTTGCTAGCTCCGAGCAGCAGCAGCAGCAGCGTCAGACACCGTTAACGGCTCACACAGCTTAGTCTAGTAGAAAGGGCAACGTTGTCGCCTTACAAACGTGGCACGTGACGACGTAAATCGTAACACAAATGAATAAGAATACAGATAGCAGACTGCCAACGTGGAAAGTACTAGTCGCAATTTGTAATAATAATAATAATAATGATAATAACAATAATAACGACAAAAAAGTATGGAAACACGGTGCCCGCGAATCAGCAGGATTACTGCAAATTAGACACAAATCCAATCATAACAATGATAACAACCACACCACAACAACAAAAGCAACAATAATATTTCAACATGACAGACCCACGATAGTAGAATAAATGCTCAAACGAAGCAATGTGTGCCCGCTAATTAGGCCGCTCTTCAAAAAAGCACGCATACCTCTGTTTTTATCCCCCCCCCCCCCCTTCTGCACAGGCAATGTCACATAATCTATGATCGACAACACTAAAAGAAACAACTGTTGTCTAGTACTGTAGTAGCTACGTCAGCAGCTTACACGAGTAGCATCGACAACAAAACATTGACTCCTTAAACTATATAAGAAACAGATCCCAAAAAGGCCACAATAGCAGCTGCGATTCGATGTGAACTTTCCGAGTAGCTCTGAGAACGGATGCCATCTAATGTGGACTGCTACAGCTATAACGTCAACGACAACATCAACTCCTTCTAGTGGTACAAACCGCAGCAGCAGCAGCAGTATCCGCGGAAACTCTCGACAGCAACAGCCATCACAGTAACTACTGACGCGTACGACTTGTGCCGTTTTTATCCATACGATATTTCAGCACGATTGATTAGGTCAATAAGCCAGATGACTGTGCACGGCTCACTAATCTTGTGTACCCTGTATAACAGATTGATCATTTATCTTTGTCACACAGGCTGAGAAGGGGCATTGGTCCGATAGTCTAAACAGCCAACGATGCTGATGGTAAAGGCAAACAGGGGAACAAAGGCTCTGAGACAGTCTGAGAATAATCGACACCGATTGCAGAATGTATTCTGTCGGTGCGAGCAGGTCAGCAGCCTAAGTTAGACACCGAGTTGTTCCACTTGAAGCGGCTTGATGTTTCGGGGTTTGGGCGGGCTATGCTTCGTGCTTCTATTGCATTCTGCCTTGCATAATTTCTGGCTCGAAGTGACACCACTAACTCTGGTTCAGTCCAAAAAAAGTGTTTTTTATGATACCCGATAAGATGCTGCAGTGCTAGCCCGACACGCAGCTGTTTTTGTAGTTCTGCCTCGGAACCCACTGCGCTCACATCTTCCGGTGACCCAACCTGTCGTGCACTTCCATTTGTTCCAACGCTGGCCTCCATGACTGCCAGCATTCGCTCCTTAATCGTCGATTTTGCAATGAGAACGAACGCCATGATATCTGCACACGCACTGTCGCGTCAATCGGACGGGACACAAAACTCCCTGCTCCTCTCCTCTGTCATGCGCAAAACCACGCTGAGCACTTAATTCCCAAGGCGGCAAGTTTAAATTTCTGCCGGTTTGGTTGTTGTAGCGGTTCGTACCTTTTCGTTTGAATCAACCATATATATATATATATATATACGCTGCAGTCATTTGCTCCGATCAAGTGACGTCGAACCGACGAATAAAGATTCCCAAGGGCGTGAAAATCAGGATGGCCCCATGTATATACATATCAAATCTGTAAAACCAACGGGCACCTTCTAAGGGTAGGTAAATATACAGTAATCCGATAACAACTCGACAAAGCAAGCACACGTGTGCTGAAATGTGCCAGCTAGCAGGCGTCCCAGGACAATCTGACCGGAGGGACGACATAAAACATGCTCCACGACCGCTCGTAAGGAGCGATCAGCTAATTGCTGTTAGACAAGTCGCTGTTCGGATGCATAGCATCAGCAGGAGAAGGCGTGCACCTGTCTTGCACCAGGTCCGGGACTGAGAAATGGCAATGTAGGCGTTTGGCTTCGCAGAGCCTGACGTCGTAGCAGGAAATCCAGGAGTAGGATTTTCCTGCTATTATTAGACCGACGTGCCCCGCCACATAGCCCTGGGCGGCGTTCGTGCATTAGTAGTGAGCAGAGCAAGAAAGCTGCACTGCATGTGTTTGCGTTTGCGTCCAAATTAGACATATGCAATGCTACTGCCATGTGTAGGCAGAGGAGTTTGTTAGGTCGCATTATTGAGCCGTCAGGAGACCCTTTTCCGCCTGAGAGTCTGCTGCAAGAAAGATGATCTGAGACCACAAAGGGCGTCTGCCGAACCCAGTGGCAGCTCCTTGGCCGTTTTTCATTAATTTTCATTTGCGCTAGTTCCTTTGTCTTGCTATCCTTTTTCATAACTTAGCAGCATACCCTTATCAGATCTGCAATAGCTGTCTTACAAACAAACAAGGTACGGGCAAGAAGCGCACACAACCAGTCTGCTTTTGCCCTAAGTCCCTAAACACGGAAGGTATTCGGCTCTGGTTCGAACTAGTTGAAGACGGAGGCGCCTTTTAGCGAGAAATTGATTCAGCAATAAAGAAAACCGTCGTCCGATAGATTGGACACAAGTCAATGTTGTTGGACATAAACCCAACCTTTGGGTAGGCTTTGTGTCCTCTCCCACCTCACTTTGTCGTAATATAAATGCGGTTCCAATGAAAACGAGGTACGAAACGTCACACTAACTAAATCCGTACTAGATCACTCTAGAAACGCGAATAGAGCGCCCAGCGTGGTTGTGCGCATGCGCGGGCGCCTGCACATGACGGAGGAGAAAAGCAAAAAGTTGTGTGTCCCGTCCAATTGGCGCGGCAGTGCATGTAAGGACATCATAACGTTCCCATTGCTAACGCCAATTCATTTCTTATAAAAATTTAACGACTGAATAGTAACGAGGTGTTACCAGATTTCTGACTGCGGAAGGTGTTCAACCGGCCGATATTTAATGCTAGAGGGTGGCCATATACGGGGGAAACTGTGGGTCCGACAAGTCAGTAGGTAAGTGGAGTGCCCGTTTTCGTGACGGCCGGGAGTGTTTGGGTGATGACCCGACACCATGCTAAGCAAACACGGTCATCACGGGCCAAAGCATACAATAGTTTGGCCCGCTGAAAGACATCTCAAGGGATAGCGCTTCAACTCGGACGAACTGAAATCGGAACTGAGAGACACACAGTAGATGACTAACATTTGTCACAGCCGAAGGAATTCTGGGAACAGGAAATCCTTCGGCTCGTGAAACAGTGAGTTGTTGTGCTCAGGCCTATGGTGTCTTTAATACACTACATTTGTTACATTCTTTTCGTACCATTTCATTTGAATTCTTCTTATATATACGAGGATTATTATTATTATTAAATGCGCTTGTTACATCAAAGGATCGATACCACTACCAATCTAAAAGTTTGCTAATTCTGTTATGGACGGAGCCGTCGGACATACTGCGGCATGGTGTCTATCACCTTTGCTCTAGCACTGTCTGCATCGATACCCATCCTGTGGTTCATGGAATGCTTTTACGTTGCACAGAACGTGATGAAATACGTAGGCTGCAAGGGCCGTTGTTAAACGCCGATCTCTCACCCCGCTAGCCCGCCATTCAGTGCTCCTTATTGCTGCTGTTCGATAAATCCTTATAACCGTCTCGTTCGCCAGCGCAGCATATTATTATATAAATGCCCATCGTTTTGCAGAACCTCCATTCACAGCGGGCCATCTTCTAGAATATGGACAACCTTTTTCCTACATAAAACCCTCTTTAAAAAAAACTTTACCACGTCAATCAAACGATTAAACGCAACTCGTCCACTCTCGGCTTATTCCATATTCGTGCAATACCATATGTGGCAATGGGTGCCATCTGTATCCCGAAACGAGCAACTGCTGCATTGACCGAAAGCATATGCGAGCATTAGATTACCGCATCTTAGGTGATGGCTTTGCCGATCCTCTTCAGCACGTTTGTTTAAAAGCTGGTGCCGCTTGTTACAAAGGATGTTTCTGAATTTTATTATATGTTTCCCTGATTTAAGCTCATTGCCCCTGCCCATGCGGCCGCCCCTTCGATATGTCATGATTTATTTTCCCTATTAGTCTTTAAGCGTTTTTCATCCATGAATGTAACTAGTCGATCCATGGCTTGTAAAACGTATGGCGCTCAACAAGTCACCCGGCATCAACAGCAGCAATACAAACCCTCACTATACAATTTCCTAGGGACTTAAAAGCCAAAGAACTAGCCTTGAGATGCCCCTCGATTATCCCGGGACGAAAGGACTACTAATCAGCAGAATAGCTACCCTAAACAGGTGGAATCAGCAATGGGAAGCAACCCAGCCGGCCGCCCTGGATACTGGAGGAAATCAGTACTCAAAAACAGGTGTAGCCTAACACATGGCTATTCATTCGCACAACTCCTAGCGGGTCAGGGCAGCTGCTTTGAGCAATACCTACACCACATTGCCAAATCTGACTCCCCTTATACCGTACGCTGGACCTCTGAACAGGCCGATGACTAATGGCACTGCTATGAACACTGTGCCTTCTTGAATACTGAGCGAGAACTACTCTCTCGAAACCTAATAGTGGGAACACCTCTGACATGCCAAGCCCTTGGAGGAGCGCTCCTCACGGTCCATGAGCCCTGGTTTATTTAAGACTCACCATGAGTCCTGGTTTATTTAAGATTTGCAGAATCAATCCCGGAAAACAAAATAACCAACCTATAAAATCTAGCAGTTTTAATGGCAACTTAAAGTGGCCAACTTGGTAAGGCCAAATGAAGTAGTCTCAAGAGGACGATCCACTACAGCTACTTAAACAAAGACAAGAGAAAAAGGGTTATATTAAGACCCACAAAATCAGCAACAACCGCATTAGTATTATTATTATTATTATTGCATGGTAAACAGCTTTACCGTTGTGAAGTCTGAACGTATTATCGCAATTCTTTTAAAGAAGTACTTTACACTATGGCGCCTAGAATAGATGCCGCGTTCCTTCTGCAAACGATTCTTATTATTATTATCATCATCATCATCATCATCATTACTATGACGATGACGACGAGGAGGCGTGGCCCTGTCTGCTACCGTCGTCTGGGACTGTCGCCGCAGCAGTGTCAGCAACGAAGACGGCAGTGACGACGACGACGATGAAAATAAAAACAACAACAACAACAACCACATCAGGGCTGTTGTTGCCACGAATCGTAGTGGCCTCGAGATCAGCAGCGACCCTGAGCCGAATGCAACAACAGTTCTCTAGCCGACAGTTCTGCCAACCAAGCAGAGCAGAACATTGCCTGCTACACAAGCTGTCCACCCCTTCGCGTCTCGTCGCTTCTTGGGGCCGCCGACAATACCAACATCAACAACAACAACAATACGTTGGCAACAACAATAACAACAACAGCAACAACAACAATAACAACAATACGTTGACGACGACCACGACGACGCCAATCATAAACACGTCATGTCCAGCTGCCGCTAATGCTTCGGCTGCTACTGCGTCGACTGCCGCTGCTGCCGCTGTTTTGGCTTCGCGTTCTATCGCGAGCGTCGCCGGCGCCGCAGTCAGAAACCGAAGTAGTGGGCGGTAGCATCAGTGGTAAGAGTAGTAGAAGTAGAAGTAGTAGTGCGTAATACACAGTGGTAGCTCGGTCCGTTCCTTTGAGGCAATAACAACAATATCGCTCTCTGTCTTTCTCGTCCCTTTTACTCAGTAAGCTCACAAGGTGGGGGTCTCTCGCTCTTTCCTCTTACCGCATTGCTCGCTGTCACCCTTCCCATTGTCCGTTGCTACAGTAACTCTACGACTATTACTACTACTATGACTACTACAGCTAGACGCTTGACTCCGCCTTGATGATGGTCCGCCCACCACTACTGCAGACATCTCCACATTGTAGCGGCGTCTCCATGGCTAAATGTTAAACGCTGCTTGGCCCCGCTTTAAAGTAGCCTAGCGGGCCCGTTTCTCTATTATGTGCGGCAGTTGGCAACACGTCCATATATATATATATATATATATATATATATATATATATATATATACATATATATTGCCGTTCATTAATCATCATATTTATTTCACTCATATTGAGTATGCATATACCATAAACACTTATACAGATTACACAAGTATATCGTCAGCTGCTCGCGACATGTCATTCGAGAGAGACAGTGCAGTGATCTCTTTGCAAGGGCCAGGCAGGCAGACGCATGAAACTTCGTACACGCCTGAGATATATATATATATATATATATATATATATAATATACATATATATATATATATATATATTCGCAAGTTCATCATAATAAAGATGTATAAATAGATCATGTGCCAAATAAAGAGCCTGCTGTACTTCCTTACCCTTCTCTAAAAACGAAATATCTGAACAGTCACTGATATACATAGGCATAAAGATATTCTACTGATCCGAAGAAACTCATTATTCATAGGCGTATTTTGTATACATGTGCATATATGCACATGTTTGTATAATTATAATATTTGTAATTGTCTGCGTATACATCTACATACCTTCGTACATATATTTAAATATATATATATATTGGTAGATGTGCATACTTTTTATAATTATCGTGCGTGCCGTTGTAGTTTTAGCGAGATCAGGTATTTCCGACGTTTTAAAATATATATATCAAGTCCGCTGTATTGTCCAATGGTATTAGATCAAATGCTTTGCCAGCCATCCGTGCACTGAGCGGCTGGTATAAGCGGATCTGCCGTTCTTCTGAAACATGTATTTCAAACTACTAGACGCAGAATTTATTTGCGGTTCCACTACAATCTCTAGAAGGTGCAAAGGAACTTTTCATGTCATTGTTTGGCCTGACGTGTGGTGCCATCACGACTCCTTCACTATAACTACACTGAAGACGTGCACAAAATCTGAAAAATTGCTCTGTCTCAGAATAAAATCGTCAGAGAAGAATCGAATATGGCTTGCTGCTTTACGTTTGATGGAATTCAGCAGTGCCTGATATCGAGCAAGTCTGTTCGCTTTGTCGGCCTCACGGAGATTTTCTCCGATTTTTATATAAAAGGCTGATACCTCTAGTCTTCGCGAATAATTCGGTCGATGGTTCGCAATGGCAAGTTAACTTTAGAGCACTTAAAGTGCACAGAGGTGTAGGAAGATTGCCTAAAGTGCACAATTGCAGTGTTTCTTTCACTCAGCTCTGGGGTCCTCACATGGCGTAACAGTATATATATCGTGAGTCTTCCGATTTGCTGTGTGAGGATCTGGTTTTGGTTCTTCTGCAGACGCAATTTTGTAAACGTTGCTCGTTTCCGGAAAACGAAAACAAAATTCTTTTTAGGAGCCCGTCCGCTGCGAAGAGCGAGAATAATAGCTGATCTTCGTTTGGTGTTTTTTTTTCATATTCCATTTGAAACGAGCTCTCGTTGGATATTAGACATGATGCATAAACAGGTCACTGGACACGTTTGGTCGCCGATATGTGGGTAGGCAAGCCTGCCGGCGTTGTCTGGTATTGTTGATCCAGCTGCACGTGCACAAGTGCATTTTACATATATTTTATATATACTTGTATATATATATATATAAATATATATATATATATATATATATATATATATATATATATATATATATATATATAAGCGTAATTGCCGAGATCGTTGAGCAGGAGCAGCGACAAGACAGAATCGTCGGTTTGCAGCAGTTGTGCAGCCGTTGCAGAAGCAGCAACGAGGATAGCAAAGCTGCTACGCAACGGTTTCCGTCAAATTAAGGCCAACACAAAGAGGGAGAGAGAAGGGGGCGCCGAAAGAGAGTGGGGTAGACCAGAGGAGAACATGGAGAGAGAGACGGTAAGGAAGAAATACGGGGGGAGGTGTGTTGATCGGTCGCCACGTTGGCCATGTGCTGTGTCAATGTGGCCTGTTTAGGTAGAATTGCGACAACGGGGTGGCGGCGGCTGTGCGTAGATTCTGCTTATCTACTTGCCAGAAGCCTGTCTGTCTGTATGTCTGTCTGTCTCTCTGTACGGTCAGCGGCTGTCGTTTGCTCGCTCTCCATTCGTCTATATTCGTACGTCGATAGTGTTGGCGCCTTGGCCGACTATGTCGACAACGACAGCAGTGCAGCAGGTCACACCTTCCTCAGCCAGCGCCGCCGCCATCGCCCGCCACATGTGGTCATCACTAGCGCCCTGCGTGTGCCATAGTAACAACAGCAACAACAATAACAACAACCACAACAACCACAACATAAACCACAACAACAACAACATAAACCACAACAACAACAACAACAACAACAACAACAACAACAACAACAACAACAACAACAACAACAACAACAACAACAACAACACAACAACAACACAACAACAACAACAACAACAACAACAACAACAACAACAACAACAACAACACAACAACAACAACAACAACAACAACAACAACAACAACAACAACAACAACACAACAACAACAACAACAACAACAACAACAACAACAACAACAACAACAAACAACAACAACAACAACAACAACAACAACAACTCGGATTGCAACAACAGCAGTAACAGCAGCAACAACAACAACTCGGATTGCAACAACAGTAAGAACAACAACAATGTCTATAACATCAATGGCAACATTAACAAACGTACCTACAGCTACGACTGAGCAGATCATACATGCGTGTCTACATCATTCTATTAAAGCAAGAATATTAACAACAACAAGGTCACCACATCTATGGTATAATAGCATAATGGTATGGTATAATATTATTTATATAGATATGGTATAATAGCATATAATAGCAATCGCTCAAATAATAACAGCGAGTACAACAACACAATAACAGCAACAACAACAACAACAACAACCATTGCCTTTAGCCGCAAACGCCAATGTAGATAGGCGTCCGCCAATGTGTGGCTTTGGCAAAAATTAACCTGTATGGACGGTGGCACATAAAAGTCTGTCGATGAAGGGCCTACAGCATCAACCCTTCAACGAGCATTTGTTACTACTTCGCTCACCTCACCAGAACCCCATAAGTCAGTGCCTTGACTCATTCAATGCGACCGAAGCTGCGCCGGCCCATGTCGATGATCCTGATGCTGATGTCGATGGCGAAGTCCTGGGATGAAGACCCTGATCACTGTTTCTGTTTCGTCTAGTACTTCTTCTACTGCTGCTGCTGCTACTACAGCTGCTGTAGCCGCCGTGTTCAAGGTTTGCCAAAGGGCTTCTGCATTGCCGACGTGCGCCACGAACGCCGACGAGAGCCTCATGACCACATGACGAGACCTCGCGCCACTCGTGTTATTGCTGCCCGGCGGCGTTCGCCTTGCATCGCCAATTCCGACTGTCCTCTCGTCGCAGTCGGCGATATTCTACCGAAGCCATATCACGATCATCAAGGCGACAGCAGCCGATGACGCGACATCTGGTAGGCTGCAACAGTTGCACTGCTAATATATATATATATATATATATATATATATGCGTTTATTTACGTGCATATGTATACACACGGTTTTGCTGGCATTTTCGTAGCAGCTAAAGGTGGGGGTACTGCAAACTGCAGCAAACCTAATTATATATAAATATTCATAAACATATGCTTCGTGAAAAAAATGCTTTAGCCCATCTTATTAGGATTGACGACACAGTTCGAAAGACAATACACTTTTGGCTTTAAAATGTGTCTAGAACGTTGGAACGAACACGTCCCACTCTCAACCCTAGAAAACAGTGGAACAACGCTCCAACAACAAATGCGGTTTCATCTTAGTCACTTCCGTCTATTCGCAGATGTCTCATACCAAACACATACTGAAGTATCTAGTATAATGTTTCATGTCAGGCAGCCGCTAACACTGTTCAGTAAAAAAAAGCTAACAGCGAGTTCTGGAATTTGAAAACATTTTTAATGAGGTTGTCTTTATAGCCTAGACTACATTTTGTCCCCTGGGGACTTGCAACCGTCGCGAGGCATATTTTTAATGCACCGAGGGCCGGACATGTTGAGACATCTAAAGCTTTCCTAGCAATCATTGAAGCAGCAGCCGCTGATATTCAGCAGTATGCTTGATTATCTATTCCGAATGAGCATCGTTCAAAGAAAATTCGATTAACAACAGCGATCCAATCGGCGACAGCGCGGTAGAAGACAACGATGGTTAGAGTACTCGCCCACTAGTCCACGCCGTTACTAATAACGAGTTCTGAGAAATGGATACCCTTCCTGAGGGAGTCGCTCATCGAAGGGGCTGATTGTTGCTTTTCTTGAGCTTGGCTATAGTCAACGTTCTGCTGGCTTGTCAACTATAAAGCAATCCACCGTTTGCAGAGTTTAACAACGATATCGACTCAGGGGCAGTTTCCATCCGAGGGTGGGGTTAGGCAGGGCTCAAGCTGTAACGAATCAGGAGGACTGCTTCCGTCTAACTAGCATTTAGTAAAACCGCCGATGTGTGCCGCTGCTGTCCAGTTAAAGCAACAGCTCCTTAGTGTTCTGTAAGTTTTTGTTTGTGCACGTACTGTGTGGCCCGCTGTACATCCACGACTGAGCATAAGTCTCCGACAAGCACAATGCCGGTCCGCGTGAAATCTCACGCAGAAAATTGAACCATTGACCAACGGCAAAGCATCCTATTTGCAAATAATGCGAACACGTTAAGGGCAGGTAATATGTATAGATTTTAATAATGAGGTAGTTTGCGATAATAGGGAAGAAAATAACGCAAAAGACATACAAAAACGAAAAAGCATTATACTGGGAAAACTGGGAGTGGGAGCTGCGGGAGGTTTTTTACTTTTTTTTTTCCGAAGGGACTGACAACCGCCTACGTAATGTATGTAAGATCATTTCGAGCTTGAGCGGTGACCGTCTCTAGCACTCGGGCCCGCGATTTTAAGCGGCGAAAGCTTCGACGTTTAAAGGATGCGCAGGCGGATCGGGCATGGGAACCATACTTCGCCTAGTAGAGTGGAGGGCCTTGCAGTTAGTGTCATGCGTCTCGTTCGAACACGCATTGGACAGGTGGCCGGGCTTGGCGCAATGGTGGCAGACATTCTCTGTTTCTTCGCAGTTTTGTGCAGCAAGTGTCCAATTTTGTTACATCGGAAGCACTGCCAGGAATCGTGGTAGGCCACCATGGCGTGCATAGTTAGCCCGATGCACATCCGTTCCGGAATGGGCGCTTTCTCCAAAAAAGTCAGGTGTAAGCAGTTTGTCTGCATTATTACCCCCTAAACGAGGGCCACGAGGCCGCACGCGGGCTGCCTCTGTGACATCGACCTACTTTCAGGAATTCAACGATGATGGGCCCGAGGTTGGAGCCCGAGGATGAACTCCGTAGACGGTCCTCTTTGTGATGATGCAAGTGTTTTCAACTCTGAAGGAACCACCGCATCATTGTCGTTGTTTAACTCTACTAATAGTTTGCCGTTGCGTGTCATCCGCGTCTTACATCCGGGACGGTTCTTTTCGGCGCTTTGGCCGCCGCTAGGAATGCCGCCGTAAAGCCTCGGAATTCGCCGCCAGTAACGATTGTCCTGGACTCGGTTAGAAGCAAAGACCTCTGCTTCATGCAGCTATGATTCCGCCTGCGTCATGCCCATGTAGAAGATGTTTGTACTGCACTAACTTGCCTGTCAAACCTGTAGTAGCCCTTTCAAACAAACACTTTGACGTGCTTTTGGCGTAACTACCTTTTTTGGCGAATACACAACAGCACTGGTCACGTAATAGCAACTCGGTTTACTCAGTTTTACTAGCGTCGGGGAGCCACCGGCTTATCCAGTCTGTACTGATGTATATTTATGTACCCGTAGCTACAGCTGACATGCGGAAATCCGCGTCTCGAAGATCCTGCAACCTAAGCAGTGTACATTCATTACGTAGCGGAGGTTCCAGGCGTACAGTCGAATGTCACACGTCTGCGAGAGGGTCAGCAAAAGCCGCTTTTGACCCCATAGAAAGCCAAAGGAGGTAGAAGAGGCTAACTAAGCGGATAGAACGGGCGGAAAAAGTTTACCGTGCATTGGAGACCCGACTGCTGAGTCAGCCAAGGTCGACAGTGGCAATCGGCAGACCGTTTCAACCAAGCAAGAGAAGACGGTGGAAAGAGCTGCCGCTAAGAGAGCAGCCAGAGAGGCGAGTGGCTATTTCTACGCTCGGGAACACCTTTCGAGTACGTGATTGAATCCGAAGGTCTGAAAAAACAAGTGTACTTGTGCAATGTACACTGGACCAGATGAGCGACGTTACCTAATGCGCATGTCCGTCTTACAGCGGTAAAGGGAGATTCGCAATTCGGATTGCATAGCCGAATTGCGGCGGCGAATGGAGCGCTAAAGAACGTAGGGGAAGTGACAGCGACACTTGTTACTGACACGAGCGCCTTCTGAGGTCGCCTTTGCGAAGTGCACACATCATTCATGAAGGCGGATCTACTCCAAGGTTTAGCGAGCGAGGTGTGGGAATATAGTAAAAAGAGTGAAATATCTTACTGCTGGTGCAAATGATGAAAATTGCGTCCACAAAATGCGCGACAATGTCTAGTTCGGCTAAGATTCAGTGAAACCTCAGTGACATATTTAATTATACGACGCGAACATTTTCAGGAAACGCCATGCGTAGGGTACCTGTAATGCAATATCTATCGCGCCAAAAGCTTAGACATAGGACAGCTAATTTCAATTAGCGCAAGGTGTGCCAACCTGGGCCGATAAACATGGCAGTGTCACGAAGAGGCCTAAGGCACTTATTGTAGAGGTGCCTACGCTTCCAGCGGTTGCTTACTCAGGTGAAACTCTATGCAGGTGATTCTATGAAGCTCAAGGCAAACGCTCTGTAAGATTTGGTGCAAGCAGGAAGTGGCAAACCCGACTTTTACGGTAGGCCTCCTACGTGCCACATGCAATCTGTCTCATTGTCATCGCCAACAGTAACTCGCCTGGGTGTCATCACCTTGCGTCAGTAGGGTCAGGCGGCAATGCCTATAGAGGTTTTGCAATAAGGGATCAATAATATTGCGGTTCGATGGTCTATTCAAGGACTGCGGCTAGAACGTGGGTCAAGTACAACGCAGGGGAGCTCCGCGGTGGCCGTTATGAATAAGGACGGAAAAACGATTGTTTGACACCTTTTCCGCCCACCCGGCCTTGGCCGGCTAAAAAAAACCTAAAACATGCTCGCAAAGATTGCCAGTCGCTCACAAATTGAAAAGTCACAAACAACACACTACGTCTCTGGTGGTTAACGGATTTTTGAAAATCCTGGGATTATTTAGGCTCCCTATCACGATAGTGCTCATTTTAGAACCCAGTAGTCGATACTCTGCTTAGCTTTTGAGAAGCCTAGTCGCTATCGTGCCACGGGCACCTTTTTTCACCCGCGACTGAAGTAAACCGCGGCGTTACCGTGCTCATATAACTAGGTAGGCTCTACTTCATCCCATGAACACAAACAATAAACAGCACCAGCAAAACCATTCGCTAGCCCAACATACTTAGACATGCGATTAGTGTCCATGAGGAATAAGCAGGCTGCATTCTAATCGTAGAAAAGACAGGCTGCGTTACATCCAGACTTCGGCCTGTGATCTACCTGACATGCCACTTAATTTTGCACTGGATAAAATAGCCCCCCTCCAGCTTTTAGCCTGAGCGCGCAATCATCGCTCGTTGGCACGAAGGACAGCAATTGACGTCAAAAATCACAAGCTGCAGCACTCACAATAGCACTTAGCAAGAAAACACCAACCTTAATTAAAAAAATCAATCAGGTGAAATTTATGTCCCTCTCTTACGTTGCTCACACTAATGTTCAACTTTCCGACGAAACGTATAACTTACAACTTAACGGTACGGCAAGTATTCAAAGGCAACCTTGTAAATCGACACTGAAGCAGCTGACATGTTTACCTTTACAACTCCACTTTGCAACAGGCAGTAAACCAATATCATGCAAATAACGCGGGCGTGCTCAACATGCTGATGTCTTTTAACACCATAGCTAATTTCATTTAATATTCTCTGATGTCTCTGATGTCAGCTGAAGCGTTAACACGCTTCTTGATGATACTAGAGGAAGAACATGGAAGCAACGTTATCCTGCCGAATATAGCAGTAAGGCCTTGCTATAAATAAACACAGATGAATACCAGACCACTTGATATTGAATGCAATAATATAATTTGCACTAGCTTTAGGTCATGAAGTAGGTTGTCTTGCATAAAATGGGCGCCACCATCATTTAAACTCCTCGCTTCATTACTTCACTTATTACTGGGTAACAAATTTCACTGATGTTTGGAATCAAGGTTCCTCCATACGACCTGCGCCGTGCGCCTGGTGGAACTGCAGTCCACGCAGACCGAAGATTCGTCACGGTAGAAGGGCTAACGAGCCGAATGGTCAAATTGGACTCTCGCAAAACGTTCAGTGCAATGAATTGCTGTGCAGAAAATAGAATGAGCAAAGTCTTAGCTTTAACACAACATACTAATCGAGCAATGTGACGACGTGCCTTCTTGGTTATTTTAAGACACGATGGCGCCTTTCCAGTTTGCGAACGGGACCCAACCTTTTAGGTTCGGCATAAAGTAGCCTTGGTATATTAGACTTCGTCTCCGAGATGCAGGACCCTGTCAACTTCAGGTTTCCAGCCGACCCAACACTCGACAGACAGGCATATGTAGGGGCGTCGGACACACGTCAAATTAGGAATTTGTAGCAGCAATCTGCAACTTTATCTCCTAGCGCTGCGAAACAAAATCATTGTTGTCGGCGGCCCGAAAGGCGGTGGAAAGAACTTTAGTAATTGTGATTCGAATGATACTTTAAACGGTCATGTGGATAAGTATGTGATTCATTTACTGGGGACTCTAGTGGGTAAACGAAACAATTATTTTCGAAACGATCCTAGGGTAGCTATGATTCAACTTCATATAGCACGGTGCACTTACCGGGCTATAAGCCGGGTGTATTGGAGTTATTTGAGATTTCATCTAACGAAATAATTGGCAAACGTGCGGAATATCAAGCCACGGCAAGCCACGAACATATGAGCTTAACGAGGGAAAGTGGCCTTAAATTAAATAGTAGGACTGGCGCCTGTCCACTATGCAGCTCCTTTAAGCCAGTTTAGTTATTTATTAAAACCATCAGTAAACGATGAAGTTATAGATCCTAATCCTTTTGGAGCAATGACCTTGATCATCATAAGAGATATACGTATATAATAGCAAATCCCAAGAAACATCCTTGACATTTTAGGGTAGACTCGTGAAGAGGTGGTTTACAAGCCGCTTAAATCGTTTTCATTCGAGGATGGCTTAAAGCCCTGATATCACCATAACTAGTCACCACGCTGGGATTTGCCACTTTCCCAGGCACGATTGGCGTGATAAGAAAACGACTATGCTACTGTCACGAAGACTGCTAGAGAAACCCTAGATATCTCAACATGTTTGCCTATGATGCCACTCTAAGCGCCCCCATATAAATGATGTGTATTTATATATGCAATTAAAGCGAATAATAAATCCATTTATTCCAGAAGAGAGTGTCCAACATGCAAACTCCTTCCCAGTCACTCACGGTCCAGTAGATTCTCAAGACACACAGAATCAACCTGCTGTTATGATAATAATAATAGTAATAATAATAATAACAATAATAATAATAATAGTAATAATAATAATATTAATAACAATTATAATAATAATAGTAAAAATAATAATAATAACAATAATAATAATAATAGTAATAATAATAATAATAATAATAATAATAATAATAATAATAATAATAATAATAACAATAATAATAGTAACAGTAATAATAATAATAATGCAAAGTTATATACATTCATATACTGAGAAAAAAATGTATAATAAGAGTAATAATAAAAGTGCTCATAGTGATGAAAGCACTTATGCAAGGATAAGACTAATAATATCTGCCGTAAATAGGTCTAACATAAGAAGGTGTTCTTTAGCATATGCTGGCTATTATTATAGTCGGTGGTGACCTGTGAGTTCCCGTATAGCGTGGGGATGGTGTGATATAGCCATGGTATATTATGCATGATGTGGCTCTGACACTTCTGCACGCGGGCGGTTGGAGACGGCGGCCGGAATGAGGTCATCCGATCTACCAAGTCGGTCGAGCGGCTAATATGCCCCAAGGGATGAAAGAAACAACGAAAAAGGCAAGGAACAACGTGAAAAAACTGCTCACCTCTGTTTCGGCTGGCAAGCACACCTATAGAGCCATTTAAAGGCTGTTTACCACACCTCTCTCTGCACAGCGATGCCGGGCTTCGTCGATGCCGTGTCACGGGCACCGACACCACCTGCCTTTTTAGAAAAGGCTGAGACGAGCGTCGAGGAACTATAGCATTAGACTTACTTAAACAACGACCCCTATAATTGTGTGTATGGTTGTCGTGGCTGCTGCTGTTGTTGCTGTTGTTGTTGTAGTTGTTCTTGTAGGTAGACAATGAAGTCTCCACCCCACTTATGTATAGACTGTATAGGCCTCGCATCGGCGACACAACGTGGAAGGGTTTATTATATCGACAGCAGGCAAGAACGCCACGTATTGCTTGCACGTGCCACTCGAACAGCTTGCAGCCCAAATCATGTGGCCAAACGTGCGCCAATACCCCCGTGGCCACCACACCACGCCGGTAGCGACGAGAATAACGGCGCCGGTGTATGTATATATATATATATATATATATATATATGTATATTGATTTATTATTCGCTTGACATGCATACCTAAATGACACATGCTACGCTTCTATATCAGGGGTGCTTAGAACGGCCGCATATATATATATATATATATATATATATATATATATATATATGCCGCTATATTGCTATATATAAATGAGACAAGCGACAATAATGCACCGATGTGTGAGGTAACAGTTAAAGTGGTGCTGTCGAGACTTGTCGTCATCGTTGTCGCAGCAGCGGTAGTGGATCCACCTTTACGCGGCAGTTTCTGAGACTGTTCCTCGAAATCGCTTCCATTAATCGGAACAGGGCAAAACGACCGCCACGCATGTGAGGTGACGATCTCTAATCGCACATATCTCGACAGCTAGCTAGATATATACAATTGATAGATTGACAGATAGACAAACACTCAACAGCGCATGCACATCCGCACACACACACTCAGGCCCGCAAACGACCCGAGAGACACATACAAATATATATATATATATATATATATATATATATATATATATATCCTGGAGCCGGACGCAAAGTGCACAATACACACAAAAGGATACAGAGATACACCACTGAGTCGGTCAGTCCACCGCAACAAATTGTCAAGCAGCCGATGTGCCCACAAGGACTGTTGGGGAAACCCTAAATATCTTAACATGTCCGCCCCTCGGTGTATTGAAGATGATATACCTCAGGTTAAGTGTCAAGGCCGTAGGGGACGGAGGATGGTCTAGAATTAAAAACAACTTCCTTAAAAAATGTTTTTAATTCTAGTCAATGTGTGCGCCAAGCTAAGAGCTAAGGAAAGGTGGTGGGGGAGATGGCGTAGACAGATATAGGTCAGTGCACGCCCGGTAATAATAATAATAATAATAATAAAAATAATAAAACTACTTGTTGACGCCTGACAATCGATATCTGCCATCTTTTCTCTCTTGAGCTTTTTCTCGCTAGATATATATATATAATTCGTTCATTCTGTGCGTCTCTCTCTCTGTTTCGTCGCGCTTTTACCGCCCATGCTTGTTTTCCCCCACAACTCATCGCGATTTGCTTCAATTTGAAGCCATTTCAAGGCGTCATCAACAGCGCTGTCGGCGGCGGTGGCGGCATCATCTGCTGCATCATCAAGATCAGTGGCAGCAGCATCAGCAGCAGTCATCTTAACGGCCAAACACCTATCTAAAGTGCTACGATAAAACCCGTAAAACGAGCAGCAGCAGAAGCAACAACAGCAGCAACTCATGCGGCTGGACAGTGCGTGCTTACTTTGTGTTGCTCGCAATGTGCAAAAGATTTACAATATCGCACCTCGCATTGGCAGCGACGGCGTTTCTTAACGTTAGCTAGAAACAATTATAGGAAGTACAGAAGCAGAAGAAGAAGAAGACGAAGACGAAGTAGGAGAAGAATAAAAGTAAGAGAAGAAAGAAGGAGAAGAATAAAAGGAAGAACAAGATGGAGAAGAATAAAAGGAAGAAGAAGGAGAAGAAAATTAAGAGAACGTAGAGAAAAGCAAAATACAAGCAGGCAAACGAAAACAGACAGTGATACCGTTGCGGCACGTTCAGATGCAGCAGCAGCAGCAGCAAACGCAACAGTACCATCGCTGCTTAATGTTAATAGTACGAACGTGGGTTAGAACCACTGCCGTGATCATCACACCTCAGTTGACAACACCGTCGCCGTTGTCATCGGCATTCAAAACGCGCGCGCATCTGGGCACGCGTGCATCCGTCACTCACAGACAGACAGACAGACAGATTGGCTGATTGCAGTCTGCCTGTGGTCCGTGATCGTCCGACAAACCGCGCTAATATTTTCTCTTTTTTCTTCTTATTCTTTTTCTTCTTCTTCTTCTGTGACCGTGTGTGTGTGTGTGTATGTGTGACTGGACCTTTTAAGTGCATGAGCGAAAAATTAGTGGGGCCACCACGATGAAGGGGGACAGGAAATAGCGGTTTAAAACGTCGTTGTCGTACGAAAACGGAGAAATTGCCATCGTAGATCGCGCGTCACTGGTAAAGTGCTTCTCAGAAGCCCGGAAGTGCAAAAACAAATAGGAATGTGCAAATGGCTGTGAGGAAATAATGCCGATCTTGGCAGTAGCGGCCGCGGCGGCGACAACAACAACAAAAACAATAAAAAAGCCAGCGGCAACAACAACGACAACAACAACAATAACAACAATCTTCACCGCAACGACCACGACAGCAGCAACAGTAGCAGCAACGACAACAACAACAACAACAACAATGGTTGATTATGGACTGAAATTACCCTTTTGAATGCTATGCGTCGCTGCAGGCTTGGCAATGTGCTAATAAACAATGGCTAACCGATAGTATTGGCTGAAGCAGAAGTTAAAAAAGAGCAGTCACAAAGCTCTCTTACCGCCGATGACATGAGGCTCGGCAGGCCCATATGCGACCGCTGATGCGGTTCAGCATGGGCTGGCTAGTCACCGCTATGACGAGGTGTAAGCTGTGAGCGTCTCTATAAAAATTTCGTGTGATGGTACTACCTCTCATCAAGCTCTTAACACCTCGTTGAGCATTGGTACTTTTACTATGGCTCCGGGCAGCGCCATATTACCTGGGTGATTTATGCACGCTCTTCCCCAATCTTCACCTTTCCTCTCTCTCTCTCTCTCTCTCTGTGTCTCGTTAGCATCCTTGTCATTCTAAGTGTAACTAAGAAGACACAAATTGGGGCATGGGACCCATTTATTTATGTTTCGCTCGGGGCATTCAAACAAAGTATACGTTGTGAGTATTGCATTGTTAACTCATAGCATTAGAACATTAACATAGTTCTAACGTCTTACATATCTCGGTAAATTCAAAGAAAGTATATGTCTTTCATGTCTCAGTAAATTCAAGGAAAGTAAACGTTGTTAGTATTGCATGGTTAACTCATAACATTAGAACATTAACATAGCTCTAACGTCTCTCATGTCTCGGTAAATTCAAAGAAGGTATATGTCTTTCATGTCTCAGTAAATTCAATAACATGTAACAGTAAATTCAATAACAGTTATCGTTGTGAGTATTGCATTGTTAACGCATAACATTAGATCATTAACATAGTTCTAATGTCTTTCATGTCTATGTGAACATCTGTCTGTGCGAACACGAGGGCGTCATTGAGTGAGCACTAAAGCATACGTTTACCAGTGCCAAATATAGTCTCATATTTAAGAAAGTGATGGTAAATGTTGTTGTTGGGATGATGTCATGTTGAATGTCTTTGTGGATGCAAATGGTTAAGGCACATGTCGAATTGACGTGTTTACTTGTGGGTTTTATAGTGACTGTCGACGGTATTACAACGATGCATTTTTTTCACATCAATGAATGTGGTCCTGACGCTTTCGTGTGTCGTTTACATCAGTCACAGTGATGCGCTAGCGCAACTGTGCGGACGTTGGCCTTCCACCATGGAATTGCAGTAGAACGCTGAAAAAGTGGTAGATCATTGGAGGGATGGGTACAGGTAATTGTACAAACAAATATGTGCCGTGAGCCATGTACAAACCTCTGTTTGTGCTACAAATATCAGCCATATGAAAGTACTTATGTGGACTGATCAAGGTGGAAACCTCTACATGTTCATATTAAAAGATATTCTAATGAATGCTTTAGTGGTTGCTAGTAAGAGGTCGTCACCAGTAGAAAATATAAGGACGGGGTAAAACGCCATCCCCTATCTCGTAGGGACGTTTATCACGAAGCACACGCAGCAGTAGGATGGGGAACAGTAACCAAGTTGATCTGTACTATAGAAAATAGTGCCATTTTACCTCTATAGGGGAAGGCCTTAACAAACCGATTGAAATAAAAATTAAGTATGATATAAATCAAACATGGACCCAAATATTCTGAACTTTCTTCCCGCAAAAGCCAGGCGGAATTGCCAGCGCCGCGAAGTGTCAAAACTCTTGCTTCCAGTAACGAAATCCATCTATTTTTGTTCTTAACTAGGGGTCTCCGACAATACGACTGGCCACTGACAACGATCAGTTGACATAGAGCGTAACACTGGCATTCACAGTGCTAGCTAGAATGATCTAACGCTCTGCAAGCAAACGTTTATATCGTATCCTTTAGAAGGCTCTCTCCTAAGGCGCGAGCTGTTTTTGGAGTTGCACTTTTCGTTTCCCAAGAGAAGGAGACGCTAGTTGTCTTTCGCACATAGCCATTCACAGTGATTGATTACAACCCGTTTGGATAAAAGAACTTTGTACTGGCGTTAAAGCTGACTTGTTGCGAAAGCTAGACGGCTCTGAAAGGTTCCTGACACGCCCCGTCCTAGGTCTAGAAATTCCTCTTCTGACTCTTAGGCTGGTAGGCGGTTCGTACTTACTGTGAGCCTACCCCATAACAGCGTTGAAGTGATTCGTTACTGCTCCGAAGAGATCTCAGAGTCCTGAACATCCAAGCCAGCTAGATGAACTCCTTAAAGTGTCACAAGCTGAGGCAGATTTTTATGGCGAGCGCGATTTGGCAAACATACAACACAAGTCCCAGATACGACAAGCAAAGAAGGTCACCTAAAAATGCGTAGTTTGTCTCAGAAGAACAGCAATCTTTAGTAGCGGTGGTGGTGTACACGACATGTCTAAGCCGACAAAAACCTTAATGAGCTCAATAGGGTACTTGATCAAGTAAGTTAATCTATTCGCCTTGCAGACGTCAAAGTAGGACAATCGAGGGTCATATAAAATGTCCTGACAAGTCGAAGCCGAGTAATTTTGAAGCAACAGTGAATGCCTCTTGCTAGGTGTCACCACCGAACAAACTCTGCATATCGACCGCAGATTGCGAAATCGCATTCTTACTTAGGCCTAGGGAAACTCCGATGCCTGTTATGATATTTTTCTTACAATAACTATAAATATATATATATATATATATATATATATATATATATATTTCATTTAATATTTTGTCCTTTTATTGTTGTAGCGGTATTCGCTATTGGTAAGCGCCAGAAATACTCATACATGACCCAGCAATGTACATAAAACTGTATAATACGCTTTTTGTACCAAAGTGGACATATTGTTCACACGTGTGGACGCCTTTTTATAGAAAAGATGTAGAACTGCTCCAGCGAGTGCAGGATAAATTTGTCAAACGAGTCGCATGGCGCTGCAATGTTAGACGCGAGAGTCTCGTACTCCCAACCGTGAGCGAGTACCAAATGCAAGTTGACGTGAGATTTTTTAAACAACTAATCCGAAGTAATACATTTAGTAAATTTTTCACATTACGTCCAAATAATCTACGTAGTGGTGTCTCAATTACTCCACCGGAAGTTGCTAATGTCGAAGTTGTGAATAATGCGTTTGCATGGAGAGTTTCGCGACGTGCCCATGAGTGTAAAGACTACCATGTGATTTTAACACCCCTTTTTCAATAAAGGAGACTTTGTATTGTATTGTATTGTATTGTATATATATATATATATATATATATACATATATGCGTTATGAAAAGTTTTGATGCGAATTTATATAAAAATAACATAACATGTGTTTAACCTTCCACTGTGTTTTTGTTTTTTCAAAATAATTCCCGCCCGCTGCAATGCACTCGTGTCAGCTTTTTTGTCACTCTTTGAAACATTTTTTTAACGCGTCTTTCAGAATCGAGTTGAGTTGCTCTTGTGGATTTTTACCTCTATGATTTCCAAACGTTGTCCTTATTTTTTTTTATCATGATGTATTGTATGAAACAAGGAAAGTCTCAAGGAGCCAGGTCCGGTGAATAGAATGATTGCGGAAATATAGAAATTAGATTTTTAATCTACTAACTCAATATCCGTAAGGATGTGTGCGTCGATGCGAAGTTCTAGTGACAAAGATTTCAAGAGTTGGCTTCCTTGGGTTCAGGCCTCTTGCGCCGAAAGATCGTTTTTATTTTGCAGTAGTATTCCTTACTGCCCATAGAACCAAGCGGCAAAAACCATAACAGAATGTTGCCGTGAAGTAAGCAATATTTTGGGTATGAACGTCGCTGCCAGTCTACGGACGCATAAAATACCAGTCAAAGCTGCTAAAACTGACTCATAGGATATTTCCAATTGCTCAGCTATGAAAATAGCTCCCTGAAAGTACCTCGGCGGTATTGTTGAGTACGATATCAAAAAACGTTTCTGTTTTTTCCTTTATAGACGTCGACGGCCTGCCCAAACGCGGTCATCTCCGGTCCCTTCACGCGCGTCGCGAAGTTGATTAGTATAGGCAGTTTGTAACATTTCCACCATTTTGAACACATGGTTTGATTTTAAGACAGAACTTTATGCTCTGATTATTCGTCTCCTTAAAATCGACAAACTAAATCTTTTTTAAACCAAAATTAAACAATAGACATCTAGCCTAAATGAAATGTGACCTGTGTGTATCTGACGAATGACCCTTGTAAGCAAAACAAACCAGAAAACCTTTTTGATGTCTCTTAATTGTTTTTAAATTTAATGTACTGAAATTTGTCGATCAGCTCAGCAGTTATATATTTATATATATATATATATATATATATATATATATATATATATATATATATATATATATATATATATATATTATATATATATATATATATATATATATATATATTATATATATATATATATATATATATATATATATATTTATATAGATATATATACTCTTAGTTAGAGACACGATAGGAGGAACGCTGAAGTCAGGTAGTCAGGTAAGCCGAATTGAGCTTTGACTAGACCGGCACTTGCACAGCGACTAATGCCGCTGGAAGGCCCGGCTGCTCCGGTCGATGTAGTCTGTTTCCTCTGGGTTCGTTTACGGTATTGGTGGGTGCCGTGTTGGAGTTTGCCGGCTGCTGTCGAGTGAGGGTTGGTGCGGCGAGCGCGGCCTCCACATACGTGGTAGACGCGCAAACAGCTGAACAACGTCGGCCAAGGTAGGTGATTAGTTTAACTATTACAACTATTTCGACTTCGATTACTGCTACTACGATTTCTGCTGCTGCTGCTATTACTCGCATGCAGACAAACTTTAACGATGTTCGTTTGTTTCCTGCACAAACTTCGTAAGCACACAATACAACTGCAGCGGCGTAATGCCGAAAGCACGCGATTCGGTTCTCAGCTAGATACACTACACAATTGCTCACCCGGAATCTTCACTGGAACGGGAAGGAAACGAACGTCGCTCGAAAAGCTAGGCAAGGACTCTCGTGTCCGTCGATTTGCAGATTATGGCCCTATTCTAATCGCCGTTCAAAACTGCCAGCCAGGTCGACGGTAAATTCAATAGAAAAACTCGGACAACAAGAACGCAAAGTGCGACCGTCAGACGGATGTCAGAATTTCGCCGCGCGTTAAAAGTTGCGACGTCTGAAGTGTTGCCCTGGAGATGCTGTAACAACGCGTAGGGCATCATAACTGATGCTGAGTTCTACGTTCACAAGTGCCACTGGGCTCGTTCCGCGCAGCGAGAGTTTTACGGAGGAAATGTTCCAGGGATCACGTTTTCACTATAACCTACTCACGATAGGCCGACGATCGCGTTACACAGAAGAGGTATGACGCCACGTACATCAATGACGCTAAAGTGATGGCAAAAGCGGTGAACTTTTTAACTGTCGCCATCCAGCCTCCATTCATTTGGTTTGCATAGATGCATATATATATATATTTAAAACAAATTTTTTTTAATACATCGTTTGCTCTGATTTGAGCTAACGTAGAATGCGATTCAACAGATGCAAACTTTTCCTTCAAACACGCAGTTATGAATGGTTTGTCAAAATGATGACTGAGACTCTTGCAATCGCAGATTTAGTGAAGATATGTCAGGATGGAAAGCTCGATACAACTATTCTTCATAATTTTGCTCTCACTCCAAAAGAAGACATGTCCGCTGTCCCATGTTACACCTGATAAATTATTTTCGTGCCAAGTTGTACTAAACCTCAAAATTGATTTGGCGAATTCTGGAAGACCCTGTATACGTATACACCTATGTAGAACAATTAGAGGCCAGATGTCAACGGCTGAAAGTTCACCGCTTTCACGACCACTTTAGCGTCATTGATGTACGTGGCTCGCCTCTCTCTCTCTCTCTCTATATATATATATATATATATATATATAACAGACCCCGACAGCTACCCTGTACTGCTGCCGCTTTGTGAATAAACTTCGCTCACCCAGGTAGGATGAGATCATTCGGCAGAGGTACGCGGATATTACCTTCCTCCTCAACGCTGCTAAAACGACTTTTCAATCCGTCGTGTTATATATATATATATATATATATAAATTACTTGATACACTCTGCAACTGTACCGTGGTTTATAACACTGTCTCGCACCACGGTTACTCATTTAGTTTGTTGAATATTCTCGTAAATCCGTCCGACCTTTATGAGGCTGGTCTGGCTTCCTGGCTGGTGGCGCCAATAGCGACGATTCCACTCTACGGTTTCATCTCAAGAGTTTGCAGTTTCAAATATAATCAATGCAACGCAAGTCACATCGTATCTCTTTAAACACAAAGTTGACCAACTCCAGGCCGGTACTAGGATCCTAAGGCATTTTGCACAGTTGTACGAAAACACGTCCGCACTATTTGATTTTAAAATCGAAACTATACACACTTGTTTTATCGAATTTAAAACAAATACGTCCTGGTATAATATAAGAACAATATGATGGCAAAGGCTAAAACATTTGTCGTCAATATTAATGAATTTCGTAAATTCCTTCCAACTAAACTTTCAGTGTGTCCCCAGTATGTCTGCGTGTGTGACCGGAACTTCCTAACGTCATCAAGCGACGTGCTCTAAGTAGCTCAGCTTTGCGCTTAGCAAAGATAAGACTAAACGCGTAAGTATTAGGATTTGGCTGTTAAAGTTTAGAAAAACTAGCCTACCAAGTTCATATGGCTAGAGCCCTCGTAGACTTAAAAACTTACACCTGTAACAAATACCACATGCGTTTCTATTTCCAATAGAACCATATATAGCTACCATAGCATAATTTTGAGCCATTTGATGTTTATGAAGAGCAGTTAATATATATATATATATATATATATATACAGCAAAAAGCTGGTAAGGCTTCAGCAGAGCTGCAAAAAATTCTTCCGTGGTCTAGAGGGGCAACCTACTCTTGGCGCCTCCTCTTAGCATCAGTAGTAGATAGCTGCATCATGCTATATGCAGCACCCCTACCAGGAAACGCGCGACTACCAAGGCTAAAAGACGTCCCTTCATCAACTACATTAAAATACCTGTGGCGCTTAACGTCGCACGTCGGTTCGTCGCAGTCGCTGCGTCCACAGTAGCCATCATACAAGCCCTCTCTAGACAGATGTTCTGGGACCTTTGACTAAAACCCCTCAATATACCTTCAGACAAAGGGAGTACTAATCGGCCGAACAAATACTCTTAGCAAATAAAGCATGAGCAATGCAAAGCAATTCAGCCGAACTACCCTGGATACCTAACACAATCGATACTATTCCCTAAGCTCAGGAAAAAATAGTACAGCCTTAAACATAGCGGCTCGTTCACTTCCCACTCGCGCAACTGCTAATAGGCCACGTTCGCTGTTTCCAGCGCTACGTACACCGCATTGGTAAAGCTGACCCCCACTTATGCATTACGCGCAACTTACGAGAGGCTGCCGATATAAGACACTGCTACGAACACTGTGCTTTTTTCACAACTGTCAATACTGTGTTTCAACGCTTTCTCGAAATTTAAAGCTGGGAGGTCCCCAAACATGCCAAGGCTACCCCCGACAAGGGGCGAAGAGGACGACTGAATTGTGATGGATTTATGGTTTCCACACTACCTTGACTTTAACACAGACGCCCAATGTGCATCATGCATTTCAGCACAAGTTCATCTCTATAAAAAATTAAAATAATATATATTCAGGTATACATTTATGTGCCTAAATGTGTGTGTGTGTGTATAGACAAAATGTGTGATTATTTGACATGGCGCTTAGGCTTAATGTACGTTATCCGCAGATATTAGGTTGTTGCCGTGCTACCATAGCACATAAATAGTTTGTGAATTATTGCATCTTCCTATTATCATATGTGCTACCAGTGGTACATACGTATGTCTAGATATAGACTATACGTTTTTGTGGTTTGGAATTCACTTTCAGCCGCTCTTCCCAGTCCGTGTGCGTGCTCGCCGCAACTTCTGTAGCTTATTGCAAATTAAAGTTTATTTCGCACCGCTTTCATGTTTGTTTTCACGTTACGTTGCAAGTTCTCGCCGCGTTACCTGAGAGAACGATAAGGATATTATCTTTAGGATGCACCTAAAGTTCTGCACAATCTGCCAACACAAATGGACGTTTCCGTGCAACATTCACTTTGAGCGGAATTCCCCTGCTATATCTACCAGTTTCGAATTCGGCTTTTATTATGATTCGTTCGGCATAGCATGATAGTGTGAATCCCGTGCCCGGGCGAGGATAGGAGACCAGCAACGCTGAATTTGAAGAGCATAAAATACGGCCGACAGTAGTCTATTGGCTCTGCTGTTTTTAGGAGTATATGCTCTTCTTTCACCCACGGAGACATAGTCTTCAATAAATATACAAAAATCTATGATCATGAATGTCTCCCGTACAGAACGTATTAATCATAGTAACAAAGTTTCATCTGTTGATGGTGCGCTGCGCAATGAAGTGTTCTACACCTGGTACGTATACCTCGGTCCCCGTGTTGTGGATTAGTATAAAAGTTATGGCTTACGACATTTTGGCCTCTTTGCAGCGGCGTGTTGTGCTCTCCAGAATGTCCGTTCCGATGATACGCTGTCACCCATGGATTACCGGCGATATTTTAAACTACGGTCGCATTTTTCTTGCACGCTACATATATATATATATATATATACATTACTACACATTTGTGCATTATATGCTTGCATGTGACTATATAACTATATAGAATATGTATTTGTGTAAGGCAGTGGTATGTTCTATCCTAGCATGCAAAATTATACACTTTGAAATGTTATTTAGTTAAGTACAGATTTTCTCAGTGAGTCACGTATAAACCACAAGTTTAGTCACTTTAAGTTTAAGCTACGCAACCTCGCATGCGATCTGGGTCATGACAGCAAACGGGAACCGGCTCGTATACCTCTGTATATTGCACTCATATTAGTAGTGCAAGAAGCATACTGTCTTCTATTGAGCCGAAAATTGTATCATATGTGCTTTTCTCAATCATTTCATCTCAATTTCAAGTTTCAATCAGCCCCCTACAATCGGGCATGTGGAGTAAAGTTGTTGTAGTTTCTGAAGATGAATAAAAGAACCACGAGTTACTTGACCTGTTAGAGGTGTTTTGCATAAAATAACAGGGCTATGCTCCGACAGGACGCTCACCACTCCGTCCCGGTAATGGCTATTCTTAAGAACTGCCTTAACTGACTGAGCAAGAATGGGGGAATAGCTGCTGGCTTAGGCAAATCCTAGATATTCCCTGCGTCCACGCTCTAAAACTGTCGCTTCTATCGAATGGGGCAAGTTGCCAGGCAAAGCGCTCCGATTTATGGAACAAATTGCTCTGACATTTAAATCTGAGAAAAAGTATAGACAGATACTACTCGGGGAGATAATAGCTGTGGTGGCACCACGAGGCACAATATCAAATTAACAAAAACTCGTCTTAAAAGATAACTTTATCGGGTTTCATTTACTACTAGCATGACAGGCGAGAAAGAATCAGCAGGTAGAGCCAGGCTGAACGACCTACAGCGACTAACTGCATGCACCGATCCTTTAGATCTTTATTATATTTTAGATTGGAAAGATCTTAGATCCTAGAAAAGCAGTGATCCTGCAATCACTTGCACATACAAGTACGTATAGTCACGACAAGGTCTGTAGCCAATATAGTCACCACAAGGTCTGTAGTCTAAGAAACAAAAGCTTACTCACAAAGTAAATGTTAACAAGCAATGCAAGCAGTGCCCTTGACAGCAACAACCTGACAACCAACCCGTGCCGCGTTCGTAGGTATTCAACAGTCAACTTGTCAACTCGTTCCGCTGAGCAGCACGTTTTGACGCCCTCCTACACCTGCTTGAAGATGTCGTCCGAGGTCGAGGTGTGCCGCAACGGCTCACGGCCTGGCTCTTTGTGCGCCTTGAAGCCATCAGTGCCTTGAAGCCACGCGCACGCTCTGAGGGTGCCAGCTGTAGCACGCCGAATGCTGTGATTGTCTCGTTTGCGGCTGCTGTTGCCCGAGGCGTTGTCCATTATTCAAATGAAGAGTCCCGTTAAAGCAGTGAAGAAGCGATGTTGTCGGCACGAAACCATACTAAGCACGGCAGCGACAACGACGACAGCAATAACAACAACAACAACAACAACAAAAGTAATAACAACATAAACAACGACAACAGTAGCAATGCCGACGATGACGACGACGACAACAACAACAACTCAATAGGAGTAGAAGCCAAAACGAAGCAATCAATGCGCCTTTATGAATCGTGTGTACACGCGTACACAGACGCCCATTCGCGAGCACTTAGACACCCACACCATATACAACACACGTGCATGTTCTATGCATTCATATATTCAGACGCGTGCGTGATTAGCAAGAATGATGAGGAACGAAGAGAAGCAAACTCAGACGAAGCATTGGAAAAGTTGTGCACGGGCGCAGCTCGGCGCACATGCTGTGTTTGTTGTTGTTGCTGCTGTTGCAGTGGTTGTTGATGTAATAACTGTGGTTGTGGTTGTTGTTGCTGTTGCTGCTGGTGTTGTTGTTGTTGATGCCACATGCTGGCTGTACATAATTTACATGATTGGCTATTACAGTAGCACCCCTGCCTCCGCCCACTCTAACACATCGTCTAAGTTTGGTAATCTGCTCGATGACACAGCACTTCAATGTGGTGAGTGAGTACTCGGCCCCGCCAAAGCCATCTCTCTGTATCGGCCGCTTTCCGAACGCTAAACATTCGTCCCTCAATACCTGCTCGCCTCGCAAGGAGATGCTTCCAAACTAAATGCTGTCGTCACCCAATGCCGTAATTTTAGGGGCCGTAACTAGATCAGTAGTCGTAGTAGTAGTGGTAATATTCAATTAAAAAAAGTAGTAGTAGCAGTAGTAATAGTCGTAGTTGTAGAAGTTATTTCATGCTAAACGGGCCATAATAAGACTTAACAGCCACGTCTCGAGTAGCAGTAGTAGACGTGGTAGAACGAGTTTTTGCTAGAACCACTAAAGCGGTACGGGTCGCGTGCGTCGTGGGCCGTCCGGCTCACCGTCCGAGCTTCTAGTCTACGATTGTAGGGTAAAACTATTACTACTATCTGTACGACGTAATCGAGCTGCTATGCAGCTTCTTTTATTCTTCCCCTTTATCGCCTCATAGTAAGTGTACGTGCGTACTGCGTGTGGATAGGTGTGCACATTTAAAGACACCACACAGCGAAGAAAACCTATACGTTCAGACTCACCCATATTCATGTATAATGTAACTGACGTATACTATATTCATGTATAATGTAAGTGACGCGTATGTATGCTCGTCTTCTACGCTAACACACACACACACATACACCTCTTAACATGTATACTTGTATGTGCATTCAAAAGACGCATGCCCGTTTGAACACGTATTCATCAAACAATGAGTACGAAAAGTTTACAAATACTTTGGATCTGCGTGGGCGCATTTAGACGTACACTAAACATGTGCATTACTTGAAACGTCGAGTATAGCACTTCCGGCGGGTGCATTTATATGTATGTATGTATATATATATATATATATATATATATATATGTATATATATATATATATATATATATATATATATATATATATATATATATATACATATATATATATGTGTATATATATATTATGTATATATATATATATATATATATATACACATTCAAACAAGTATGTCTACCGACGCATAAAATGCATAGAAAGGCGGCAGACAGGCATCACACGCTAGTGACGCGCGAGCCTCCAGGACGATCATTACGATGTCGACCCGAGTCCAGGCGCTGCTGCCGCCCCCTTCCCAATAGCCGTCTTGTTCTGGAGACTGTCATGTTATCCGCCCCTTGGGGTGTGTGTTGTTGTTGTTGTTGTTGCTTATGTTGTTGCTTAGGCATTCTGGCTCGCTGGTGGGTGGCTACAATCTTGGCCTGGCCAGCACGCTTTAGTCAACAACACAAAAACAGCAACAACAACAGTGTTGGTCGCCACTGAACTTTCGAGGCGTTCGTTCGTTCGTTATGGACCTCGTGCCCTCATGGATACCCGTCGCGTGCGTCGGCACGGACGGGATACACGACGCAGGAGCTTTCGAAGCTTGCCTTGCAGCTAGCTAGGCTGGGCCTGCTCCGCCGGGAGCGTGCGCGTTTCACCTGTTTTGGTTAGCGCGACGGCGGTCACCGTCATCCTACCATGAATTGCTTGTGGTTAGCGACGTAAGCCGACCAAGCCTTACGTCGCTAAATAACTAGTTAACTTACTAACTAACTACTGACTAACTGACCGCGGACTGGCTGACAGACGGGCCGACGGACAAACAGACAGACTGACTTGTTCTCTCTACTCATAAGCGGCGCTTACCGCCTCGATCGAGCTCACGACGAAGATGAAGCCTGTCGCCACAGTTCGCTCTGATCTGTCTGAGGGCAGCCGGAACGACCGTCATCGCGCCGCGGGAAAGCAGAGCCGTGTCATCGCCGTCGTCGTGGTCGACACCCGCCGCTGGCCGCAATGATTAATTAATCGTCGAAATGAAGCCGGGCCGACGAAGAAAACGACACACAACAACGCGATCCAAGAAGCGCCGACAGAATCTACCGCGACTCATCATTGACGGTCATCGTCGTCGTCGCATGTTAGCGATGATGTCCGCGCACCGCCGATGTCGTTTAGCTAATGTTAGAATTTCATTAGGTGTGAAATATAATTATTAACGAACTCATCGGCGGCAACGACGACGACGACAACGACGACTACATTTTGACGCTAATCGTAGTTGAACTTATAAAGCAGCCGAGTCTAGTTGTGCCCGCAGCGGCCGTAACAAACATAAGCGAAGACAGCAACAGCAACAACAATAACAACAGTGGTGGTGGTGGTGATGATGATGATGATGATGATGATGACGACGACGACAACAACAGCGACAACAGCAGCAGCAGCCATGCCAACAACGGAAACAACAAAAGCAATTGCTAATAGTCATCATAATTATAATAATCATAGCAATAATGATAATGTTGATAGTATGTAAGATGCATGTAATCGTGTCGGCTAAGTACACGCCTAAGCTGTCCCGTAAAGTTGTAACGGCTATTGACAATGGAAGTGAGGTATGGCGAAACGGATAATAGTCATGCAGTGATATATATATATATATATATGCTAAATAGATCAAGAATGAGAAAGGATGGAAAAGTTCATAGAATGGAATACAAGCAACAGGAAGACAAAGTCCACGTGCCTTTTATTGTTGAGAACAGCCCGCCTCAAAGCTCAACACATCTTGTCCCATAATCCTCAATACATTTTATATCACGAGCACAATATTCAGATTCCGCAGAAGGGGATGCTTAAAGATTTA
This sequence comes from Dermanyssus gallinae, assembly GCA_003439945.1. Taxonomy (NCBI): domain Eukaryota; kingdom Metazoa; phylum Arthropoda; class Arachnida; order Mesostigmata; family Dermanyssidae; genus Dermanyssus; species Dermanyssus gallinae. The sequence continues at coordinate 776,535 of QVRM01004033.1, read as the reverse complement.
AAATTTTAGCTCGCGTATTTTGGCCATAGCAAAAAAAGACGTGTGGGTGGCCGCAAAGTCGTGGTGAAACAGCACGGACGACCTCTTCTGCATCGCGGACTCGTAGAGCTATGAGGCATTCCTATAGCTGGTCCGAGAGTGTTGTGTAGTTTTCCCCAGTTTTCGCTCTTCCAGTGGAAAGGTAGTCAATTAATAGATTACCCTTTGCATCACAGAAAACGGTCGCCAAAACCTTTCCGGTAGAAATATGCCGCTTCACCGTGGTGGGAGGCCTTTTGCCGCCTCGTGCGGCCCATTCCCTGGTGGCGCGTTCCCGTCTTGGAGTGAAGCGGTGGATCCAGGCTTCGGCGGCGGTTACAATGCAAATTGATTAATCCGAAACTGACACGTGTGTTTGTTTTGGCTCTTGTGCTTGCGGCGGCTACTTTGCTTTAGTTTTCATGCATACATGCTGATGCAATATTTGATGCACTGCACCTTAGCTAATGCCCATCTTTTCCGGCAGTTTGCGCAGCTTCAATGGGCGGTCAACCATCACGGCTTGTAGATTTCTAGCACAGCGTTGTCGTCAGAAGCTGTTTTTGGCCGTCCAGAATGTGGTCTATCCTAAGTGCCCAAACTACCTTTTTTAATGAGGCAATCCTTTTGGTAATGGCACGTTATGCCAGTGCATTATTTACGTCATCTGCATCGAAATGTATGGTCTGACATCGTGCATTTGCGCTACCTGCTACAAACGTAATTTGCAACCAATCCACAGAAACGGCGCTGTAGTCGGCATGAGCTTTTTGAAATTGTAGACGGGCGATGCTACAAAACGTTTGGTCTACCTATAAATATATATATATATATATATATTAGTTCAAGTTCATTCAACATGGTATATTTATACGATTCAAGTATATTCGCTATACATTGGTAGTATAGTGCCCATTACAAATGGGTCATGTTGCAATTTTCTCTGCGTTGCTTTATTTCTGAAACTGTATATTACATGTTTTAGTTGATAGAAAAGTAATATATAATGAAATCGCGAGCATAAAAAACAATAAAATATTTACGAGTACTTGGAATAAAGTAATGGAAAGTAAGCTTCCTAAGTGCAATACTGAAGAGAAAAGGGTATTCCTTAACACCTTCGTCGTACCGTGGCATAGCAAAAAAAGCGTCATTTACAAAGTTCTATCGGCATTGGTCGCGCGTCGACTGGAAAGTTTTTGGTTAGTACTGAATGCTTGTCCGAGCAGCAACACGGTTTTAAGCGAACGAGGTCGACGATAATGGCTTGCGCTGTTCTTCTCAATAACATTCAAATGGCCCTTCAGGTTAAACGTAACTTTCTCTTTGCTGTTTTCGTAGACATTAAAACGGGCTTTGATATAGTGTCACAAACAATAATCCTAAAGAAATTAGTGCTATGTGGCATTCCAACGGTTATACTAAAGTTATTACACGCTACGTTGCAGAAGAAGTCTGTAAACATCGAAGACGGGATGGCTGAACACATACCAATTAATCAGACTACAGAAATTGCACAAGGCGATAATCTTAGCCCGCTATTGTTCTCAATATTGGGGGTCCGGCGATTTGCCGAACAACATCCAGCGTCGGCTGTCGCAAGTTAGAACTCTCAGGTAGGCTAATGACCTTGTCCTATACCCCCGGAGTTGATTTCACCTGCAGCAGTTGCTTGCTTCACTGCAAAAGTTTGTTGACTTTAACGCTCTAGTGATAAATGTATCAAAAACTAAAACGATGATGTTTCTTCGCGGTCGAGATGAATTACACTTGAGCTCAGCAACAATAGATTTTGTTAAGCATTTTTCATTTTTTTATTTATTGTTCGCTTGGCATGTATACCTAAATACACATGTCACCCTTTCATATCTTGGAGTAGCATTTTTAACGCAGGGATTACAATTTACTAAACATATAGAGTTAAGAGCTTGCAAGAGCATTCTGTCGCTTCATAGTATTCAAGAGCCTCATCGGTTGTCGCTGGATGTTGCTCTCAAGCTTTTTAATCTAAAGATTGCACCGACCGCTGCTTACGAGATATAGGACATATTGCCCCACCTATCAAAATCGAATCCAAAAAGTACTCGAAAAAAGTAAAGCCACTTTTCTATAAAGAGTGCTAGTGATTCACCGCAGTAGCCACAACCGGCTTGTTGATCCGTTGGCCTCGACGACTTACGCTTTACCGTGTACGGAGGAGAGAATAATCTTGCTAAATGAAAATATAAGCTTGCAGATGGTTATTGGCATTTTTATGAGACTAGAGCTATGACCACAAATCACTGGAGGGGTCCATGTTGCAAACCCGGTACTTTGTTACCGGGTTTACAATACATGGATTTTATATGAGGATATGTATACGAAATGAGTTGCATGAAATATAAGGACCGAGTGCGAATGCAAGCTATGCGGAAAATCGTGTGATCCGTATCATCTCCATCAGCGCACAAGAGCGATATCGTTGACAAAAGTGGAGTAGGAAAGCTGTAGCACATCTGTGTGTAAACCAAATAGTGGTTAATTAACAATACATTCAATGGGAGTACTTTAGGCAAAATACAACAGAAAAATACAGCAGCCGCTGCGTTCAACTTAAACAAACGGGCCACACACAGGCATGGCAGTATCATTTGCTTCACATAACGTGTAAATATGGCATCTTATTTTTGCAGTACAATTATTACTATTGTGATCGTAATCATGTATCAGGGTAATCAAACGATGGGAGAGCTTATAATGAGGGCACTCATCATTTGCTCACCATGACACATTACCTTACTTATTGCAAAGCAAACATTCAACGAGTTAATTTTTTGTGCATATATGTATATATATATATATATATATATATATATATATATATATATATATATATACATATTATGCCAACAATAGCGGCATCCATTGTGTGTATATAATGATTTATATTTGTTATGGTGTTTACCTTATTTTGTCTGCCTGTCTTCGAATCCACGTCGAATACTCGAACTCATGCACGAGTTATAGGATCTGAGGGACGAATAAACATTGCCACATAAACTAGATAGAGTTTGTAAATCGCCGACAGCAGATATACATATGTAGCTGTAGTGCCGCCAGCAATCCGATCTTTGACAAGGTACGTCTGCGTACATCTGACCTTAACTTGGCTACACTACCAAATGTCGTTTGGTCACGCCAGAGACAACAAGCAAAACCTGAGCCATCTGTCTCGCCGTGTAAAGCGAGCGTGTAAAGTCTCGCCGTGCTTCTTTTTGTATAGAGTGTCCAGACACTCTATGCAAAAAGAAGCATGGAATCAGACTTGAACATGAACGTAACTGGCTCACGTTTCCAGTTAGCTGGACATCGAAGGAAGTGCTGCATATACACACGCATGCATCCACAGTTTCCCGTAGAGACTACCTATAGCCAAAGACATTTCGAGTCGACTCAAACAAGAAGCCGACCCATGGCTCGTTACATTACCTTCTAATGCAGGATTGCAGTGGCTACCATACAGACAGACAGACAACGTCCTGGTTACAGCTGGCGAGACCAGCTCTATATGGCGTACCGTTGGGCATCGTTTGCTGTGGCTATGTGGGCTTGTATATACGCGATATTCGAAAGCAGGCGCTGTATGCTGCGCTAAAATGCAACAATTTTACCGTGGTTTTCAGCATCAGCAATTCGCACATCGTCGTGCATGCGTTTAGAATCGAACTGGGGCTAAACTACAGTTTAGAGGCGGCATGCTATCAACGAATTTGTGGCGATTGCTCGCAGGTTGTTCCGCCACACGTTTTTGGGATATTATTTGTATTTATTAAACCGTATGGCAATCTTGTCTAAGTGAACGTGCCCACCTTCAGCCAAGAATAACTCTGGTCCTGCACCACTTGGTAAGCGATCCCAGAATTCGATGTCTGCACTTTGCGTCTTAGGGAAATGAGATCATCTAATGGAGTGCGGATAGTGGCAATATTCAAATTCGCGTCTTGCATGCAATTTGTAATCGTAAAGTATGATGAGCTAGCCAAATCACCACCTAGATATCATAATCTAGTTAAATAATCGACTTTAAACCCTTCTTATTATATGTAACCATCCTATTACTATGTGTTGTTTGTATCATTATTATGTGTTGCTGGTTTCTAACACTTCGTAGCACTCTAAATTGTGCTCCTAGTATATTATGCATCTATCGTTAAATGTATATATGCAATACAATAAACTTACCACTCAACATTTTCATACGGTATCGGACCGGCCAATGGCTGCCAACGAAGAGCAGAAAGCTCTCTTTGCCAGCGTCCATCTGTTTGAATCGAGCGAAGAAACGCCGTCACAGTGTTAGGCATTATGGCAAAGTGGTCCCAGTCACGTTGGGATCCTGCACTATTAGCAGAAGCAGTGGGGCTATGAAGGTACACGCTATCTAGGGACAAATCTTAACCTTTACTACGATTCTGAAGAGAACGTGATGTTTGTTGCATTGATTAACGATATGGTTGAAATGTACTTCTTATTTAATATTTATTTATTAAAATCACCTTTGTCAGGTACATAGATGGTTGAAATGTGGGACTAGCTATTTGGTTTAAATTAAATTACTTGTCTGGCTGTCCAACATACGCAGCAGCATTGCATCATGTCGACGTCATCATCATCTACTGACGTCATGCAGTTTACGTTAGGAAACGAAGAAAGGTGCGCAGGCGAGAAGCCGGTAATTTGCCAAGCAAAGTTCTTCCAGGTTCTCACAACGCGCACTTGAGGCCGGTCGCTTACGATCGTTCTTGGTACGGTACTTGTTCGACAAGTCGGCTCCATAGTTCTACCGGGACCGCGTTGTCCAGACCGTTCATGCGTCTATTTTTAGCTTTAAAGTTTTGTATGCGTGGGCGGTCATTATCGATAATATTAGCTTGCTGATAATGTGAGGGAGGACACAGGTTTAGAAGGATTTCGAGCTTTCTCTCCACCACAATGGAGCCTTTCCAAGACAGCCGTCCTCAGTTACGTCTCTTGCTTGGCGTGCGTATGCTTAGGTGGTCATTATCGATAATATAAGCTTGCTGATAATGTGAGGGGCGACACAGATCTAGAAGGATTTCGAGCTTTCTGTCCGCGACAATGGAGCCTTTCCAAGACGGCCGTTCTCAGTAACGTTTCTTGATTGGCGTGCGTTCACTCTGCGGCTATGATTGCGTATCCGAATGAATAGAGTCTACCAATATGTCCGACAATACCGACGAGGCAACTTTGCGTTGTCCGGCTGTGCACTAAGCGCGATGGATTGTGCAGAATTGCCGAATGTAGAACGCCGCCCCATGGAACAGCCGTTCACCTATTTTAGCAGCCAGCTGTTGTTGCTGTAATGATCCGCAGTGCTTCCGTTGCGCTACTTACGATACTGTCTGCGTGTGCTTTCGGCTTGAATCAATTCCTTCTTGGAATTGATTCAAGCCGATGATGAAACAAATCGGTAGAGAGCTCCAGTATACGGCCTTCACACACTGTTGTTGCGTGCGAGAGGCAGAGGCCGAGTTTCATAAGACGCGCGGAGGGCCAAATGAAGCAATTGTTTAGAAAAGCCTACTACTACTACTACTACTACTACTACTACTACTACTATTTTAGCATTGTACAGCTAAAATGTGAAGTCAGTCTGTTACGGTAAACGTGAACGTCCACTCATATTGTTGTAGGCACATTGTTTTCCGAACAGTCCAGAGCGCGAGTTGCTGGGTGAACGTGTTATAGTCGACTGCAGTAAAGTGAACCGGACTCTAAAGGTGCACTCTAAACGTATTCGCTTTGGCACGGTGATACAGGCCTCTTCTAACTGGCCATAAGGGTACACTGCTTAACAACGGTAACAAGCGTTTCGAAGGCTACGGCAACACCAACAACAAATACAAACTCACGGTGCCAACGAACGCAAGGCAATGTTCACTCTCATTCATGCGTTCCCTCTACCTTTCGTTGGATCTAGCTCGTTTACTGTGCGACTCCATAATGAAGTTTGTGCTATTTCGGTCTTTCTGCGAAGCAAGAGCCGCGTAGAACTTCCTAGCCCGATTCTCGGATCGTTTCGTGACTTACCCGTTTCGCCAGTTTCATGCGAAGAATAGCTGCAGTGAGTTTGTAGTGACTCCCTTGCGAAGGCTTCCGCTGCCGAAAGAGTCGTTTGCCTGTCGCACAAACGTCTTGCCTGCGTTTTTTTGTTCTGTTTTAGCATAAACGGTCAGATTAGCGCTCAGGCCATCGCGAGATCATAGCCGGATTTTCGCCTACATACTCGTATTTCAGTATGCATTTTTTTCTCTAATTTTGTCAGAGGAGGGCATATAAATATATATATATATATATATATATGTTCAGTATAAGGACCACACACTAGTAAAGGTATATATGTCTACCACATATGTTCAGATGCTTTTGCCGTTGGTGTTGCTGCTGCTGCGGTGGACACGGCTTTTGTCGATGCTGTGCGTCATATGGCGCAGCGTCATTTGTTCAAAGTGTGAAGTACCGCGATCAGTTGTCACCGAGTAGCCACAGTCGTTCGTGAATCAGTAGCAAAATCAGTAGGCGTTGTAGACGACAATACCAAGCGGTATTGTCGACTGCCGGCTCCTTCTCGGGGGTGGGTGTGAGCGGGCGTCGCCTCTTGATCAGTGCGTTTCTCTCCGTTATCGTTACGCTTTTTGCTGCACTTTTGTACGCTAGCCGTTTGTACGGAGAGCGACAGACGGACGGGCGGATGGATGAACTTGACGTTCCGCTTCTTGCTGGCTGACCTGAACGACAGCGATGTAAGCTGGACTGGGTGAGCGAGCGAGAGAAAAACAGACTTCGGCACCGCCATACATACAGCCGACGACAGCGATGTGCACTCTTCCGACTTCGGGGCTCCCAGTAGTACTAGTACCATGCTGCCACAAGGACTGTTAGGGAAACCCTAGATATCTTAACATGTCCGGCCCTCGGTGCTTTGAAGATATACCCTAGGTTGAGTTCCAAGCCCGTATGGGGACGGAGGATAGTCTAGAATTAAAAACAACCTTCTTAGAAAAATGTTTAATTCTAGTAGTACTAGTAAGTGGCGGCGTGGTCTAGGGGACTAGTGCGCTAGTCATGGTTGTCATCGACCGGGGTGTCGCCAATTCGATCCCTGTTGTTGATCGAATTTTCTTTGAGCGATGCTCATTGAGAATAGATAATACACCATACCGCTGAGAGTCAGCGGCCATGCTGCCACAAGGACTGTTGAGAAAACCCTAGATATCTTGACATGTCCTGCCCTCGGTGCATTGAAGATATACCTCAGGTCAAAATCCAGGCCCGTAGCGTCTAGAATTAAAAACAACCTCCTTAAAAAATTTAATTCTAGTAGTACTAGTAAAGTAAAGTTTTCGGGCTGACCCTCAGCCAAGATTTAACGTCCACGGAACTGTTTTTCACATTGCTTCATAGACGGACCCCCATAAATACAAATCGGTGCAACAGTGGGGTTCGAACCCGCGCACCTATCTAGTGTCTTCTCCGGTTGCGAGGCGCAGGACGGAATGCACCACGCCACCGGGCTCGACGCTCCCAGTAGTACTACAACTACTTCTATTCTTACTAAAAAAAGTAAAGTAAAGTTTTCGAGCTGACCAGAAATATAATTACTACTACTGCTACTACTTCTACTATTGCTGCTGCTCCTGCTACTATCACTGCAGCTACTGCTGCCATTGCGCTGTGCACGACGTGTCCGTTTCTCCACTTTTCAGGCTCTCCTCAGCATAGATTCGGTAGCCGCGGTGCTGGTGGTGGAAAAGAGCGAGGAAAGCAGCCGCAAGGGCGCAGCTCAACCTTCTTAGAGACAACGACAAGGACACGACCAGGACAACAACAACAACCGTGACGGTCCACAGCCGATGGAAGTACATGGCCAACAGGAGGTCGCGTTGACGATTCTTGCCCTGAAAGCGGCGAGTACAACGACGACGACGACGGTTGAGTTGGAGACGAGTGGGTGGCAAAATCGCAGAGACGACCGGCGCAGCAACACACTATTAAAGAACGCCAAGACAATCAGAACAGTCTACAATGGCACAGGCAAAAGGACAGAGCGGCGGAGAAAAATATACTCTGTGCGTAAGGGAGAGGAAGGGAGAGAGAGAGAGAGAGAGAGAAAGGGTAGAGGAAAATGGGTAAACGTAGGCCGACAAGAGCCCGTGTGAAGTCGAGCGCACTAAACGGTGAGAGAAACAAACACGTCGCTGGCCCCGAAGCGTTGTCGCTGACGCCGAACGCTGCCACTCGATGACCGAAGACGACGAGAAAACGCAAACCGAAAAAGCTGACCAAACTTGAGAGCGACACCGGGCGCACTGCTCGCTGGGCGAGAAGCCAGTTACCCAGTTACTTACTTAGTCACTCAGTCAGACAGCCACCCGGGGATAGACAAATGCTAAAACTAGCCAACCCAAGCTGCCAACAAAGGTCAAGGCATGTATATATATATATATATATTCATTCATTCATTCATGATTTATTCACCATAGAATTGGTAGTTACAGTCACAATACAACAGTATGGTCTGACATTATATAATCAACTCTGGCTGTTAGGGAGGTTCCAACAATTTTCTTACATACAAGCATGTCCAATATCGGACTGTCCACAAAAACTACATACGCATTCTTCAATGGTAAAACAATTTGGCTTCATGCACATAAAATGGTGGTATCCGTGCCATGTCGTTCGGCACACAATTGTGCGATTCCGTTGGCGGCTTCCTTTCCATTTATCAGAACAAAATGCTGGGCCATCAGTGTAGTTTTCAATGGCAAACTGTATGTTTCTTGATTCTCTGAATGTTCGGTAGGAGTCCAATGCTTCTGTGTTGAACGGGACCTTGTTGAGAACCAAGTCTTCCGTGAGTGTTCTTTCTCCGCACAGTTCTAAGGCTAGTGTGGCAAATGCGTTTTCAGGCAGTCCCTAATATGCGTTTGACAAAGCAAGACTTCACTCTATCTAGGACTTTTAAATCACTCATTGTCAAATGCGGTGCTATGGCGGGTAGACAATATGTTATGGTCGGGAGAAGTTTGATTTTGAAACAGTTCATTGCTGTTTTTAGGTCTACGTCGCGTAGATCTCCTAGTAAGGTGATTGTGGCCGCCGCTTTTGCCCGTACTCCGTCAACATGTGTACTAAATGAGAGCCTTGGGGTTAGGATAACCCCTAGATAAGTGAAGCTGTTGACCACCTCAAGCACTCTCTCGTTTATTTGCAAGCGATGATCTCTAGCAGCATATGATCCTCCTCTGCTGAAACGCATTACCTTTGTTTATCTGTGTTGATCGAGAGTTTGTTCTGTTCACACCATTGTGCAGTCTCGTTGAGATAAAACTGAAGATGATTTCGGGATTTTGCTAGGATAACCAAGTCATCTGCATAGAAAGCGTGTGGGGCTTTGAGACCACGGAGCAGATCCGAGAGTCCAGTCACGTACAGAATAAAAAGGAAAGGGCTAGCTGAGTCTCCTTGGGCCACTCCAATTGTTTGTGTTACGGGTTCTTGTACGTAGTGATCGCCGTTTTTAATCGTTATGACGTTATATGCTATAATGTCATGTAAAATGTTAAAAGTTGCTCCCTTTATGTCAAAACTTGATCGTAGAGTGTTCAGCAGACAGTCCCTCGGAAGACAATCGAATGCAGTTTTAAAATCAATAAAATATATATATATATATATATATATATATATAAAGGCGAGCACTGCCGAATGTGCGAACGTATTCAAAATTATTAATAAATATCACAATATTTTATATATATATATATATATCAATTTTACGTTTTGACTCTTTACTATTTGTGTAGGTGGATAAACTGCAGTCGACACTAGACGTATTTCTTCACCGTTACACCGAACGTTAGCAATAATTCAAACTCATAGCTTACCTCTCTCTCTCTCTCTCTATATATATATATATATATATATATATAGAAAGAGAGAGAGAAAGATCATTTAATGCACAAGGGTGAAGGGCAGTCAGGAAGATAGTGGTTATTGCGATAAAGAGCGTCGTCTAAACTATATGTGTGATCCATGGGAGATGCATTCTGCGAACATGATGGCGACGCCGATAAACGATTGTCGTTCGCCAGAGCTACCTCTTTAGCTACGATGACTGATCTCTGCTTTAGCTGAATACTCTCGCTCTCACTAGTATTGCTCAGTAGGTTGACGCTCACTGCGTGAGCTACTGAAAATCGCTGTCGTCTTCGCCCCCCGCAACCCCAACCGCCCCCACCACCACCCTCAGCCCGCTCTCGATTGCCATGGGCCGCTTGGCTTACCGGGGGCCGTTTGCCAAGTAACGGACCAGTCGAGCGTGGAACTTTCTCTATCGTTAACGGAGCTTTACGTCTTCGTTAATAGGGTTCACACACACACACACACACATTGGTACCATGGTGGTATCAATGTATCTGTGTAAGCACACATACATTGATACGACATCGATATCCCGACACGCGTATATGCGAGCCAACATTGACCAGCGTCGCACTCGACCATGTACCTAGAGCTAGAACGTAGACGTCGTTTAGGGACCAATCTCCAATCGAGTGACCCAATGACCCCGTCAGGACGATAATCACTTAATAATATATCACGATAATCACTACCGCCACCACCGCCGCTGGTGGCGGCGGCGGTAGCAGTTGTCGACACAAAGAGATAACTAACCAAAGGGTTAAACTAGTCGCCGAAGTCTCGTCTTCACCGCCAGGCTACACAAGCGACGACAACTCGGCTTCTTAACGAGGACCGTTGAAACCATTCATTGCTCTCAAAATCCTCGATCACTCGTACGATAGGGCAGCACGGCAGGTAACCGCACACGTATATATACATATATATATATATATATATATATATGTGTGTGTATATATACGTACACTAAGTCAACAACGTACATACACACTTATATATATATATATATATATATATATATATATATATATATATATATATATATACAAACAACGAGAAAGACCAGGCGGGACCAGGCGCAATCGAAATCGCCTGGATAGACGTCTTCATTCATTTTGTCGATTAATATTGAGCGGATTAGATGATCGGCGCGCAGGGTGGCGATTGACCCGTTGCGAGGTTAACTATGGCTGGCTAGCTAGCTGGCTGACTGGCTGGCTAATCAATAATTGTTGCCGACGTGATACCTACCGACCGAGACTTCAGCTCACCTCAGCTCTTCATTTCACCCCACCACCTCATCTCACTTCAGCGAGTTCAGCGGATCAAGAAAGAGTACATACAGTCGGTGGTGGCGGCGGAGACGGCGGTAGCTTCGGCAGCGGCCGTAGCAACGCGTCGGTCGATGCAACCCGTTTCGCCCGACCTGAGGACGCCACTGTTTTTGTGTGGATCGCACAACGATCGAGAGTTAACTGACTTTTTCGCCCTCCTTTGCTCCTATCTTTCCCCACCGCAATCTGCCCGCTCGTGATGACTCGTTCATGTGTCTGTGTGTCTGTGTATATGTCCCAATAGAACCCCGTATGAATATAACGGGTATGAATATAGCTCATTTATCAGCCCCAACTAGAAAATGATTGTGATCTAGGCCGGCGATCTCACCACCTACCTTGTTTTTAGGCCTCGTTCAAATGGGACAGTCAGCGATAATCGACCCCAAGTGACAATCTACGACCATGTCGGTAATGATTATCATGATAACTAGATTGCTGATAGTAAACGGTAGTGCGCAGTGGCAGAGCGGGAAAGCGACTGTCTATCACAGAAGACTTAGGAGAAGTACTTCCAGAAAGATTTAAGAACCAAGTTAATACGACATAGGTCGGATAAGACATGCAATGAACAGAGTCACATGGAAGAACAAGCAAGTCGTATATATATATATATATATATATATATAGACGACTTGTATATATTTGTTTGTTATTTTATTTAATACATTTCTTAGGTATAAATCAATCATAAATACATTCAAAGATAAAAATTATATTCACTAAGTCGAGGTGCTTAGTATGTATATCCTAGAAAAGTTGGCAGAATAATTTGCCACGGTTTCCCATACTATGAACTGCATAACGAGTTAGATTGTGTCGCTTCGTGCGATTTGAGACTTTCCAGGCCTTGCAGACGTATATTGACACGAATATTTCATGTATATAGCACTGTATTTAATAGCGACCGTTTGACTAAGTGTATATAGTGAATGTGGTAGATGACCCAATTTTTGCTAGCATAAATACTCTTGGCCTTATATTTGAACGGCGTGACAACCCGCTTTATACATACATAATGTTTATTTCGCAATATTTTTGAATTTAAAGGTGGTACATAATTACAATACAGTCGTTATTATATACAATTTGAACACTTCAGCGATTGTCCCACCGGGCGAGTAAGTGCAAAGACCGCCGATGCGTCTGGCAGCTGGCTGCGTGGAATCCGCTTTATGTCATGAAAAATATGGGTTACTGGGACATTTTTGCAATACCATATCAAAAGACCTAATGTGTCACTGTACCATTCCGCCGAGAGATGTTGCTTGCACTAAGCAAATCAATATTGCGGCTGTCAGCAATCAATTTTACAATTGCTTGCGTAGCTGTGTTGCTGCATAAATGGGCCCATGCAAATGTAACTTACTGTCAAGTATCTGATGGTTAAGTCACATGTCGTCGTGCCTATATATCTACTAGTACTATCATATACAATACTTTTGAACACATGTCAATTATTGCCACCGCACGTATACTAGGAAGTCTGCCAATACAACTGTTAAGTTATTTTTGTACATTTAATTATATATATATATATATATATATATATATATAATTCTGATAACTCAGCATATAGCCAGAGGGTATAAAAGCATTATTTTGATAGCTTGCTGAAACTAGATATTAGTTATATGAGGGCGGAAACGACAAAGCCAGCAGCAGGCGATTATCCGCCCATCAGTCTCGTGGGCCGGTGACGTAAGGTACTCTAGCGTTGCCCAATCAGAACATGGCATACGTAGAAACAGGCTGGTAGAACAGTCTGTAGACGTATTACTTAACTCGTTGCATCAGGAGGGGTAAACTTGTCGTTTGTCTGGCCAGTTGTCCTTTGTCGTATTAGCCATTGTTTGCCTGATAACTTCAATGATGTCTGCATGACGAGCCGATGGAGGGAGTATATATTTATATAATAATATGGTGTATACCTAAGCCGCTATTATAATGTATAACTTTAGCACTTTATAATAGCAAGCAAAAATTCGTTAAACGTACAAAATATTTAAAAAAGGAGTTTAGTGCGGACTTTTCACCATTGTTAGAGGCGTTTCTTAATTACTCACTTATTATTCCAAATTGTGTTTAGCTGGTTCTCGCTGCTTGAGCCCCCTTTTAGATGTATCTTTAGCCTTGAGAGTAGGTAAAGAATAGCAAATAAATTGAGTCCATGTCAGGAAAGTAGGGCAAGGGTTATATATTGCCAAGAAGAAGTGGTAAATTAGATGCAAGCGATGAAGGGAGTTCACGCATCGGAAGTTAATATTTAGTAGTGATATATATGTCGTCAGTTATTTGCGTCGCACAGTGTTATAAGAATGTCAAAAGGCCTCCTGCTTACACTCAGTTGCACCGGTTATGCTTCACGGGACGCATTGACCATAAACGGAACGACTTGTCACCGTTTGCGTCATCAAATGTGTCCCACAAGATTTCTAAACAGAGCAGCTCTATCATCTCCGGCTTTCGCTGTTTGTACATCGTCAGAAAGACTCACGCATGCACACGAGTGTGTCCTGCATATCCGCATCTAAGGACGTGTTTCACTTCCGCTCTACTTTTCTTCGATGGAAAATTACGGTTATATATTTATCAAATCAAGTTCCATTTCACCGTTATATTGGTACTCATTACTTGATCTGTACAATATTAGGCTGAGTTTGTATGCATATGTACGTAACGGTAAAACATTTAATAATATGAATAAACGTAAATGACTAAACAAAGCAATAATATAAATCATATAATTATAGTAAAAAGTGTCTATGTACGTAATATCTGTCAATATCGCCTTCGGCACAGAGCTTACAGGCACCATGGCTGAGTTCGTCAAAGTTATCCATATTTACCTAATTATTTACAATCATGCCATATATATATATATATATATATATATATAGCAAATGTGCCACCTCATAAATTAACTTAAAACTGATTTTGTTGAAACTTTTACGCTATATTTGCAGAACGTTTTTACTGCAAATACTTACCGATGCTCAATATGTTTGCCTTTCGCCTCTATCATCACTTACGCAACCTGCAACGAATTCCTTGCTTGCGGCTGAAAGGATGCTCTCGTAATTTTTTCCCAGTCGCACTGAATGGTTGACGTATGATTTTGCAAACTGGTGCATTTTTGCAGCACACCTTGCACATTCAAATACCGCAGGTAGCAAAGAAACGACTGATGGGATTAAGGTCGGGCAGCATAGGGGCGAGTATAGTTGTGACAGAATGCGGCTTAGCATGTCCTCGTGAAGCTACTGTTGAGTTTTGAAGCGTAAGCAGATTTGAATAGATCAGGGCAGATAATGGCGGCTTGGTGAGGAGAAATCAGCTAAGACGCCGCTAGGTTAGGTAGGTGACGAATAAGTAAGGATGTTAAGTCTGCGCGGAGTGGTGCTACGAATCAGTGGCGAGAGTTCACAAAAGCGGGCGTTGCTCGGATATTTAGGCTAGGATATCAACGGCGGGCACATAAACGACACCACGACGAGACGGCGAAATTGGGCACACGAAAGCCGAAACGCGGAGGGCACATACGTTGCAACAGCGACGACCGCGTGCTGAGGAAACATGCCTTCAAGCGCAGGGAGGTAAGTGTGGGGGGGATGCCCACAAATGCGTCGTGCTGAGACATTGTCTCGCAATGAAGGAACGTGACGGGGATGCGGCTGGAGCAGAGAGCGCGTCACTCCCGGGATACCCCCTAATGTGCGCCAGACTGAAGGCACGGTTTACCGTGAACCGAGGGTTGGTGGCAGCGCCCGCGACGCCTTTTACCGGCGGAAGCAGCAGCCAGGGCAGCCGCTAGTGGAATTCGCGGCCAACTTACGACGGCTCATGTCCCAGTGCGGCTTACACACAACTAGGCACCCGGCAAACTCTCTGAAGAGCAAACTCGTCGTGGGAGCGGTCGAAGAAGCGGTGCGTGGAAAATTGCTCATGCTAGAAGACTCGTTAGCGACTGACAGGGCAGTGGCTCTTGCGGCACAGATTGAGCGGAACCGGGTGGGGCCGGTCCACCCCCACACGGAGAAGTTAAACGGATCGAGCACACTTGAGGGCTCGACACCGGGTAGGAGCTGGGAAGAAAACAGCTAAGGGGCGTGCAAGGTGCGCGTAGCGGGGTCGCGGGGGTTTGCGAAATACACGAGGGATGATGCGTGACCGTTTTGGATGTGGTAACTGCGTTTATCAAGACCATGTGTCTGGGGACATAAAGTGCACGGCGAGCTAGAGACGAAATTGTGACTGCATCGGAAAAGTTCACTTGACGAAGGTAGGACGGCAGAAGGGACCGAGTAGGCCTCTTAGAAGGATGGACGGGAAGACGCCATATATATATATATATATATACAACTCAGAATTAATGAGCACAGTGCGCTGGGTATCAAAACCGGGTGCGTAGGCTAACACTTAGTACGTTAAAAAAAATTACCAGAAAACAATCTCAGTGGCAGCGTGATCTAGGGAACTTGTCATCGTTGTCAGCTACCGGGGTATCGTCGGTTCGATGTCTGTTGCCAATCGAATTATCTTTCAGCGATGCTCATTGAGAATAGATGTTCAAGCATACCGCTGAGAGTCGGCGGCCGTGCTGCCACAAGGACTGACGGGAAAACCCCAGATATTTCAACATGTCCGGCCCTCGGTGTATTGAAGATGTGTCTCACGGCAATTCCAAGCGCTTAAAGATGATGGCCGGCCTAGAGTTAAAAAAATCTTCTTAAAATGCTTCTATTTATAGGGAAGCAATATCGCGGTACTCACTAATTGTCAATTGGTAATGTCAATTGGAGCTAGGAGGGCAAAATGTTCGATCGACCAGTAGTTGATAAGTGAATAGTCAGTATTAGGGCGGTATGCGTTAGTCCAGTTGGAACTGACAATTGACTGTGAGCGGAATTCGTGCGCGTACGAAAGGTAGGACAGAATGAAGAGCCGTTTCCTAATACGCCCGTACGGATAAAGGATATAGTCCGGGTGCAAACTGCGCGAGTTGGCATGACCTTGCCAGCATGAGTTAAGGAGGCTTTTGACCGCCGAAAGTCTTGAATTGTAGAGACGTGACGTAACGAATAGAAGCTTTAGAGTGGGTATCTACCGTGGCAGTTAGAGACGAGAAAAATCGTGCCAGATATATTACCGCTGCCGCAATTAGAAGACTTACTGGTGATGGCAGGAGATGCGAGATGTTTGTAAACTGGACACAATGTCAGCATACCACCAAGTTGAGAATTCCAGAAAATGTTATTCGAAAACGTATAGGGTGTAGTCGTGCGCTCAGACGATAACTTCGTTTCTTCGGGCAGTCAAGAAACCAACTCAACCAAAACTTAACCCGAGTATTGGGACGAACTCGAAAGGCGGAATGACACTAAACGACAAGTGCGTGAGCAATGCTCACACTATCACTTTGCCTTAGGTACAAAATAAGCGCAAACGCAACAGACACAGAGAAGTGCGTCCCGAAGGACAGAGACGTGCGTCCGCGCAGGTGCACGGAGATCAAGAGAGGCCGGTGTCCTATGTGTCCGCAATACCCAACGCCCGAGGCAACGGAGATACTCAACAAGCGCAAAAGAAGCGTTAGTATGCGTTTCAGGTGTGGATAAACCAATGTGCCGGATATGTTGTCAAGACTGTCTTTGGGTAGGTCGTAGTTTGACATGAGCGCTAACACAAAGAACGTGGTCGTGGCAGGGGTCGACGAGACTTGGGGGTTGCAGCCGATGATATCGAAAGAGATGGCTGGCAGTTGAAGAGTGGATGCAGAACTTGGACGATTGGGTGAGCAAATGGCTGAAACGGATGAGAAGAATGTACGCTGTACATAGCGACTTAAAGTAATAAAAAACAAATAATAATGCACCATCTTGTTATTGAAATATTCGTACTCGTACTTGGTGTAGATTTGTGTATATTCGATTATATATATATATATATATATATATATATATATATATATATATATATATCGAAATAGTCTACCGTCACTACTATCTGTAACCGAATTCAGGTACAGATTATAGTTATGTTTGTTCAACTCTGTTTGCAAAAAATGTTTTCTATTCTAAATATTTATACAAATATGCGTATGCCCACGTATATGTGTATATGCGTAAATGCACATACGCAAAAACGAATACTTTATTAGGCTATGCAGACAAATGCGACTGATAATGATACGTATTTGCTCATTAGGCGGCGATGGATCGCGGGCTTGAGTTGACGCAGCGGCCTTCGGCGTGCATCTCGCCGAGCGGCCACCGCCACCTGGCCAGCGTGGCAACGCGATTAATTAATTCCATCATTAACAGGAACACAATCAATAATCTACTAGCGGGCCTACCTAATTGAAGGTGAGAGGCTTAGGTGGACTTAATGCGTGGGGCTGGATGCTTTGTGCCATCTGGGCACGCGTTGTGCGACGCGATAGACAACGCTAATAGAATTGAAAGTTACTGCCGCGTCGTAATAGCCGCTTGCAGCCTGCAGGAGTGATGAAAGCCTTTCGAGGACTTTACCGAAGTTACCGCAAGCGCCTCGCCACGGCCTTCAGAAAGTTTGCAGGGGCGGCCAAAATGCATACAACTGCCAAAGATGACATCGGATTGTGCAATGTTTACTATTTAGATAAATTCTCGAAAAACGTCTCATTGCGTTTCGTGTGACCAAAATAGCGCGTTGCGATTAAGTTGGCCACGTTTGACCGCTTTCAAGAATAGAACGTTCTGGTGTGCACACCAGTGTCTACTTCACGTTAAACTGTGCTGAAGCGAACGGCACTTTCCAATAAAAGTTAGCTCTGCCATTTGTGAACCATATCCTGCCGTATCTGAAATGCCTAAGGATGGATGCATCTTTCCTCTGATATTCGTTAGTCATTAGCAGGTACCTGTCGCTAACCGTCAAATCATCTTACAGCTCTTTGTTGTGAGTCACATACTGTACTGCGATCACCTGCCGAGACCAGTCCGCTAGTGTGCCGAAAGAGCCAAACGTCGCATTTAGATACGTATAGAAAATATGTGGAGATAGAAAATTTTGCTAAGTAAAAAAATATATAAGACGTATGTAGAGACAAAATAATTCAAACTGAGTCTGTAAGTGAAATGTCTTCTTAAAATTACGACCGATTGGATTGGTGGAAAAATTATTTGATGTCAAGTCAAGCGATCTGTAGAGTCAGTGCGTCATTGGTTCGAGCTCTGTGGCTTGCACTAACTATATCAATAGCCCTGTAGACGACAAGTGGCCAAATGGGCCCATGCAAATCCAGCTTATTGTCTTCACATTTAATGGTTAACTGGCATCTATTTGTCCAATGTGGCAACGGGTACTACCGTGTACTTCTAGACACATGTCAACGCTCGAGTGTATCGTGTGTAGCGAGGCAGATTGTGCGGAGAGTAGACAGGCTCACAAAGCTCAATTACTGCACGTAATAAAAAATTAAAACCGGGACATTGAACAAGACTTACACGGTAAATAGTAGATCGACTCACAATCGCGCTCGAATTGTGAAAATAACGTGTAAACGTAAATAATACAATGCGAAACTCCTTTTTCGTGTACTGCATTGCTGGTTTTAACAGGATATTCACCTCATCTCATAAGTCGAATAATGCTACCTTGAAGTAAAGAGCTGTCTCCTGGCAAACGTGCGGTACCATGAGACACACAAACGGCATCGTACTCACTGCAATGTGGACAATCTTTCATTCGACCGCTCATTAGCTTATAATTGCTATTGTCACCTTGAGTGCAAAGATGCGTTGAAGACGTCTCAGATCTACGCCGTTCTAACTGTAGCCGATTGCATTTTTAGGTATAGTACCCTTTCGGCATAAAAGCGCTCAGATAAGGTGTCGCCATGAGTACATTGAAATCTTAAAGCATGCTGCTTTCGTATTTGCAAACACAGATGACAGAAAGGCAAATTTCGGATGTGACGTATGGGACATTCTAGCAACCCTCTTTAACCCTTGCTCAGTAAAATCCTACGAAAGTCAACGTTTCTGCAAAAAACGACGAAGGTGTGGACTTGATGATCCGTTTTGAAGTCCGAGATTAGATTAACCGTTAAAATAGGAGCATATCAGGCGTTATGACGTCTTGCTCTTTATACAGTCTATACATAACGGATATTGCTTCCGTAGTACCTTTGGGTCTCTGGTCCGATTCTTGGGCCAGTCCCTCGAAGCGACGTGGCTCTAAGCAGGTAGGTACCAGCGTACGCAGCTTGAGGTCACGCTATCGGAAAAAGGACTCTATAGCTTGAGGGAGTGCGCGGTACGTGCAAGCCATAATAATGGGTGTTGCCAATGACCTGCCAGCCATCGCCCAGCATCAATATTACCATCATCAGTATGGAGTCTGGGGTTGAAACATCAAAGTTTAGGCTGCTGATTCCCTTCGAGCAAAGCTGTGCGTCAGGGGCAGTCTTGAACATGCCGATCTGCCTATCTGGGGCGTGGAAAGGGCGCGTTGTGGGGGCGTACTTCAATATTCTCATCAGCGTCGATCACTAACCACTCAAAATCGAGTAAACTACTCATATTGCTGAAGCGTTGAGTGCATAGATACAGCCTGTGTTTGTCCTAACGCTTGCCTGTTCGCAAGTACCAGTAGAAAAACGAAGCAGTCTAACCCTAAACGCAATGTTCACCGTATTGCCGCTGCGGTCTGAGGCTGCTGCTCGCGTTCTCCAATCAAGTAAGTCACGCCGGCGTCGTGTGTCTGCCTCGAGTCCTTCTCGAGGCTAAGTATAAATTACATGTATAGACAAATAAATAATAATCATTATTGGTTCAATTATACACGAGCCTTAAAACACTCGTACGAATTGCAGCCTAACCAGAAGCATTGATTTGACTGTCAAGCCTTACTGAGGCACATTTTGAATACTATAGGAACCCAGTGCAATTATGTGTAATGCCGACATGGCTGAGCATACAAGAGAGCAGGGTACCCATCAATTTAATAAAGTTGAGGTAAGCGTCGTAAAACTTTTGTTAGCGCCATCTCAAATTAAAGTGCTCTGCTCCTTTACAGAGAGCGCAATTCTTTTATACCTGGCGTCGTCATTGAGCTAAAGCCTTATTCAGTGGAATGAACAGGAAAGTTCTATTTAGCACACAAAGGCAGCTAGCTTTCCGAGTCGGGAACCGTCTCAGCCAACGCCGCTCTCCGCTCTCCTCCCGGTCACGACCGCACCGTGGAGGCCAGTCATCAGGGAAAGGGCCGACCTTGACAACCGCCCAGATGGAGTAACCCTAAACCTCGTCTGAGGATAAACCTTGGACGTCTAGTAACGGAGGTGGCACGAAACAGGGCAGAACGCCGCAGGAGCCTACAAAAGACGAATGAACCGCAATATCAAAGAACGGCACCTGACGTCCCGCAGAAGTCTAACATATCACCTGGCGCAGGTGGCAAACAGTTATGGGCGCTTTCAGCATAGCCTATATACCTTTATATTACAGATTTAAAGCTCATAAAGAGGAATTTGAAGAGAAGTAGATTTTACACGATTGCGTCGATAGAGAAGTTATTGTCTAGGAATATAGGAGATAAGCATTAGTATATATAATGACATGAAACCTTATGTTAATGGAAAAACAGGCATATGAAACAACGGTTTAAACAAATATTATATGTATACGTATATATATATATATATATATATATATATATATATATATATATATATATATATAGAGTTAACGCAATAAATAATCGCATTATTCGCACATTGCGTGCAATCTCTAATCGAAACAGAGGGGAATACAGAGGCCACATCTTAGAGGTCGCCTAAGCGAATACTCCAGTGCGTATTACGCTTCCGTACTACCTACATATAGGTGTCCGTAGCAGCTTTCAAAACAAAGTTGAATAGATTTATTTTAGTTTTTATTTATATATTTGTATTATATGCTGTATTTTTAAGAGCAGCATGAGGGCGAAATTGTTCGCATGAATTCCAAAGACATTTTATGTAGAACATTTTAAGAGGGGTCTCTTATAAATGAAATGTTTATTGAAAATTTTATGAAATTGTTAAACCCATATATATACGAGTATATATATATATATATACAAATGTTTATTATCATTTATTCATTAATATCTTTTGAATCAGATGCGATGACTGCCACACAGCGTCTTTACTACTAGTTTAGCGGGGTGTTTTCCCCTGGCTTTCCTTAGTCTGCGTTTGGTTTCATTTATCTCTTGCTATATTGGTTTACCGCGGAAGCCTAATGCACCAGCCAATGCTCTCACTACTTCTAGATTGTCGCGCTTCAGCGCGATGTATTTTTGGACTCCTCTTTTGTATCAGACGCTCTATATATGTACATAGACATAAATCTACGCTCGCAAAGTTCCAGAAATGTTTTTTCCGTATGGTAAAAATAGAATCATAATAATAAAAATAGCAAAATCGTTCGTTCGACACAATTGTAAGAATTAAACACTAATAAGGAAATAATAATAGGCAATCAATTAGCCGCATACATACATCACACTATGAACGCTGCTTCTATCAAAGGCATTCACATATTGTCGTTTTCGGTGTTGTTTTTATCAATAGTGATTGCTGTCACTGGCGTTATTGCTGCTGGTACTGCTTGTCGTCCTCTTACGATTGCCTAGAGTGGTCACGTTCAGGGCGAGGTAGCAAACAATGTGCAACTTTTGTTAAAAATACAGCATTGTGATCAGTGTATCTACAAGACTCTGCCAAATTTAGTGATCACAATTAGGTGTGCCAGGTGGAAAAAGGTCAGTAGTTCCGCCACATAATTCGATATATTCGGCCATCCTGGATACGCCATCGAAAGCCAAGAGTGGCTCAACTCTGAGTTGATTCGATTGTCCGGCCTTCTGACCCGGTGTGAAGTCACCCGTCGTCTGTTCCCTGATAAGCTGCTTTCACTCGGAATCACTTTATGTCTCTGTGTCATGCGACACATGGTGGAATCAGCAGGCAGGTGGCAGGAGGCAAGGGCTATGATGGAATCGGCCATGGTCGTCCCAAGGAGGCCATCGAAAGAGCACAGAGAGGGATAGGCTGCGTATGGAGGGAGAGGTTAATCAAGACGAGGTGCCAAAGGGCAGGAAGGGGAAGCGCAGCTAAGTCCACAACGCGTACTCGAAGCGCACTCACTCGAGTAGGAAGCTTGTTGGCAGGGCACAGAGAGCGCTAGAAAAATAAGCGAGACCCCCCCCCTCCGAACGGGTGTCAGAGTAATGCCATGATTACATGACATTACTCGGAAACCGATCGAGTGTAGAGGGGTCTGGTGTTTAGCGGGTCTATGAGCCACTCACTACTCACTGCTAGCTGCGAGTGACGTATATGCAGCTTGCATTATTCCCCGAAACCATCCATGACCCCCCCTCCCCAAAAAAAATGCCTCTAGGCCAGCACATCCAGCTACTTGACAGCCCGCAAATCGGATTGCTCCCTGTGATCATCGCGACCTTCGTCGCCGTTATTGTGCCACAGGGCTAGCAGACGGTGACGCGAGAAGGCGACAGTCACCACGTGTTCCGCTAAGTGGCATACCACGAAAACATCTTAAGGAGAAACCGCGGCGGTTGGGCAAAAATCCACCGCAGAGAGACACGACAGCGGGCACGGTAGAGCGAGAGAGCATTAGAGAAAGACTCAGTCGATGGAAAGGGGTTACGGAACCGCCTAAGGCGCCCGACGGCTCTTCGTATGCTATCGGTCAGGAGTGTGACCGGGCCAGACGACCCAGATGCTTTACGATCTCGTGGTGTATTGAAAATGTGTAAAGAGATCCAACTGTGTCTGCTGGGAAGTTACCACACGTCTTCGCGATTCGCTGATTCAAACAAGACTAAATGTTCTCTCAAACACAAGTGAAATACAAAAGTCTTACCTACTTCGTCGCTATTGGCGGCTCTAAACTAAAATCGCAAGGAAATTGTCTAAATGAGTACAGATACACTGTTTGGCATATTGCAGGCAAATCCAGTTAAGCTGCAGGCTTTAGAACCTCTTGTCAAGATGCAGAATGCCATTAGTTCTATGAGCGGGGAAGTTCTAGAGATCCTTAAACAACTCAGAAACAGCGCCGTGCTTTTAGCGGCAAAAGCCACTTTAGCGGAGGTTGGCTTAAATGCCTGCCCTCGCCCCAGCTCGGCATTATGCTGGCTTCGCTTCACACTGTTTATTTTGTTCTTTTTGCGCGCCTTTGATCGGGTTTACCACCAGTTTCTACTAATGAAGATGGAATCGCTCGGCATCGGAGCTAGGGTTGGTGGCAAGCCTATCTTACTGATAGGAGTTTTATGGCCAAGGTAAATCGTGCTATGCCTCATACTACTCCATCTCCTTCTGGAGTCCCGCAAGGCTCCTGCCCAGGACCGCTCTTGTATCCAATTTTTGCACAAGACCTCAAGCTCATACTAGGCAAAAGTGATACTATTTATAAGCCCTATGCCGACAATTTAAAGATATACGTCGAAGTCAAAGACGAAGAGAGGCCGAGTTACAGGCAGCAATTGATTCCGTGGTACTATGGGCTCACTTGAATGGAAATACCTACTTCTAAATGTGCTGTGCTGAAAACAATGAACGTCAGCACCGCATATTTTATGCACTGCCATAGTTTACCTGAAGTATCAACATACAAAGATTATCAAATGAAGTATATATACCTTATATTGCCGAAGTTCCAAAATCTGCGTCTGGTCTGTGCAATCTTTTTAGAGCATCATCGTGCATATCCCAGCAACGTACATAAAGTTGTATATTACGCATGCCGTACCAAAATGGAGATACTGTTGAACTTGCTTTAGCAGATGCAGGATATATTTGTCAAACAAGTTGCATGGCGTTGCAATGTAAGTCGTGAGGGCCTCGTACCCCCAAACGTAAACAAGTACCATTTCCGAGATGACTAAAGATTTGTAAAACAATTAATTTTAAGTAATAACTTAAGTACTTTTTTCACAGTATGCCCAAGTAATCTTTGTAGTAATACGTCAAGTTTATCACCGAAAGTTGCTAATGTCAAAGTAGTGAATAATGCGTTCCTATGGAGAGTCTAGCGACGTGCTCATATGCGTGAAGATGTCTATTGTGATTTTGACACCCTTTTTTCACAACAACATCGCAATAGGCGCCTAAAGTGAGGCAACTGCCTGATTAACCCATTTTTTAATTTATAAATACACAGGGAGTTCCTGAAATAGATACACTCATTTTAAGAACTATTCTTTTTGGGAATGGGGGAATTGTCCCGTTAGGAAGTGTGAGTGAAGTCACTATCTATTTCTACACTGATAAAATATATGCGTGCTACCTTCAAAAATAAAAATATTCACATAAGAGAAAAGTTGGCAAACATTGGGGTACTGGCTATCTGCTATTTTTCCAACTTGCATATGCAATAACTTCAAAACTTAGCACTTGAATCAACGGCCTTGGAACATCCACAATAACGGACAGCTCACAGAGATCATTTTAGTACCACATCGATAGCGGGTTGTTTTGCAATATAATTACTTTAAGCTGTATTCCCCCGTCCCCGATGTCGGACTCCCA
Organism: Dermanyssus gallinae; assembly: GCA_003439945.1. NCBI lineage: Eukaryota > Metazoa > Arthropoda > Arachnida > Mesostigmata > Dermanyssidae > Dermanyssus > Dermanyssus gallinae. Next base: position 751,611 of record QVRM01004033.1, on the reverse strand, counting down.
TAGGGTTCCATATTAATAGAAAAGGGACGTCATTTAAAGTGTGATTTCGAGAATTTGTTTATTCCAGGACCCCATTCTTTACAAACTGACCTCAATGTCACAATGCTAAAGAGCTAGACTTAAAAGGGTCTTAAAACAGCAACGATCATAGAGGCATCCTATAATCGTTGCTGTTTCGCCTAATTAGTTTATTAAAGTGCACCCTTTTTAGTTATGCAAATATTGGCATAACATCTACAAACAGAACAGTCAAAACGCTTCATTCTATTCTTATATGACTGTCAAACTCAACTTGCACACATATCTCATCGATTTTTTCGATCGAGGGAGGTTTTGCCAAGGCAAAATGCCACGCGTGCAGAGCACAGTTTCAGTTTTTGTTCACGGATATCTCGCCTGTCTATGATTAGGGAGCCTACACGTATATATATATATATATATATATATATATACACACATGTACAGACGCTCGTGTCTGCTGTCGATTGAGCTTATGAGCGTCTGTGTGTGATTTGGTCGGTGTCGACGGCCATCCGATTACCTGGCGAGCGGCAGCCACTAAAAACAGCTACTAAAACGCCCGATGAACGACTTTTCGGTGGAAAAGTCGGCCGGCGTATCGGGCGCTCGAGTCCACACCAATAATAATATCTCGGCTTGGACCTGCCTAAGCGCACGCGTGTCCCGCTAGATTCCGCCAGTCTTCTGGATCGGCCACTATGGGCACGACGGCACTGAAGAAGACAACGATGGTTGTGGTGACGACGACGACGACGACGACAACAACAACAGCAGCGACGACGGTAATGATGATGATAGCGTAGGTGATGATAATGTTGATGACAGGGGTAGAAGGGAAGGGGAACAAATGATGATGATGATGATAAGTGCGCTGGATAGGTAGTGGGGTTGGGGATCATGAGGACGGGGGTCGTGGTGTTAGGGATCATGGTGATTGGGATCATTGTGATGATCATGACGACAACAGGAGCAAGATAACAACAACGCCGAAGAAGAAGAAGAAGAAGAAGAAGAAGAGGAAGACGATGCTGCTCCAGCTGCAGACGACGACGACCGTATTTCTTTTCATGGATGTTAGCACGGACTTCGGCGGTACTAACATCCATGAAAACATGCAGCACCATAATGATGATGATGATGATGATAATAATAATATTAATGACGGTGACCATGACCACGACGACATCCTCAGGAATGGCAACAGCAACAACGATGGCAACAACAACAGCGACAACAATAACAACAACGACAACAACAACATCAACAATGACTACAACCACAACTACAACCACAACAACAACAACAATGACGGTAACAAACACCAACGTCGACATCGGTGACGGTCGCGATGATGGTGATGTCATGGTTGTGGTGACGGTCGTCGTGATGATGATGATGGCGACGACAACAACAACAACAGCAGACGCTTCGAGAGCTCATCGAGGCGGGCCTGATCACTATGGGGTGGCGCTAGTGATCTATGAGCGCGGTCGAGACTGAACGAAGTAGATCGTTGCGGCAGCAGCAGCAGCGGCGACGGTCTGGCTGCTGCTGCTACCGTCGCCGCCGCCGATCGGTGAGTCCGTCCGTGCGTCGCTTCCCGGTCGCGCGCGCTTCGCTCGATCGGACGAAGATGTCCGCACCCGCCAGATCAGTTCACTCCTTTCTTCTCCTTTCAGCACCGACGCTCAGAAGACGAGGAGGAAAGCACCAACGACGACACTACGTACAGAGAACGAGAAGAGGGAGAGAAGGGAAAGAGGGAGAGAGAGGGGGAAGGGGGAGAGGGGGGGGGGAGGGAGAGAGAGAGGGGAAAGGGGAGAGAGAGCCGCAAACCTAAGCAATTGCGACATAGAAACGGCGGCCCCGAAGGCAACAGTGACACGAGACGATTGCTGCTGCTCCTGCAGCGACGACAACAACAACAACAACAACAATAACAACGGCAGTAAACTGCCAATTCATAAATCTTCTTACGGCGACGACGTTGATGACGACGACGGCGAATTGCAAAGGAGTGTTATCGGCAGCCGACGGAGCGTACAAAAGGTATGTATATATATATATATATATATATATATATAGAGCGAGAGAGAGAGAGAGAGATGTCTGTGTGTCTAAAGATAAACAAGCAGGTACTCGTAGCATACAACTGCCGCCGTACAGTATAACACTATACTGAATACAGTATAGTGTTATACAGGCACGCGCAAGCACCTACGAACGTTCACTGCGAGCGCACTTAAGAACCACTGCTGCACTTACACGTAAACACACATCATATATATGATATAGGAATTTATGGAACAGCAAAGCACTGAGTAGCGCTAGCGAGTAAAGAGATCTACATCTAACTACGGTCTTTGTAGCCCACGGACTTCATCACGTTCTGTGTAACGTGTAGGGTTTTCATGAACCACGAGATGGATGTCGATGCAGACAGTGCTGGAGCAGTTGTGATGGATACCACGCCGCGGCATGTTCAGCGGTTTGGTCTACGTTAGATTGGTAGATAGGTCTTGAGGTAGTTTGACGTATATATATATATTCTTTCAAAATTAGACAAAACTGATATCGGGTACTTCCGCCTTATGGGCTTAGCCTTTGCGAATGATCTCATCTTCCTAGCCTCCACAAAATCTACTCTCCAATGGCTCCTTAATATTGCGGACCCCTTTTTGAAATCCCGAGGCCTTGAAATTAATACTAATAAAAGCTTTACTATCTCCCACCTATTTAATAGGAAGGAAGGTAAAGGTTTGATTAATACCGTACTAGAATTTAACGTTGGAGATCGGCAATTGCTAGCTAAAGGTATGAGCGATCGATGGAGATATCTTGGAGTCGACTTTGACAGCAATGGCAGAGTTGACTCCACCAAGGATATACACCTTAATTTACTCAACAGACTCACGATAGCTTCCCTTAAACCCCATCAAAGACTCATATTTTTGAAAGACTTTCTCATTCCCCGCCTCCTATATAAACTGGTCTCCGGTCCCAGACCATCTCAGACACTCCTTAGCGACCTAGATAAAGAGATCAGAAAGGTTGTTAAGTCGAAATGGCTTAAGCTCGAAAACTCGGTGCCGAACGTCTACCTGTACACGCACACAGCACACGGCGGTCTGGAGCACTTCAAAAAAGACCTTGCGAAAACAAGACTTCTTTGCGAGCGCTTGGGAACCTCCATTGAGACCGCTACACAAGAGACCGATTACTGGTCTCAACAACTACACAACACGTTCGATGGGGCACATTTTAAAAAAGCACACGAAACGCCCTTTGTACAATACTGGATTAAGGGTATGCCCTACCTATCTGGTAAGGAGTATTTAAACTACTAAAGCTCAGGATCAACGCGCTACCAACGCATGCCAGAGTGGCCAGGGGACGCCCGGGCTACAACAAACGTTGTAGGCACGGGTGTCATGCGCCTGAGACGTTGGCTCATGTCGCTCAGATGTGCGATACAACGCACAAACAAACTATAAAAAGACATGACGACGTCTGTTATCGCGTGGCGCGTCTTCTCCGCGAGAGGGGTCATGAGGTGGTTCGTGAGCGAGTATTCCGTCGACCGGGCGCACTGGGTCTAAAGCCCGACCTCGTCATAACGACACCAACCGAAGTCTGGGTTTTAGATGCCGAGGTTTGCGGCCCGAACAGGGACCTCGCAAAAGCGCGGCAGGACAAGATCACCAAATATGACGTCAAGTTCAAAAGAGCGGCGCTCCCCGACCCGCAAAAACCTCGCAGATTCGGATCCATTACTCTCCTTCCCTCATCTTATCTCTATGAGTGGTGTATGGGACTCTGAATTTGCAAGTACGCTCTTGGGGCTCGGCGTCACGAAGAGGAATCTTATGGATATTACCGTTTTAACGTTGCAAGGAACCTTGAGGATATACCACTCGCACCGGGTTCATCAGAGCGGGGGCTACCATCAAGCAAGGACTCGTACAGCTGATTTTTAACCTCACGTGACATCTTTTTACCAACATTTTTATTAAGGCGAGCACTGCCGAGTGTGCAAACTTATTGTAAATGATTAATAAATCACCACAATCTTTTCTATAGCAATTAGTGGCAAGAGTCACTGGAAAGTAAACAGCTTAACATGAAAGATAAATGGAACTAGGTATGATCAAAATTGAGGTTTTATTATAAAGTGATTATTTGTGTAAAATATGACATCAAGCAGATGGCTGCCCCGGAACTTTTCGTCATTGTCTATGCAAGATGCATAACATTTTATGGCATTTTTGGCATGACTTGGGCGTTATTTTTAAAACCTTCCGCCGAATATTTTCCACCAGTTCATCGATGGCTGCTGACTTACTGGCAAACATTTTGTTCATCAAAAAAATCCTACAGAAAGAGTCCACATACGTCAGATAGTTTAACGAATCAAACTTCGTTTCATTTAAAAAATGTTCATTGTGCAGTTTGATGAGCTCCACTTCTTAAGAGATATCCATGTTGAAATGGTGTAGAACGACGATGTTTAGAAACATCTTTCTTGTCAGAATCACCGTTGTATATATATATATATATATATATAACGGCGACGCCGTTAAGAAATAAATATATATATATATATATATATATATATATATATATATATATATATAGAGAGAGAGAGAGAGAGAGAGAGAGAGTAGGATGAAAAATAACCCAAACAATTAAAGTGAAGCTTTGCCATCCCCCTCATCCTCGTAAGGGTAGTAACTTGTGGTATAGCATATAGTAAGGATGGTCACGAGACGCCTGAGCCAACGCAGGCTCTAGACACCGAAGTTACGGCGCCAAGAAGAGTCCGCCTCCCGCTGTGGTCGACATAAATGGCCTTGTGAGAACTCCCTTCGTGAACTCGTGTCAATGTTTCACAGGACAGAAAAAGATTCAATACACGAATAAAAACATTCAGGAAGAAAACAAAATTCAATACACGATGTGCCACGTCGAGGAAGAATACAGAGAGCTCGTTCGACTAAAGATGTCGTCGCTGTGGCCGACAATGTGAGACAACATCTTGAAGCATCGATTCGTGCCGAACAACTGAGTCTTTCGCGCAACTCAGCCGGATATATTTTGACGTCGAATCTAGCGGTATATAACATATAAGATTAAGCTGATGCAATAGCAGCTTGAGCCATTAAAATCCAGTCATATGAATCATCAGGAGCGGTTGAACTTCGCTAATTGAGCTCTTTAGAGGATGCAGCGTGATGCCGGTTTTGTGAAGCAAATTATATTTTTCGATGAAGCCCATTTCTATTCAAATGCATGTGCGAATGAATAAAAACGAACTGTCGCATCTGGACGACTGACAATCTTTCATATGTGCCATATGTGACAGTCTGCTGCGACCTCTGGAATAAAATAATTATTGGACCCTATTGTTTTGCAACATGCCATTCCACGGTAACCGCAGTATGATCCTTAGTTGTCTGTGGCAGAATTGTCTGGACGTAATCGATGCTCGTGATGACCAGCAAGACAGTGCTACAAGCGATACAATTGGCCAGAGGACTAAGCCCTTGTTTGAGGATGAAGTGACTGAAGTGACCCGGATGGGTAACTTCGCATAGCTGGACCGGAGTTTACTGGCCTTTATGATATTGCGATTGAACGCCGTTAGACTTTTCCTGTGAGGTATTTTGTGTAGAGTACGCTAATAATCCTACCTATCTATCGACTATCATCGAACTAATGACGTGCCATTAAGCGCCCACTAATGTAATTGAGCCTGAATTATGTGAAAAAACTGCCAAGAAATTGAAATTTCCGTATGAAGCGCGGAAAATTTTATTTTTATAAATAAATTCAACCTCAATAAACAAAAATAAACCCCTCAAATATATTTTTATAAAAAAAAATCAACCTCACTAATATTGTATTTTATTAAAAATAACACTATGTGTGCACTATGAAAAATCTTAAATATTATTATTTTCATGTTACTTTAAAATCCTAGACTACTTTTCAAACATCCTGGTTCAAAAACTGTCGATTTGTTCGTGAAAATTATTTTTCAGAACCTTATCTCCATTTGTTGCTTTTCACTGAAATCTATGACATCGACTTTTGATACAATTATTAAATTAGAGGAACTGATTATGTATACTGTAAAGGTAAAATTTACTCTTAATAAATTATGCTTTTGAATAGCTGAATCTTTCTCCCGAAACCCTTTGTCCTTAAGAATAAAGTAGTCAGGCCCTGTTTACGCGCTAGTAGACGAAGCCTGAGCTTTACAGGCCTGGGTCTGTTTATTAACGCGACGCCATTGGGCGTCTCGCGTAAGCTTCTCCAAGAGGCTTCTTTGTACTCCCATGTAACGGTTTCTCACGGAGTGTCCAGCTCGGCGGAGCCAAACGTCAGAACGCCAATGCTCACAAATGATATTTACGGCGTTCTGTTGAATAATATGTGTATGTGCATGGCATTCTTTCCTAGCTTTCAGAGCTTTTGTCTGTCCCGTCCCGGTCCAATACACATGAACGACCGTAATTTCCATATTACTACTAGTACTACACTTCAAAAATCTTTACTTTTACTAGTGAATTTGTATAAGAAAAAATTCATTATCACACACCTCGATGGTTTGAGGTAGCGTAGAAGCCCCACCAATGTTGTTGGCATCATACCCAATTAAACCGTTGTTTGGATCATTTGACGGGGCATACTTTAAAACCATTTTGTCAATGTTACTTTTAATTCGCCTGCGTCCTTGGTGTACTTATGTGAGCAAGAGAGAGGCTGATTTACTTAGAGAGAGCAATATCCTTTTGCCAGATGATTTTAGCAACGATGATTGACTGATGATGACCGGGCTCGACTGAATATTCTAGCAGCAGCTTGTAAATTACGTTTCTTTTTGCAATACTACGTTACGCAAATTAACTATTCTGCAAGAGCAGATTCTTTACGTTTTAGCATTACACTCTAAAATATCTCGTTTCAAGCTGATGGCTACGATCGTTTCTTGAAGACGGCATTAAACAAGGTTTGGATTGAAGAAGTTAGAAGCAACGAATGATTGCCCCTTTACATATTCGACTGGAACCGGAGGCTTTGCAGGCACCGCCAGTAGACAGAGCTCGTCTAACGTAGAAAGTCTAGCCAGAGTTTTGCAAGGGTTTGAAGTGCCTTCATCCCAAGCAGCGTGAATTGTAAGTGCAACTGGGAGAATCAAATGGCAGTGAGGTATCCAACAGGAATTCAACACGACTGTCACCTTTGAAGTACTTACACGTTCTGAACAAGGGTTCTTGGATTAAGCATTCTTTTTCCCAGAAGGCCTACAAAGGTGTGCGTCCGCGGATTCGTTACAATCCAGAGCTCCCGGTCATGCACTGTACTAAGGAGCGTTCTACGTCCAAGGCTTTCCGGTTTGTCTAGTAGAGAATCGCCACACAAGTCTGTTACTGGGCATGTGACGGGCATAATGCGCCTCGGGTGACCACCATTTTTTCAGATGTAAAAAGTTCGTCAAAGCTCGAAGGTTAAAAACAATTAAAACATTGAATGGTTATAAAATAACTGCAACTGTTTGTCCTTACGTTTTTGTCTATCTCGTTCTCTCACTCCCTCTCGTTATATATATATATATATATATATATTTATATATATCTTCCCACAAGGCTAAGCAACACATCTTAATTTGTGCGCACAGTTCGTACTAATTTGTGTGTTTAAGAATGCTAATCAATATATGTTTTCTTTAAATATTTATATATATTTACGTTGGCTGGCACACATTTTTTCTTGTCCTCAAGAAAAAGTTTTTGTGTTCGAATATACGTTAATTACATTCTGTCTGAGGTCAACGGAGAGAGACAGAGACAAAAAATAGTCGGTATAGAGAGAAAAGATTGTTCCTTTAGTTTCATCTAGCGGAAGAAAGCCTTATCCGGAAGGCCCTAGTGGGGTGCCGGCCGGGCTTACGATTTTTGTCGGCCGCTGACACGCTTTTAACGCCGCCTTCAGTTCGTCAATCAAGCGAACTGACCTGTACGAGAAACAAGAACAGAGGCACAGCAAAACGGAGGCACAAAAAAAATGTATGTATATAGGGCCTCCGAATAATCAGCTGGAAAATCTGTCTCCATCAAAAATTTCCGCGTTCAGCTCTGCTCTTTCCACGATCTGCTCACGTCTGTCGTAGACACGAACAGAGTAGGGCTGCCAAGGTGGAACGTTACTCAACGGAAGAACGCCTAGGGTTTATGAAAATTTACAATAAAGAGAAGAAACTCTGTACACGCACGCTGGCGAGCTCTCGAGCAGTTTATGGTCGACATTAGCGGCCTTATAAGAACACCATATGTGAACACGTCCAAAAGTTTCACAGGAGAGGTTTGGTACGCGATTTACCAAGCATTGGAACTCCACGGAGCGCTCGATTGGCAAAAATCTCGCCGCTGTGGCCAATAGGGTGGGATGGACAATGTCCGGAAACATCGATTTGGCGACGTGTCGAACAAACTAAATGTCGCCAATTGAATTTCAGAGTTGATGCAGCTTGATGGCGCGTTAGCGGCAAGCATTATCGTAGCATGATCCTTGATTGTCCTTGAATGCCGAATTTGGACATCGAAATCAATGCGGGTGAACTCTGGTTCCAACAAAATAGTAGAGCTATACGTTACTCAGCCGACAGGACAATTGACCTTTTGAAATGTTTACCGGACGGGTAATCTTATTCAAATAGGATAAGCCACGCACCGGCTTTCAAGATCTTGCGATCTAATGCCATTAACCTTTTTGTGGGCTTTTTAAAACGTAAAGTGTGCAATAATGTAATTGAGGCTGATATATGTAAAATAGTGCTAAACAATGGTAACATTTTGCCAAGGCGTTTCCGCCCCCTTGTTCTTTTGGGAAAACATCTTTTCTTGTCGAGATCTATCAAAACTCAAAATATGTACCTCACGTTCTGATACACCCTTGCTGAAGCAGGCCAAAATGCTAGCACGTATGCATACCTTCACTTGCGATATGGTGGCAACTACGTAACGCAGCTTTTACTTTAGTACGACAATGATGGGCATTCAATTTGCTATTGCCTGAAAATTGTCTTTTGGGCGTACATTTGTGGTCGTAATGGCAACATTTTACGGTTCTGCACGTGAAAGCTTCAATGTAAGACATAAAAATAAAACGACTTTTTATGACCTTCCGTACTCCCACTATTCTCCTTTGGCGCCGGGCGTGATTCGGCGGAACACGCCGTTATTATCGGTTTCTTCATGCGTTGTCTGGTTCTCCTGAAAACGTAGAATTTGCACAACTATGTAGGAGAAAAATAAGGCAGAATAGCTACTTCTGTAAATTTCATCCTCACTCCTAACAACAAGACGCTTCCATACCCTCCTTCCAATGGAAAAAATAATTTTCTTGCCGAATTCTACCGAACCTTAGAATAAGTACATATTGTTATGATAGACCCTGTATGTATATATATATATATATATATATATATATATATATATATATATAGGGAGAGAGAGAGAGAGAGAGAAGCCGCAGCCACCGATAGAGCCTGCGAGGAAGGCCAGTAGAATCAGCCGACGCCTCTGACCCCTTTGGTTGTATTTGATCTTGTACCCGCAATTACCTACGACCACCTTCATCGTCATCGCCGCACCAGGATTGTACACGTACGCCTCTCTCTCTCTCGAACACTAGCCCGACAAGGGCAAAAAAAAAGTACAGAGCAAGGCAAGCTGTGTGATAGCTGTGTTAATAATAGTAGTAGTTTTAGTAGTAGTAGTAGAGGAGGGTCCTTGAACATTTTCACCATTCCAACGGCTATTGGCCTTCCGACATGCTGGGTCCATCGCCGCCACTGCGGCTGCTGCTGCTGCCAGGGGGGCTGTCGAGAACGCTGCTGAGTACTTGAGTAGTTTCACTTCCAATAACAATAATTCACCTAGCTAGCTGCTATGCCTGGGCAAGGTCCGAGCCTGAAGGGCCTTAGTGTTCATTAGCTGTAACTGAGCAGAGCGGGACGGGGCGCAACGCAATGCGGATCGGACCGCCCGATGGCCTGTTTTTACCGTTCGCCGACGAAACAACGACCACCTAGGGCGGCTCACCTTCCTTGGAGAGCCGTCGCCCCCGTGATAGGGCCTGCCAAAAACAGGCAGATACCTACTTTCCGGCGGGCGCCCATCCAGCGATCAGCCTCGCTAGCAGCTTCCCCATCAAATGGGAAAAAGAAGCCCTCTACCACCTGGCAAGCGAGAACGCAGTAACCGTCGTTGTTGTCGTCGTCGTCGCCGCTGCTAGTTCCTCACGTCGAGATGTCTGCGGAAGTCGTGAAAAACTACAGGATGAGAATTCTCAAGTTTGAGCTTTGGACACTTCTCGACCACAGAAACCATGGGTATATATACATGGGTATATATATATATATATATATATATATATGTAGGTAGCAAGAAAATAACTGAAAACGACACTAAGACGAATTGGGCAGAGCGTGTTTCCAGCAATTTGAAGTAAACTCGGTTACTGTTAAAATTTGAGATACGTCCTTAGGATGCGATGGGAAAGCCTCTATACATAAACTGCCTAAAAAATTAATATGAAGTAAACTATCTTTGGGTATGGGGATATACTTCATAGTGAACGGCAACCCAAAATATTAATATTAATAATAATTTTTAAACAAGAGTTTCTTATTATCACTATGTACATGTATTACAATTACTAATATTGTAATTATATACCATCTACAATATGTGTGTATATCGTAGCAATTATAAGCAATAATAATTATAATATTATTATTATTGCTCGAGTGTCGGTAACCACTCAACATCATCTTGACGTTGCCTCTCTGTAGTTTCAAGGACATCCCTCTCGGAAGAACGCGGTCGATCTTGGCTCCGCTGTGGCCTCAAAGGGCTTCTTCCCAATAATGTTTATGATAATAAGATCTTCTTTCCAATAATAATAATAACTATTGTCATAACGACGATAATATATCCGACGTGGTTCCACGGAAAATGTCTGAACTAAGATGTGATGGTGTCACACACGGCAGCATTTTTATACCCGTATGGCAGTTCAGTTAGATTAAATGAACCGTTCCGGAGTAGAGACGACATCAATACGTACACCAAGCTCTGAAGACAATGCTACAAATTTGTGCCTGTCAATATGGTGACATAGAGAAAAAATGATCTGTCGTGCTTTAAAGCCTGCTGTGCACACATGTATACCTCATAGTTAAAAAAAATTGCAAACTGCATATAATGCATGTAATTCCATAGTTGCGCAACTACTTAGTCAAGCCAGACTCGATCGCATAGAAAATTGTCAGAGTTGTCAGGTAATCAAACGAAAATATGTTTGTTTAGTAGCAATTTTCTAACGACCGACTTAAACAAGTGCATCGGCTAGATGTCCTGCATATGGTCCTTACATGGATACTTATCTATGTCAGATTAACAAACATGTGCCGCAGAACATGCTAAAATGAAGAAGCGATGTCAAAATAAAAAAAAGGGGTAAGAGTGTGTTATCCAGTAATCTGCCCGTTCAATGCTTAAAACCGAACCGTGATAGGCAAACTGTAATCATAATAACAATAATAGTAATAGTAATAATAATAATAATAATAATAATAGTAATAGTAATAGTAAAATAATAATAATAATAATAATAATAGTAATAGTAATAGTAAAAATAATAATAATAATAATAATAATAATAATAATAATAATAATAATAATAATAATAATAATAATAATAATAATAATAATAATAATGATAATAATAATAATAACAACAACTACTTCACCGTCCAACCGGTCTATCAAGGCATGCCCGCATCAGCTGCATTCTGCTCCAAAAAATTGACATGAATCGGTAGCAACCTGTGTCAGACTCCTACCAAACCGCCATTCTCGTCTCCCTTCCCATGTCCCCTATGAGTATTTCTCGCATTGATCTGCCATAAGGAGCTAAGGTTGGAGCCGGGTTTCAGTACGAGCAGCGACCGCCGCTTGAGTCTGCTCGGTAGACGTTCGTTAGTGGTACACAAGGCGAACGCGACGAAGAAACGAGCGAAAACGAGAGATATTGTTAGTAGCAGCTGATTGGCACAATATGTGCATTTGCATAAGTCGATTGCAGCTATGGCAGCTACAGCACATTCATGTCTTGGTGGTAAAGTCGACGATGCAGACGGAGGCCGATGGCCAAACTAACCGTGATGTTGCGTCTATACGGCCTTGACAGCCTCAGGTAAACAGACACTGCAGCGCTATTGCATTTCGCTATGCGTTCGTTCGATTCTCGCCACGACACCACCGAATGAGAACCGCCACGACCACCACCGGGCTCTAACTTTACAACGGGCGAGCCTTAGAGGAGAGAGTGGCAGAGAGAGAGAGAGCCGCTCGCTCTTCATATAATTGTATGTACAGCCAGCAAGTGGATAGAACTTACTTACTGCACCTTGAGCATATGCACAGGCACACAAAAAATACACAGGCAGAGCAAAGTTATAGCGAAAAGGTCAACTGTTTACCTAGTCAATGCAAGGTTTGTGCACGTCCAGGTGTTTTGGCTTGTTGTTGTTATTGTTGTTGACTAATTATTAACGAATACAACAAAAACGACGACGACAGTGACCACGACGTCGAGGATGAAAATAACGACGTCGAAGGAGTACGATGAAGTATGAGCGAAATAAACACTACCGGACGCGACGAAAAGCTGCCGATAAGTCCGCCTCCAACGATATAGCCAAGCACAGAAGGGCGACCCACGAGATAGGTTGTTGAATCGACTCAATAACGTCTCACGTCGGTGCCGTCGTCTTATCGAGGTCATTACTCATCGCTGAACAGAGCCAAATGTGGGCTAACGCGAATCCTTCTTCCTTTGCTCTAGTAGACGGGCGACGCATTCATTGTGTTCTAAAACGACAGTAATAATAATGGTGATGATGATCATGCATAGAGTAGCAACAGCGGCAGTAGCCGCAGCAACAGTTGTAGGAAATGGCGTGTCCATATTTACGATATCTCAAAGAAGTTGAATGAAATATTGTACGCAGTTTGTCCCTTCTCTTCTATTCTTATCTTCGCCTACTTTACTCTCTCTCCTCTTTATCTCGCTGTCTCTCTCTCTCTCTCTATATATATATATATATATATATATATGCACAAGTAGCCCGAAAATACACTGCTCCGGATGTTATAGTTTCTATTGTTGCTCTCAACGAATCGCTCGCGGTTGTCTCACAAGTGGCGTATGGGGATCTCAATAGAACCCGTACGTATTATGCCGATACCAACCTGCAACGGATTGGCTCTACGGAATGAACGGGCTGCTCAAGAATCAACATTTTTGCAACTTCAGCCCCACCAGACTGTGTGATATATGAAGAGCCAGGCTTCCGTATTTTTCTAAGGGAAATTAAAAACATGTCCCCGTTAGGCTCAGGCTGCTGTCTATAAGATTGATTAGTAGTATTAAATAACGCATCGGCGTAGAAAAACGCCTAGATAACAACATGGTAAGTTTGCTGCTTGCTCGAAATAACCCTGATAGACCCTGCGGCACGGCTCCCGTGATGAGGCCATAGTTGAGCTCACAATGTTTCTAAACTCAGCTTCGAAACAACTACCAAATAAGCAGCGCTCTCCGCGTTAATATAATAAAAATGCTTTGCGCTGAGGCAGATTCTACTTAGAGCTTTCCAGCAATCATCTTATGACCCAGCTGTGGCGGCTATTTACTCAATCACATGATAGCATTATCTAACGTTTCAAGACTCCAAAAATCGATTATTTGCCGACCAACAGGAGCGCCTCATTATACTAAAAGCGCAACGTCCATCTAAATCACTTCTGGGGCACTTTCAAGCAACTTTCACCCACACAGATACGGTACACGTCAATCCTCCTACTTCACGCGAGCGCAAAGCCCTCGAGCAATTCTTTGCTGGGGCTCTTGACAAACCGTTTAGTCTAGACGAATTCAATATTGCCCTCGATTGTCTACAAAATATCATGGCATGCGGGCTAGATCTTGTGTGAAATTAACACAGAACAACTTTCTGTTGTTTCTAGTCTAGTTGAACCTATGCGGGGATTCTCCATGAATGCCAAAATAATGTGTTGTGTGGTCATTACAAAATTTGTTTTTGGGTTTTTTGTTTTTCGAACCAAGCTTGTGTCCTTTTGTAAAGAGTAGTGTAGGCCTGACATCTTGACGCCTACGGCGGTGAGACCCCGCCGTAGATTTTCGCCGAAATTTTCATGACGTTTACTTTCTGCAATGAGAACAGCGCTCCTGTGATCTCTTTAAATTCCGCCACCATTTTTTTCGAATCTCCCGCATCTCATAAAGCGTGGTTCTATTTCTCCAGTAAAGCATTTTGCAATACATTAACAGATCTCGTTGAAGCTATTTTATAAAGAATAGTCTTAGGTATAAGACATATAAGAATTATGGGTTTATATATATATATATATATATATATATATATATATATATATATATAGAAAATATTGTGATGATTTATTAATCAATTACAATACGTTTGCACACTCGGCAGTGCTCGCCTTAATAAAAATTGTGGTAAAAAGATGTCACGTGAAGTTAAGAGTCAGTTGTCCGTGTCCTTGCTTGATGGTAGCCCCCGCTCTTATGGACCCGGTGCGAGCGGTATATCCTCAAGGTTCCTTGCAAAGTTAAAACGGTAACATTCATAAGATTCCTCTTCGTGACGCCGAGCCCTAAGAGCGTCCTCGCAGATTCGGAGTCCCATACACCACTCATAGAGATAGTGATGGATCCGAATCTGCGAGGTTTTTGCGGGTCGGGGAGCGCCGCTCTTAGGAACTCGACGTTATATTTGGCGATCTTGTCTTGCCGTGCTTTTGCCAGGTCCCGGTTCGGGCCGCAAACCTCGGCATCTAAAACCCAGACCTCGGTAGGTGTTGTTATTAGGAGGTCGGGCTTTAGACCCGGTGCGCCCGGTCGACGGAATACTCGCTCACGAACCACCTCATGACCCCTTTCGCGGAGAAAACGCGCCACGCAATCACAGACGTCGTCATGTCTCTTTATGATTTGTTTGTGTGTTGTATCGCACATCTGAGCGACATGAGCCAACGTCTCAGGCGCATGACACCCGTGTCTACAACGTTTGTTGTAGCCCGGGCGTCCCCTGGCCAATCTGGCACGCGTTGGTAGTGCGTTGATCCTGAGCTTTAGTAGGTTTAAATACTCCTTACCAGATAGCTAGGACATACCCTTAATCCAGTAGTGTACAAAGGGCGTTTCGTGTGCTTTTTTAAAATGTGCCCCATCGAACGTGTTGTGTAGTTGTTGAGACCAGTAATCGGTCTCTTGTGTAGCGGTCTCAATGGAGGTTCCCAAGCGCTCGCAAAGAAGTCTTGTTTTCGCAAGATCTTTTTTAAAGTGCTCGGTGGTTAGCATCCATTGGACCCCAAGGTGCGTGGAGTGTTGTAGTGCTGTCAGGCGGGAGAGGCGGAGTCTGGGAATGAATGTTTGGAGGCAGGGGATGTCCAGACCGCCGTGTGCTGTGTGCGTGTACAGGTAGGCGTTCGGCACCGAGTTTTCGAGCTTAAGTCATTTCGACTTAACAACCTTTCTGATCTCTTTATCTTGGTCCCTAAGGAGTGCGCAAGATAGTCTGGGACCGGAGACCAGTTTATATAGGAGACGGGGAATGAGAAAGTCTTTCAAAAATATGAGTCTTTGGTGGGGTTTAAGGGGAGCTATCGTGAGTCTGTTGAGTGAATTGAGGAGTATATCCTTGGTGGAGTCAACTCTGCCATTGCTGTCAAAGTCGACTCCAAGATATCTCCATCGATCCCTCATACCTTTAGCTGGCAATTGCCGATCTCCAACGTTAAATTCTGGTACGGTATTGATACAACCTTTACCTTCCCTCCTATTAAATAGGTGGGAGATAGTAAAGCTTTTATTAGTATTCATTTCAAGGCCTCGGGATTTCAAAAGTGGGTCCGCAATATTAAGGAGCCGTTGGAGAGTGGATTTCGTGGAGGCTAGGAGGATGAGATCATCCGCAAAGGCTAAGCCCATAAGGCGGAAGTCATCAGTAAGTTGGTACCCGATATTAGTTTTGTCTAATTTTGAAAGAATGTCGTCGAGAACTAGATTAAATAAGAGGGGGGACAGAGGATCTCCCTGCCTAACACCCCTAGTTGGCCGAAATGTGCGACATTCTTGTCCAAATTCTATGAGAGTTTTAGATGAGAGGTACAAGCGTTCGATATAGTTAATGAATACCTCCGGGTATCCGCGAGTCCGGAGTGACCACAGGACGGAGTCATGACTCACCATGTCGAACGCCTTACGGAGGTCGATTGAGGCGAGTCTGAGCTCACGTCCTGCAGACTTGACATCGTTAAGGATACCATCCAGAACCGCAAGATTCTTGAAGGTACCATTATAGGGGAGAAACGCTCGCTGGATTGGAAGAAGCTTAATAGAGTTCGGGAGGCGTCTAGGGAGAATTTTGTTAAGCGTTCGTTGTAAGTATGAACTAATAGATAGGGGTCGCAAATCGCTTGGGGATGTGGCATTGTTAATTTTAGGGATGAACGCTAAGCGAGCAGTTTCATGGGCTGAGGCAATATCGCTAATTAATAGTATGTTAAGAATACAACAGACTACTGGGTTAGAGAACCCGTGATCACACGTTCGCGCGGAGACAATTGTCCACTCCACAGTGCTAACATAAAAATAAAACATCTAGTTGATTGTCTACTAATAAGCGATGACAGGCTACTTCTAACGGGAGTTTACGGAGGGACGAAAGACAAATCCCGTCCAAGCCTAGTGCTTTAGAAGGTCCGCGGAGAGCTACGTGGGTTTCCTTTAGGGAGATAGGGAGGGAAACCTCAAAGAGATCAGAGTTGGGGGTGTATACGGGGCAAGGGATTGGTTCAGGGGGTGGTTGTGTCATCGTGTTGGCCCAGTGTTCTACAACCTCGGTGGCCTGCATGTTGTGTATGGTGTGTTTGCCGTCCAGCACCTCATGAGCGCATTTGGATCGGTTTTGGCTAAAAAGTTTGTGAGTAGTTGCGTAGTCTTGACGTCGCTGTTGCCTTTTAGATACTCGCGCTTCAGTGGAAGGTGTTTCTCTAAAGGCACGACGTCGGACAGTGTGTGTAAAATGTTTGTTCAGAAATTCGTTTAAGGCGATAGTGTGATTCTCACCTGAGCAAATTATATTTGACAGATGAGTAAGGTCTGTTGAAATTATGTTGCGTTTGGGAAATGTGTTTGTGAGGGCTTGTATTTTAGATATAATAATATATTTTTGGGATGGATTATAGGGGTTATCTGATTCAGAGTATCGAGGCCGACTAGGCTCAGGAAGCTCAGATCCGTCAAGGTTGGAATCCAGGAGAGACCTCTTTTTAAGGAGGTCCTCTACCAGATCCTTATGCGCCTGAGAATTACGTTGGCCCCTAATCGCCCCAGGTGTGCGTGAGTTAAAATTAGTAGCTAAAAGGTGGTCAATTTCTCTAGGTGTTTCGTTATTATTATCTAATATAAAATCTGCTTCTAATGTTGCTAAAAGTTCACGGTCTTGTGGGTTCCATCTGGCCTTCTTAGAGGGCGGGGGGCTAAAATGTTCTCATTATATTCGTCCGGATGGGCACGACGACGGTGTAAATTAAGACCTGATTTAGAATTAAAGACTTTTAAGCAAGTACTAGATGGACATTTACAATTTGGCTGGGAGACGCGTGAAGTACTAGGGGGGTTAAAATTATTATTAGAAGCAGCAGTGTCATTTTGTGAGGAACTTAAAACTCTTTTCTAAAACTTCAAATTATTAGTCTGTGATTGGTTAGGAGTTTAGGAGGTGGCACGAACTTCTCGTTGATTGTGAGTCAATCTAATGTGGCTCGCGAGGCCCGCGCCATTTTTGCATACTCGCCCGCAAGTCTGGCAGCTGAGTCTTCCGGCGGTGTTGCTGCCGTCACGTGATACCATCGTTGTCTTGGTCCACAGTGGTGGTAAGATTTCTTTAAAAGTTTCGTACGCGAACGATGGCGCGATTTTACGCAGATGTTATTGTTAAAATCGCTAAAATGAAGCGGTCTTTAGACCATCATTCTGTTTGTCTCTACCCAGGGAGCACTATGTCATATTTCGTCACGTACTGTATTTATGCAAAATAGGGTCGAAAGTAGAAGTTAAAAATTGCACATTAATATGCACAATAGTAGTGTCGGTTTAAGATATATATTTGTGGTAATTAGATGGAAGACTAGCATCAGGCAGATTAATTGCTGTCTCTTCGATTCACTGGAATTAAAGCATCTATTACAAATATATAGTAGGTACGCTATATTTCACTAAAACAACTATATAGGTAGACTTACCTTACCTAAATCTAAAAACCGGCACAATCACTTCCACTTAAAAACGCTAAAATGCACTTCAGACAGGCCTTTGCAATGGTGAACGCACTGCTAACCTATCTAACACAGTGACGCGGCGAATTATAACAATTTTGCATCTTTTAAATGCAAAATGGAACTGTTTGACGGTGTTGGATCTCACAGTTCGGTCGCACTGGTGGCCACGATGGTCTGTGACAAAACTCCCGTTAAAAAGCCAGATATAACTTGCGATCTAGGCAATTTAAGCGAGAGCTCGCACCAGTGCGACCGTCCGGCTTAACAGCTGAGTAGAGTATAGAACTATTAAACTAATCTCCAAACAAATTATTTTGACGTTGTGCGTGGAGACCCAGCAGTAGTTCGTTTAGGGTTGAAACGGTACGGTCTTATATCAGTAACCCACGCTATGTTTTAAGTCGTGGAGCTTGCATCTTTTTGCAGCAAATGCAAACCTCCTAAACCGAGATAAGAACGTGTGGCTCTACAGCATGTGAGGAAGAAAGCCCAGGCTCGATACACTCTGTGTTTTAGAGAACATAAAGCCACCTAGATCTCATGTATACATAGACTGAAGCGCATGAAATGGTTACAAAAATTTTCCCAAACAGTATTATGAAGCGCTTGGATGTCCGGTTAGTAACACTTTGCACAGCCGTGACAGACATGCAGTCCTCCGACAACTTCTCAAGGCGCACTTGGTCCTTTGTAGTAAAGAAGTAGGTCAAAATAAACGAGGCGACACTCAAACATCAACGACCTACTCACAAAAGAACCCAGCAGTCACAAGTGCCCCACTTGAGAGCCACAGAAATAATTTGAGTGCCCAGCAGGAGCCGCTGCTCAGAGTGGAGGATATAGTGCAACAGGTTATTACGACGACCGTGCGGATGTTATAGATGTCATCGCGCCGGCGGTGACTAGAGCCATTCAGGAAGCTATCCTGAGCATTTTGAGAAGACTGAGGAGTGTCCCGTTAGTCGCCTCACCTATGCTACGATCCCCGATTAATGACGCTGATGAGACTAGATCTACACGGAATAACATTTGCAGGAAACGACAATTCTTTTCAAGAAGGTACGAGACTCAGAAAGCGTATATTGATGGGTAACTGTGAAAAATGGGAGGGGGGGATATTCATGAGCGACGAAGGGGTTAGGTTCAGAGAGGAAGTTTAACGGCAATGTTCTCTTGAAGGGACTTAGCAGGGTACTCCTGGTGCTAGGGGCAATCCAGGTAGATTGCCACAAACGCAGTCTTGCAGGCTTATTAAGGTCTGCGATGCTGCCACTGCAGAAGCGGTGCAGGGCGGCCAAGCAAGTTATTAGGTTGACGCGAGAATACGTAAAGACCTTTTCGGTGATGGGGCCTTTGGCTTCCTTGGTTAAACGGTTGGTTAAAAAATTGTGTAGGGAAAAGAACAAAAGACAATGCTCAGTAAAGATATAAAGGCGGATTGAAATTTTCGGGAGGATTGGCTGGGCCACACACGCCGCAAAAACGCTGCTAGGATATGAAGCCCCACGGAATCAGTCGACGAAGAAAGCAAGGCTACGAACAACGAGGGCAATCACATTCTAGGAAATGACGGACACAATCGAGAGAGCACCACGGGGGAGAGCTCACGAGAAGGGTTTGATAAGGAATGGGACACATAGAAGATGCCCTGGTTCTACCATGCTGGCAAGCCCTATTTCATAAATTCCACAGTCCTGGCAGAAAGCAGCCTTAATAGTCAGTCCCAAAGAAAAGGGAATAGAACTGAAGCCAGAGGCTTAGATGGGAATAGCAATAAACGGCTGCCCTTACAATATTTCTTGGAAATAACAAGGAGACTGGTTTTTTTTGCGAGGGTATCGAAAGAGTAGAATGTAGGAAAAGATAATCAACTCACTCCGCAATTGGAAAGCTGCTCGGAGCAATCTAGGATACGCTGTCCAAGCCGAGAATTTGCATGTATGCTGTACTTATAGATTTAACACCGGCGTTCGACATAGCACTAAGGCATAAGATCGAAGTAATTGAACAGCTGGCAGTAACGCGAGTGCCGGAAGCAATGCTGAAGTTACTTATCGACATCTTTAAGCAAAACACGGTGCTGATTGATAACTCGGTCGACATTGCGGCGAAGGGGGACTCAAACCACAGGTGTTGCGCAGGATTACACACATCGGGAGGTTACACTGATTCGACTGCTGTTTTCCGTATTTATGGGTGGTCTTCTAAAGCGGATAAGGACAGGCTGGACCAGAGAAAGTAGCCCTAAATACTGTACGCAGATGGTGTGGTCATCTTTAGTTGCAGCCTTTTCAGAGTGAAGCAAGCCGTGGATCGACTAGTTACAGTCATGAACGAGAAGAACCAAAAAGTTATTTGGGGAAGACAGTAGCCATGAACGTTTGGAAGGGCGGCGGCCTGGTCATTGTAAACAAATTTACATACCTAAGGATCATCTTGTCAACAAGCGGCAGCAGCTTTCAAACACATCCATGAGAGGGCTAGGAAGGGCTTCATCGCACCTGCGGTAATAAAACGCCTACATACACTTTCGGTTTACACAGCAGTCGCTCTTTTCAGAGACATAGATAGCACCCATTGCCGCATATGGTATTAAACTAATATGAGATAAAGTGGAAGTGGACAAGTCGTGGAAGTTTTCGCTTTATCAAATATGAGCAGGAAAACCCACGTGCTGATAGATGACCCGCTGTCGACAAAAAACCCGCAATAACAATAGAATCTAAGTAAAACATGCGTCATTGACGTTTATATGCAGAACTGGCTAACCAACATGACAGCAGTAATAAAGAGCACTGAATGGCAGGGCTAGCGACGTGAGAGATCGACATCTAACTATGGTCTTAGCAGGCCACGGATTTCATCATGTTCTGTGCAACGTGGAGAGTTTTCTTGAACCACATGGTAGATGTCGATGCAGACAGTGCTGGAGCAAATATCATGAACACCACGCCGCGGTGTGCCCCGCGGTTCAATCCATAGCAGAACTATGGACGGATGTCTTGAAGCCCTTTAGCAGCTGCCAGCTGTACCTTTTTGGAGTGGAGGATGTACTTCGCGCGTCACTACCAAAAGAGTCACTACGCTGCGATATTCGCCACACGTGGCGTAATCTTCTTGTCATACTAGGCAATATAACGCACAAGCAAATAGTTTGAGTTTCCTTCAGAAAGTTAATGAAATCTTCTACTTGCTATTCGTCGCTGCAACGTTCGTTCAAAACTGGCACTGTAAATACTCTAGTTGCAAGTTTATTATCAATATATATATATATATATATATATATATATTTGGTCGCCTTTTTGCTGCGCTGCCACTGCTAACATCTTTAGGACCATTTCACCTGTTGTAACGCTTTATGTTGCTGCCCGTATTTCATCAATCATGGCGATCGTTCTTGAAGCTGAAATCCGCAGCTACTGGAGTTCGGCCCACATGGTGGTCATCCTGCGACAGATTAATGCCTTTGCCGGTACAAGCTGGAAGGAGCCTAACTTATTATAGAGTGCACCCATGTCTGAAATTTAGGCCTCGCATGACAGGCCACTATTCGGTAGACGACAGATTATGCGACTCTAATCGGAAATATTGTTTGCAGAAAACTGAGATTGCCCTTGACACAGTGGCGAAGGATTTATGTACAGGCTAACATATCTCCAGCAAATTCCTGTCGGCGGCGGCGACGAAGTAGCCGTTACTTTCTTTGACAATGGTTGTTGCCCTGTATTCGCCATACCAGATGAGCTATCCCATTGATTAAGGTATGATAATAACTGGGATAAGGACTGCTGTTGCGACTTGTGATCCGACTTAATAATTCCTTGCTTCCTTTATAGATGTATTTGTTGCGCTGTAAGAGACATTTCACGGTGTCACCTGTATATATATATATATATATAAAGATACTCCTCTGCCATGTACTTTTTTTGCGTCGGACCATATAGGTTTGTAAGTAATCCTTGACACAGTTATATGTACTAAAAGGGGCCTCCCTGACTGAATCGGATATTCGTCATATATAGTGGTGTGGGACAAAAAGGTATATAGCATAGGCATAGAAAACATATCACGTGTGACATCTATATGTTCAGTTGAGCGTACATGGATAAAACAACAAAAACATAAAATTGGTGTATGTTGTGTATGACGCGTTTTTAATAGCAAGCTTTTTCTAACTAAATACGAGGTTACGCATCATATTAAGAAAGCACTTTCAAGCAACGAAACCATTTGCAAGTTAGCGGTTTTTGTGACTTCCCGCCCGTATTCACGGCAAAATGAATATATTTTAGAGATTGGCGTCCCGTTTTAGAGTTTCAGCAGTCAAGATATATAGAGAGAGAGAGAGGGAGGGAGAACGAGAGAAAGAGATTTTTCAGCGTATTGCTTGGCGAGCCGCCAGCTTTGTGGGCAGATTCTGCGTTGAGGCGGCCTGTCAAGACGCTGCCAATTCGTATATAATAAAAGTAGGCTGCGTAGAGTGATAAATAACGCAGCAATTGAAGATAAGGGGAAGGGACAGATAAATATCGTCTTTTTTCATTGGTGTGGCTTAGTGCTCAGTCGGTGGAAGCACAGACCTTTTAGGGGTTACAGAAGGAAATGAAAACGCGCAAAAAGGCCAACCGACGGAACTAAGGACGCTGACCTGCACACGACCAGCTGCCGCCGTTCATTGGAGCGCTACATGGCCGAAAAGCTTTCACGAGGCTGCTAGATGGTGGCCTATTTTAGCCTAGCTATCGAACGCACGCGCTTGTCGAACAAGTCGTCTCAGGCCCTAGTTTAGTAAAAATATTCGACCAGGCTGGCGGCGACAACCAATCCGGTTGGTTGCCGATGGCCGACACATCACGACAATACACACATATATATCAATTTACATGTGGGATGCAACCGTTACCGACTCCCTAGCACCTTCTATGGTCGGTGGCGGCGCATCCGAAGCTGGTTATGCAGCCCACATTGCGGAGACCAACAAGCTAAGAAAATACTCATCAATTGGGTATCCCCACGAATTTTGGCCTCTCGCGTTTGAGACCTTGGGTGGTCCTGGTGTTCGGACCTATGCAAACTCGGCAATATGTTAAATATGTCAACCGGTGATAGCAGATCGTCGTCCTTTTTTAAACAACGTCTGGATCTTGACATACAACGTGGAAACGCAGCCTCCGTTCGTGGCACTCTTCAGAAGTGGTCTCGGCCTAGCCTAGACGAAGCGGACACTTGATTGTCACAATACACACCCGCTAGGCCCTTGGCATAGCTAATCTTCCGTAATATGTCCCCTGGTCGGCATAATTTTATACACGTAAATTCTCTGTTGTCCATAGTCCTACTTGGTCACGTAGTGACGAAAGAGTAACCTGTGCGCCGTATAACATTCTAGGTTAAACCGATATTTGCCTAACACAAAAGATGTCGCGTTCATAAATAGCTACTGTAGCGATTGCGATTGTTTGTTAAGCCTAAAGCGTTGACAAAGCAAGAAATGTGTATTGTCGGCCCGGTGGATAAGAAGCTCCCCGAATCCGGTTAGTCCAATGTGATCTTCTTCGAGTTCCTCACTGTCTTTACTTTTAGCTCTAAAGTATAAGAACGTCGTTGTTGAGATGCTCTCCATTCTAGATGTTAAAAAACAGCAACCAATGGTAAGGCCCGTAAGAGAGACCGATAAGTTACATCTCATACCCTAAGCTACTAATTCCGCTTCAAGTGTATTGTAGTTCGATATGACTTAAACTTAAATTTGATTCTACTAGAAGGCAAGATGTTCTTGTACGGAGTCCCGTCCACGTCGTAGAAGACAACATTGTGCACCGTACTGTTGGTAGATGAGTGGCTTCTCGGCAGTACCGACGGTGTCTATTTACGGTGGTATTTCGGTAGCCAGAACCTCTCCGCAGATATCCTTTGTGACGATGGTGTCTCGTTTGTTGAAGAAATAACATGCCTGCCTTGCTAGAAACAACGTTCTAAACATATACGTTGGCTAGACACCTCGTTTTAGCTAGTACGGAAACATGTTGTTGTTAATGTATTGGCTGAAACTTTCTCCCAACAAAAAACTTCGTCTTGCTGCGTTGTGTTTTCAATGACTCGCAGTGCAAGTAAGTCGCAGCGAGAAAAACATTTTAGTTTAGCAATTTCAGACAGCATCTGCGTACTTGAGCACACATAATGGTTTAGGTTCTCAGGAGCGCTCACACATAACCTCCCTTAAATGATCCGGATTCAGATTCCGGACCAGTGTTCTTGGGTCCACCAAAATCAGCTAAATAATAAAATATTTCTTTCTGTTCAAGTCTGGTGTAACCAAAAAAGTGCACAATTCTAGCTAATGGCCTTCTAGTGCAAAGAAGTTCAGTAACGGTCGCTCGTCAATTACGTTTCTGCTCTTTCTGCAATACACACTCGCCTGCCCATTTTGAGACATTTAGTAGGTTTATAATATTATATTTGTATATACGTCTATTTTCCCTCAAAACTTGACTCGGCAGAGGTCCCTGACAAGGTGAGTTCTGGTGTATTAGGTTCAGACTTGTCTATGCCAACCGTGATTGGTGGCGACTTAAATGCCCGTAGTAATGGTGGGGCTACTAACGATAAAATAGAAGCGCTGCTTTAGTTGATGGAATACATTGTTCTGATGACTGCGAATGCACGCGAAGACCGCGTGCACGTAAGTCACAACAAAAGCAGCACCATTGACGTAATGTTTTACGACCTTGTCGATGGCAAAGTTAAAAGCGTCGATATTCTCGAGGCGGCTGCAGGGAAATATTCCTAGTCTTCGGGAAGAACAGACGCAATTCGGTCAATACTTAATTGCCACAAAGTGCCTAACAAAGGTGATTTTAATCAATTGTAATGATGACTTAGTTGCCACGAAGCACGCAGACGTTTTGCTTCTAGCGGTTGATAGCCTCGAGGTGGGCTGTGATGTGAACAATTGCTGTGAACTGATAGAGAGCACTATGGGAAGTGCAGGCAGGTGTGTGTATATATATATATATACATATATAATATATATATATATATATATATATATATATATATAATATATATATTATACATATATATATATATATATATATATATATTTATATATATTTACTTTAGGCAGGTGTGTATATATGTATATATATATATATATATGTGTCGATGTTCTCGAGGCGGCTGCAGGGAAATATTCCTAGTCTTCGGGAAGAACAAACGCAATTCGATCAACACTTAATTGCCACAAAGTGCCTAACAAAGGTGATTTTAATCAATTGTAATGATGACTTAGTTGCCATGAACTGTTCGAATTGAGAAGACATTTTGCACCGTGTCGTCGGCATGAGATTCATCAATTTGCGCTACTCAGCGGAGGTCAGATTTTCGTCACATTTCATACTGAGATGTCGTCATGTTCGCTGTCCTCCGCCTCTCCAGTGCACTTTTCATTTCTACAGGTGGAGAGGCATAAGTTGTTGTCAGCAGCCCAAATACACATGCGCTTCTTGCACACTTGAAACACAACGCAAACAGCGCTATTCATCGTTGTTGTTTGCAGAACCCTAAGGCGAGTAGGCAGAAGCAGCAAACGCAGACTCGTACTTCGAGCATCCAGTTTCGATATAAAAATATATAGGCAAACAAAAAGCGTCGACACATACACTGCACGCACACTTCACAGCCACCTATCTGAAGCGAAGATTAACCCTGAAAGTGCAACTTTGCCTATTATGTCTTCATGATTGCCGTAAATGCCGACTTGTTTCCAACAAGGTAATTATTCTGACATCTTCTCTCTCTCTCTCTCTCTCTTGCAGGCGCGCACTCCTTTTTCTTTCTCTTCGCTTTCTCGATCATAATGTTGAGAATATAACAACCTAAGCTTGCCCTATGATGCTTAACATCGCCCGTATCCATCGGTTTCCTATCCCGGCTAGTCCCGGCCGTGCCAAGACAACAGCTATAAAATTGCTCTAAAAGCTTAGTAGTTGCAAAATGCATTGCCTGACATTTAAGACCTGAGGGCCAAAATCTAACCTGGCCATTCTTAGATTGATTTTTGTCGTTTCCAATTTAGACAATGTGAACGCCGAGGTAGACTTTAATGGATCATCGAAACATTTTAGAGAGCACAGATGTAGTAAAACAACGAAATAGTGCATTTCCATGCCTCCATTAGTGTTATTGGTATGTTCAGCTACCCCAAAACACCTAGGACCGACATACAACTCTCACAGCACCCTGCATCTGCACACCTTGGAGGTGGAACGTAATAGGCAGGTTGGCACGTTCTTTCGCGTCTCGCTTTTCGCATGCAGTTAACACAACATGTAGTTCCCGTCTGTTTGGCCCAGAGCGTACAACAAAGCGTCCGACTGGGAAGCGAAGCTCTGCCTATCTGGCTTGCGGTGTGTATGCTTTAGCAATGACACCCCGCTGCTGCTGCTGTAGGGGTCTCCACGTACACGTTAACAACTGGACGTGGAATAGTCGTAGCGCTCGACCGAACGCGTACAGGGTAAACCCAGAGTGGGTTTGACCAAAACGGCGGAAGGACAGCGTGTTGTAGCCTACAATAGCAGCAGTAAAAGCAGTTCCTTAAGGTCAGAGAGAGAGAATAAGAAAAAAAGGAGAGGGAGAGGGAGACACGGAGAGATCGAAAGTGCTCCACTCTAATACCCTAGTTACGCCGTTACCAAAGATTACTAATTAATTGAGCGCGTCAGGGGAACAAAGGGCTGCGCGAAGCAGAGCCGGTAGCTGCTGCGGCTAACGCGTCGACTACTATTACTATTACTACTACTACTACAGATGGTCAGTATTAGTACTTCTACTACTGAATGTCACCGATAGTCTAAGGGGCATCGAATGCTGCCTGAATCGCAGCCGACTCCATTAGAGCGACTTTGTTCTTCCGGCACCTCTCAGGATTCGACGTGAACCTTCCCCCCCGCCTAGGAAAGCCTCCCGACATCAGTTTGCCGAAGTGCGAGACGTTCAGAAGCGGCCATCAGGGCCCCCCCCCCCGGGTGGCGTACGCTGGCTCGGACAACCACATTCACTCACCGACGGGCTCATGAGACACCCAGTCGCGCCACCAAGTGTGGGTTATCGAAGTGCGGAGATCTATTGGCAAATTCCCTTAAGTGCGGCATTTCCGAGCAGCTCTTAATCAGTATAACTTGGTTTTCCCTGTAGGTTTCCCTGCGGAAACAGGCCGCATAAGCGAAAAAAAGGCGTTTTCTTCCCACTTCGACGTCCGAAGTCTGTCGAAGGTAATCTACCCACTGCTTTCACGCTTATGCTTGTGGCGAGACTGTACATTCGTAGCAAAAAGTGAGTGCAAAACATTTGCTTTTATCTTCACGACTTTCGACGGTAATTTCGAGCGCTGTTCTTACTACAAAACGAACAAATGCGAAGAAGTTCCACCGTTCAACATATTACAAAATCGACGCTCTCTACGGTGGACATTGGCAAGACAGCCAACAAAGCATAATTGTATATATATATTTCGAGATCAACAATCGCATCAGACCTTACACCTAACTTAAGGCATATTTTTGTCAACAACAGTCGCCGCCATATTACAAGTGATTCAACCATTTGAAATAAAATCCGCGTTAAAACGTGACAAGTTAGTTTGCGTTCGTTTGTAAATACTTAAATAATATGTATCACAATAAAATCTGTTTTTATTCTAAGACAGTGTGGTTGAATTTTTTATTCTAAATGTAAAATTAATGTAATTTAATTGTGTATATGACCCTCGCGTACTCTAATACTTTGAAGCTGCCATGGAACTTGACATTGATCTGATCAACTCATTAAGTTGTTTTGGTGTGTTGCTCTACTCATCACGCATACATTCAGTCTTTGCCTTACAGAACGCGCCCAGAGCACTACTTAGAGAGCACTATAGAGCGGATGGCGTCACTGGGAAGCAATAAATCGGCGATTTTACAAAGCATTCTACAAAAGGAAGCGATCGTCCTGATTAGTGGTAGCTTGAAGCCTACGCTGAAAGCTGCATATGAGTTGATACCGTTGGTAGCCTCTGCAAACGGTGGATTGGTTCATGCTTAGTTGACGCTCTTTTTTTTTTTTTTTTTTTAAGGGGTGGAAAATGCATTTACGCACACCCGCCGATATAATGACGGGTAGTGTGGGGCTAGACGCTCGGAGAGGGAATACGCGACTCACTCTAATCCAAGCGTACTACCCACTAAAAACCACCCCCCCCCCCGGAACCCCCTCCTGGTTCGGAATTGTGAACCATTACCTCGAGACCAGGAGGGAGGAGTCTCACGCTTCAACCCTTTCCTTAGTCTGTAGGTGCATCCCAAGCAGGTAAGTCCTGCTGGGTTAAATCAGGGGGGCTCCGGGCGACGAATCGCGCCCGGCGATTATTCTCCAGCCGGATCTTTTCGCGCATGAGGCCGTCGAGGTATTTTAGGCCAGCACCCCAATTAGTCGTTGAGTCGACCATGTGCGTGACGATCACTTGCACGTGATCGTCACGCATGACCGATGCCCGTAGGGTAAACGGTGAGCTATCGCGGTACGCAGACAACGCCGTGCATGTCTCAATTGTATGCGCGGCATCATCGGGCACTCCGGCGTCGCAGAGAACGCATATGTCCGTCGCGGCTTTTCCGATCTTCATCATGTACGCCTGAAACTGACCATGTCCGCTCAGCGCCTGGGCAGCGTAATATGTCATTGGTCCCTGTGCCGTATACCACTTGCGCAAGTCCGTGATAAGAAAGCGTGTCCACGTGCCTCTCGTGTCTCCGGCAGGCGGGTGGGTCCACATCTCCGCCCAAGCGGTGAGTGTGGCCTCTCGAGCCTCGGTCCATGATATCTCTCCGTTTAATCTCCGCTTACTCCTCTCCTCCGCCAGCATGTCCCATGGAAGCAGGCATGCAAGAACAAGCAGGACGTCCGTGGAGACCGTCCGGTACGCCCGGCTAACCCGAATTGCCACACCCCGTTGGGAGCGGCGCAGAGCCTGGCGGGCCGTGTCCGTCCTGAGTGCTAGGTCCGCCCACACTGGCGCGGCATAGAGCGCGACCGCTTCTGCAACAGCAGCTAGTAGACGCCGTTTGGGATCGGACGCGCCTCCCTCCTGGGGTAGTATTCGGGCCAGGTTGGCCGATACTCTTGCCACCTTTTGCGTAACCTGCCTAATGTGGGGCAGGCCAGTTAGACCTGTGTCCAAGGTCACCCCTAGGTACCTGGCGTGGCGGGACGGCGTGAGAGCGTGCCCGTTGAGCTCCAGAGACATAGGCCCTATCCGCCTGCGTCCTGTTAGAAAAAGGGCCTCGGTTTTCTGTGGTGCTAACCCCAGGTGATGTTCAGTCATCCACCTGTTTATCCGGTCAAGAGCCGTGTTTGCCCTGGCCTCCAGGATAGTCCATGTGCGAGCGGTGACTACCAGTGCAAGATCATCCGCGTAGGCGATTGTCTCCACCCCATCCGGCAGGTCGTCGAGCCGCAAGACACCATCGTATGCCACGTTCCATAGAACTGGGCCGAGTACGGAGCCCTGCGGCACCCCCGCCGTAATTTGATGGGATTTCGCCTTGCGTGAGGAGTGTCCGCTCCTCCAGGTACGATGATAGTATGCGCCGCAGGTACGGGGAGATCCCCTTATGCTCGAGCGCACTCATTATTGTCGACCAGTTGGCGGTGTTGAACGCATTGCGGACGTCCAGCAATATCAATAGCACGTAGTTGCGTGACCAGAGTGGCCGCTGCTGCTCGGCGCGAGCCGCCTCTATGACTCGCTCCACGGCGTCAAGGGTGGATCGGCCCCTGCGAAATCCGTATTGGTTATTTGAGAGGGCATCTCTCGCCTCCAGTTCGTCGTTTAAACGCCGAACGAGTACGTTTTCGACTAGTTTGCTTACAGCGTCGAGTAAGCATATGGGGCAATGCGCTGACGAGCCGGGTGAGGCGTTCGGCTTCGGTATCAGTACTAAATGGGCACGTTTCCACTGGGTGGGAAAGCGACCCTCTACGAGCAAGCGTGACACTAGCTTTGCAAGAGGCTTGGGATAGGAACAAAATATTGACTATAGCCTAGCTCAAGCAAGTCAACGATCTGGGCGGCCATGTCTGGCGTGGTATCCATTACTTATAACTCGTTGTCGGCTCTCTCACTGACAATGTCCCTGCTTACTGACCAGACGCATGTAAGTAGGCACTTGGTTATGTGTTTGATATGAAACACCTGCAAATACAACCGAACTAACTAAGCCAAGGTCGCCATATCCGAGCGTTCGTCTACTTCAGTACAATATAGAGATGCAAATGGCACGTATCGCCCTAACATTCTGACCGTGTTTTGAAGCTAATTTATTTGTCTGTAGTTATTTTTCATTTGGCGGCACTATTGTGTGTGTAAATTATGCTTAGAGTGAAATGTGATGGGTAATTCAATTTTCTATATATGCATATATATATATATATATATATATATATACAATTTCGTTACCCGTCGCATTTTACTCTAGGCATATTTTGCACAATAGACTGTTATAAAAACAGTCCACAAAAAGTAAAGACTGTCTATGTATATATATAAGCATCAAATTAATAAACAGTCTTAACTTTTTGTGGACTGTCTGTTGTCACACTCTCACATACTTATACCAAGAGTCGCGAATCCTAAGATTTGCAAACTTGAGGGTATGGATTTAAGTAAAGCAAACAAGGAATAAATATATAGACATACATTTACATAACAGCAGCCATCAAGAGCCAACATCAGCATGGGAAAGGTGATACGTTTATTATACAACGGACTCTATTGCATCAGGCGGTAGGCTATGCGCGCCTAAGGTTAGTTGCTTTCTGAGAAGGCGAAACAAGCGGAAAATGGTTTGCCAAGTTCTGTGGCGGAGATTTTGGCCTGGACGATGACAGCTCGTAAACAGAAAAATTGTTTTTTTCTGAGGCAAAACGCGACCCCATGTGAATAACATCAGCCTTAAACAATAATGAGCACCCACCATACTCTCTGAACCCTGCATCTTCAGACTTCTATTAATTCGGGTTACGAATACACATCCAAAACGAGGTAGAATATTTTGCTGTATCCCGAAAACAAGACTTTAGAAAAGAAGGATAGAAAAGTTGGTTGATTGTTGGCCAGATGTCACTGAAAGCGGGAGAGACTATATTGATGAATAAATTACTCCGCATGTTCTTGTAGATTTGCATTTTCACAATAGGTAAAAAACAGCGAAAATCTGTGCATCAGATAATCTGGATACATGATAAGAGGGAAACGTTGTAGTCACGGCAGGGTTTTATATATATGCAAACATATTTTAAAGTTAAATTATAGGGTCTACAAAAAAATCTTTTCGGATTGGCGCTTGCGCGGCTTTCACAGCGCCCGCCCCGGCGCCTAGGCATAGATCATTGGCTCACTCTTTGTTGTTTTCATGTGAAAAAGAGCGGGGAATCTGCTGGTCTCAACCATTTTGAAATCTGTTTAGCCGTTTGTTCGTAAAAGTGCTGCAAAATGGAGGTAGAAAAATGCTAAATTCTGGCGTTTTTACTCCATGAGTTTAAAAATGGACTGAGTGCAACGCAGGCTCACAAAAAGTTGGTAAATTCGTTTGGAGATGCCTGTTGTACAGACAGAATGTGCCAACAATGATTTGAGAAGTTCCGAAAGGGAAACAAATTTAGTGGGATGTGGGCGGAATAATGCACTATGAACTTTCACCGCGTAACAAGGCAATAAATACGGCCGTGTACTGTCAACAACTCGAAAAGGTTCACGAAAAATTAAAGCAGTCGTACCCTACACTAATTTCAAGGAAGGGTGTCCTGTTTACCAAGACAACGCAAGGCCCAACGTGAGTAGGGAGACCCTTTCAAATATTTCCCAGCTAAAATGGGAACTTTTGGAACATCCACCGTATTCCCCCGACTTAGCACCATCTGATTACCACCTATTCAGATCGATGCAAAAAAAAATTAAGTGGTAAAAAAATCATTTCTATCGAACACGTGCGTTCTAGACTGGAAAAATATTTTGGATTTTTTGGAAATTTGGAAGATTATTTAGGAATCGAAAATCTGGTAAATCGTTGGGCAGAGGTTGGATCTTCCGGCGGAGAATATATATTTCAATAAATAAGACCTCTTGTATATATGTGTTTTCTTTATAGCGCCAAAACCGAAAAGACTTGTTTGTAGCCCTAATAGATCCACCTTGGTTCTTATATATATATATATATATATATATATATATATATATATATATATATATATATATATATATATATATATACAGGGTCATTCATGTCGTTATGTACTTATTTCGAAATTTGGTAGAACTCGGCAAGAAAATAATTTTTCCCAATGAAGGCAGGACGCGGAAACGTCTTGTTCAGAAGAGGGAGTGAAATTTATAAAAGTAGTTATTCTTCCTTTTTCTCCTACATAGTTGTGCGAAATCTACGTTTGCGGGAGAACTAGTTAACGCATGAAGGAACCGATTATACCGGCGTGTTTGGCGGGAAATTCTGCGCGGCACTTGCGTAGCGAAAAGCGAATACCCAGATTGAGGAAAGTCATAAAAGGCCGATATGTTGTTATGTCTTACTTTAACGCTTTTTCGTGAAAAAACGTTAGGTACATATATTGAGGTTTGGTAGAACTCGGCAAGAGAACAATTTTTCCTAGTGGAAAGGGAGGCGGAAACAGCTTGACAAATGTTTACGGTTCTAAACGTGAAAACTTGCAAGTAAACCATAACAACTATGACTGTCGAAAACGCTTAGTTGCTTGACAACTACGTAAGGCAGCACCATCACTTTGGTACGAAAATGATGGGTATTAAATTTGCTATTGCGTGAGAGTGATCTTTTGGACGCACATTTTTTTTTATCGAAATTGATTTTTTTAACGATTTTTCATGAAAAAGCGTTAACGTAACATATCGACTTTTTATGACTTCCCTTAATCTGGTTAATTGCTTTTCGCTACGCAAGTTAGTGAAGTGTCTTCCGTTGTGCAGAATTTTCCTCCAAACACACCGGTTTAATCGGTTCCTTCATGGCACAACTATGTAGAAGAAAAAGACAGAATAACTACTTTTATAAACTTCACGCTCTCTCCTAAACAAAACGTTTCCTCCCTTTTCTTCCATTGGGACAAATTATTTTCTTGCCGAGTTCTACCAAACCTCGCATTAAGTACATAACGATGTGGATGATCCTGAATATATAAAAACCGAGGTGGACCAACTACGGTCGTACTCTTCCCGGTGTGTCTAATCCCCCGGAAATGCATCTTAAGCAATACGGAGACGCAAAGAAGACGTTTTTTCCTGACTTTATCTACATAGGACGTTTTACGCTAGTTGTTCCAGGGTCCATTGGCAATTTTAGGCAGGCTTTTTAACAACTAATCCTTGTGACAGTGTGGAATGAACAAGCAGACAACCCAAGTGCGCCACCAAACCAAAGTGTGCCATCTTTTTTCTAATACGCTGATATACGCTGGCGGTATGTTTCAACACACGCGAAGTAGATCCCTACAGCCGGGGTCGACCCTGCGCACCAGAAGTCAGGGTTTCATATATATATATATATATATATATATATACGTACTCATGTCAGCCGTCGAGCAAATAACATCCTTTAGTTATATATATTTATATATATATATATATATATATATATATATATATATATATATATATATATATATATATATATATATATCTTACACGATTTCCGTATCGTAGAGCGTAAGCGCTGTCCGCTGATGTCGCCAATGACAGCCGAAGGAGGAGCAATATGGGCGCTACGGAATGACATAACGGACATGTTCAAAAACGCACCGCCGCTGACGACGACGACAGCGGGTGTTGCGTCAATAGCAAAAACAACAGCACCAGCGCCATTTTTCCGATGACTGTAAGCCATTATGGATTGATTTGATTACGATGATGATGATGATGATGGTGGTGGTGGTGATTATGATGGTGATGATATCGTTGGCGTGGCGTTTGTCGACGAAACAAACGAAACGGTTTCGTTCGACGTGGTTGTCGTTGTTGACTGTGGTGTGGTGCCGGCCTCCAGACAGTCTCCAGACCAGGCCGCGCTGGCCGTACGCACGTGAGCTGTAAGTGGGACCAATGAGTAGGTAGGCTGCTTTTTGAGGTGCTCCTGCGTTCACTGCTTTCACAGAAGCGAAGTTGTGTCGTGACGACAGCGACGACGACGAAGGTCGTTGGGCTACCGAGGCCGCCTGGTGAAGCACCCAATGCCAATAGCACCACGCAACCCTACACCATTATCAGGATCATCTTCTGCCGGCGACTTTTCTAGCGCCAGTGCGACTTAGAGGCAGCAACAACATTGGTCGAAAAAAAGAGCAACCACAAGTGGAGAAGGCAGAGGAAAGAGATGAAAAAGAAAACTCACACGATGAAAAAGTTGAGTTGGTAGCGTCAACGGGAGAGAGAGAGGGAGAGAGGGAGAGACGCCGACGACAACGACAACAACCACAACAGTGACAGCGACAACAACAATAACAACAACGAGGCTGTCGATGAGGTCAAGCAACAGCAAAAACAACAACAACAATGACAACAGCAACACCATCAACAGCATCTTACTTCAGCGACGACAGTAATCTCCCGAGGTCCTTCTGGTGTGCGCCACTGCCAATAGTCGGTATCGATAACAGGAAGAACGACCGATCAGGCATCAGGCCATTCACCGGCGACCTCTCGGACAGGACCTAGATAGAATGATCATATTTTTATTCATAATCCCGAAATTACGACGAGGGTTGCTCCGGCTGCACCGGATCCGTTGGGCCGCTCGACGCTGAGGCGACGTTACGAGGCGCCCGCTCGATCCTCGGCCGATCGGCGCTCACCGACGACAACGACGACGACCTCACCTCGGAGCCGGGACGCGAGCCTACCTCGGCGGCGCCGACGGTAGCGCGGAAGAGCGCGACGCCGACCTCGAGCCCTCGATGCTGAACTTCGGCTGCGGCTGCCGCTGCCGCCGTCAGCGCCGTTGCCGCTGTCTCTCTACTTCCTGCGTTTCGCTCTTCGTTCCCTTCGCTCAGCTACGACGTTTCGATCGCCTGTAAAGCTCGTTGCCACAGCTAAATGGGGCTGTCATCACCGCGTCGTTTTTAATGTTTTTCGTTCTTTTTCGCTTTTGTGCATGACAACGGCGGCGGTGACGACGACGACGACAACAACGATAAGCCAACGAAAGTTGAGGGGGGAGAGAGAAGCGAGGGAGGAAGGGAGAAAAAGTGCTACTGTTGCTTTTGTGGACGCTGCAATCTCGACTGCGCCTGCTACTGAACGGATATGCAGCATCCGATGATGTAGCGAATCCCCATGTATATATATATATATGCATATATATATATATATATATACGTCTCCATATGCGTATGATGTGGACGCATTCTATGTGTACCTGTGTGCAGCGGGGCTACACCGGCTGCGACGTAATAGGTGAGCGATTAAGGCAATTATTGATCGAATGAACGATTTGCTGCTCCGGTCGGCGTCCGGTGCTGCTACCGGGCTGTTGTTGCTACAAATTCTGCCGCTGCTACAGCTTTCTCTCTCTCGGTCCTTCTGCTGATGACTGTACATATTTATGGATGGGTGCGTGCTTCTGAGCGTCTTTATGCATATATATATATATATATATATATATATATATATATATATATATATATATATATATATATCATACGAAATTATATACATGTAAACATACTCGTATACCTTAACCTTCTGATTAGAATGACGCAACATGGTGAAATACTGGCCACGGGTCAACGAGTAGTTACCGTTATAAAAATAATTTGTTAAGAGCTGCGTTTGACAATTGGTTGTCTAGATGTGGTACAACGGTAACACTGCGGGAGTAACTATGACTCCCTTTCCAGCGTTGTTGCCCGTTGCGCGCGCGTTTCGCATGCTGTGGGTACCTTCACGAGCAATAGAAAGTTAGTCAGATGTGTAACCTCCCAATAGTAACATTCCCTAATCCCAATTGGCTATGGGAGGCAAGGCATACGATATAAATTATATGGCAACGAATCCATATTGTCATATTGTCGTGGCTCACTAGAGGGCTGTCAAGGCTAATCATTAACGGGGACGGTGTATGCACACTGAAACCGGATCGATCGGTTAATGCACCGGGCCTAGTCAACCTGGTTAGGTGAAATATAATGTTATATTTCACTCATATTGAGTACGTATATAGCATTATATTTCGCGTACGCTGAGAGCACAGTCGAGGGATGCACTTCGTGTACTCCTGCTATAAACTATTTATTTGGTATAGACGTGGCTATTCTCATATGCAAGACCAGACCAGAAGTGAGAGACACTGAAAATATCCAGGTCTCCAACCTCTCATCAGACTTGTTCCACTTTATTTACCCATTTCGAGACAAAGCTTTCGAATGGCATTGTAAGCGGCGTCTTCAACTTCAATCGAACAGTCGATCCGCTCCATAAAGATAGACTAGGGTAGCGCACTGTCCCGACACTGAAGGTCGCCTCACTTTAATGGGGCCAAGGCCTCAAATACCGGAAAGAGTTGAATTCCAAGGATTGCCCGCCGCAGCGTATGACGTCTTTTGCAGCCAATGGACGTTTTTTTTTTTTATTTCACAGCCTTGGTCTCCATGGCGTTTATTTCCAACCCCCTTATAACAAGGAACACCTCTGCCAGAGAAATGATGCGCTTGATGGCGCTCGTCGAAGACACGTGCAATACGTAATGCACACCTTGCACGAGTAAGAGGTCATTATCAAAGAAGCTCGAAAGTACGCTCATAAAAAGGCCACCAACCCCCGCGTGTCGGAATAATTGGACCAGGAGATGCTGTGACGAAGGCTTTCGACAATGGCATGACCAATTTTCGACAGTGCCGTGACGTAACGGTCCAGCCTTAAAACGAGAAATCAACGTGCTTTATACAGACACAGGCGTTCTCCACAGCAAGGCTGGATGAGTGAAGGATGACGTCGAGTGGCTGAGCAGCCTTCTAACACCATAGGTGTTGTTGTACCTTAGACTATAAGGTAGACTATAGGTCATAGTGAAACGATTACGCATTTTTATATACATATCAATGGGTTATCTACTGCATCAAATGCATCACTTAGCCAGCGTGCAGTACGGACATGTTGCGTATCAGGACAAGTTTTTTAAAAAGGTGTTTGTCTTTGCGTGTACTATTAGGTATGCTTTTCGAAATTGTCTTGCGTACAGACACTTCAGCATGAGCAGTGGTTTGACCAAGGCTAGTCCACGTCTAGGTATCTCCGTTAGCTAATGCTTGCGGATAGCCAATGAGGTGTATGCTTTGTTAAAAACAAATGCGCGTAAAGTGTGATCTACCGTGGCTTTGATGTTATGTTATCTACACGAGATGACATAAAACCACCAATAACTGGAAAGCCTCAAACACAATTCTCGTCTAACTATAATAATCTATAATACATGACCCTAGTTAACACGAAACTACGCCTTTTATTGAAAATCATTTTTATGTTAGCAAGGTATGCGGTATTACATTTTTACCATGAATGAAAATAGACACGTTTTACTCACCCCTGGGAGATCGCTAAGACATAGCACACTTAGTGGACCTGGACCCATCGGGCACGAACAGGTGGTCTTTAAATGTGACGACTTTTTCGAGTTTTTGGCATTCAACGATGGCTATTTTTTATGACGATGATGAACAAGATAAAAGTTCCTCTCCCAGATCTGCTATTCGTGCGCGAGGCGCACGCGACTGCACCACGCCACCGAAGGAGGAGACACATCGGTATACGGGTCCGAGCCCCACCGTTGCACATTTGAATTTATGGGGTCTGTCTTACAAGCAATGCGAAAGCAAATCCGTAAACTTTAAGTCTTGGCTGAGGGTCAGCCCGAAAAAGTGATAAGATATGCTACTTAGTTGACCTCTTTTTGAGGTCAGCAAGACTTCGAATATGCCGGCTAAGGTCCTGTGCTTAGCAATGCCGTGAAGCATACACGGAACGAAAGCCACTGTGACTAGGACAACAACGACGCTCTACCAATCAGTAGGCGCACAAATCTGTGTGGCGGCGTGATCCAGGGGTTTAAGGCGCTAGTTATGATTGTCGACGTCTATCGGGGCGTCCCCGGTTCCGTGTCTGTTGTTGATCGAATTTTCTTTGTGCGATGCTCATTAAAAATAAATGGCAGACCATACAGACTTGAGAGTCAGCAGCAGCCGTGCGCAGCGGCCAAGATAACTGTTGAGGAAGACCCTGAATATCAGTCAAGGAGTCCGCCCTTGGTGCTGCATGAAGATATGCTTCACGGCGAGTTGGACGTCCGTAGGGAACGGATAATAGCCTAGAACTACAAAAAACAACCTCGTGCCATTTCTGCACCACACGAACATGAACCTGCCGCTTTCGGCAGAATCTCGTACTTATTGGCGCTCGTTCTATAACGACGGTGAACGATAAAAGGTGTCGACACAAAAGCTTTCATAACACAGTCATGTGCAAGTAGCAAGCGCTAATGACCCCCCAAACCCCAACCACCCACCACCCACCCACCCAACAAGTGAGCATGGTCGTGGGTATGTGTATGAACATATTAGCGAGACTATGTGTGTGTTTGTTAGCGTGACTGTGTGTCTGCGTGTGTCCAGGTGTGCACTTTGTGCCTCTAAGCAGAACACACAGCCCGCCCGATCGCCTGGCGAGGTAGAGGGTAGAGAGGAGTCGCTCTTGCAAAAGAATTTCAGAAACCACCCACTATCTTCATCTACTACCACGCGGTGACTACTACGCCGACTCGGGCTCTGGGTAGGGATCTGGGAAGCTGGGAGCGTTTCGGCGTGCAACCATGACGGGACTAGTTAGGACCAGATGGTGAACCGGCCGGCCGGCCTAAACGACCTGTAGTCAAGGTATTTTCCTTCCTTCACCTTAACGAGCGCAGCTCCCTTTAAGGTTGTCCTCTGCCGGTGCGTGCGCTTTTCTCCGAACACATAATGGCGGAGCCTCAGGGGTGCCTACGTCTAGTCTAGAATGTCTAGAATCTATACGTCGTCATTCCTTTGTCGCACGCCACCTTGGCCGGTCGGAAGAGCGCCATGCCACTATGGATGGTAGCCAGGAGAACAGCTTAAAAGCCTGCAATTTGATCGCTTGCCCTTTTAGGTCTTTCGTCACTTCCCTATTGCTCGTCTCTTTCTCTCTCTCTCTCTCTGTATCTCTCTCTATCTGGCTCTCTCCCGTGCAAGCTTTTGCCTTCTCTCTCTCTGTGTCATTGTCGCTTAAATTTTTATCCTCCTCTTCCTATATGTCTTGTAAACTTCTTCCTATATGTCTCTGCTCTATTTCTTTAAACTTGCCCCCTTTGAAACCCCGGCGGTCCCTGATTGCTGCATATACAGTGTGGCTGTGTGTGTGTGTGCTGCCTTCTTTAGCAGATTCCTTCAACGTTTTATCTCGGCAAATAATTTGGCACCAACGGCACCGAGTTGGTGGTCCCGTATTTGACGTTGCTCCGGCAACGGCATCGAAACCTGCCTATGTGCAAGACGCAGAGTGCCTGTAGTAGTAACTTGTTGTCTGACCTGCTTGAGTATTAGATCACCTTCGTTTTTGCTGTAGGTGCAAAAACACGTCAGCCTCAATTTACCTGCTCCTTCGGTGTCTTCTCCCCCCCGTATGTGCTCTGCTATCCATACGACACGTAACTCTATTGGCTCTAAGGATCGACAACGTCATACCAACATACACCGATGAAGAATATATATGAGTGTATATATGAATATATTATTACGAATCTCAATCCAATACGTACCCAGTCACTATAAAACAAACGATGACATATTGTGCAAGGACATAAATTTGTTTTTAGATCCGCACCTTTGAATAATATCTAGTTTTTTAAGTTATGGTGCAACTTCTCTATCGTGGATCGTTATTTAACTATAGTAGGAAAAAAAGCCCTATGAATAAGTTTGGTACGCCTCACAACACCTATGTGTTATAATAATTTACTAACTTTAACATTATCTAAAATGCGTCTTAATATAAGTCGGAGTAACTGTGCCACGCTTCTCGTTTGTAAATCTGAAGAGCGTATATTCAAACGACGAGAGAAATATCGATCTTTAGCTAAAACACAAATATAAATGAGTAACCCATCGATTCATTTTAGCTATTTCTAGCTTCATTATGATGTCAAATTGTATTTTGTTTAGTCACTGGTGGCCCTTAAGGATATTGGCATTCCAACGAAAGACCTTCTCATAAGAGAACAAACCACAAGCAAGCCTGGTCAACCATATAGTCAGACCAAAGTAAAACCTCTGGGTTTGTATGTCATGTTTTCTGAAAATAAAGTACTCAAGCACTTGCAGGCATTCTCCGCGCTTAACGAAAACCAAATTCTATAAATGGAGAGACCCTATCTTTTAAATTTTAAATAGCATCTTCTCCGATAGCTGGTGATAATAAACAATTTTATAAAAAAAAACAAATTCTTCCTGATTCTTGGCTCTTATTAAACTAGCTTAATATAACAGCAAATTATTTAAGAACTAAGGCCTCGCAATCATAGATCGAAATAAGTTGGTAAAGGATTATAAGCCTCGTGCACATAGCTCTTGAAAAAGCTTGTGCTATCTCATGCTTGAAAGCTTACGAAAAATATTCCCGTTGACCAATTCCAAAATACTAAAATCAACTTGCCGTTTACTGTTAAATAAGACACACCGTCTCATTTATTAGAAAACGGCATTAAAATCAGCAGAACTTTAAGATAAAAACTTACAAGCAGTGCCAATCATTGAAAGCAAACGGTTACACCTAGACGTATATTTAATCACAAATTCTAGAGAAATTTCCGCAGGATCTGTAAGATATGGTCAGAATTAAATTTTTAAGCGCACACCCAAATTATAAAGAAACACTTTAGTTTGCTATGCATCGTTCAAAACCGCTACGTCTAGGCTACTTCAAGGACATTTCGGCTGATCAGCGGAAGGGAATCTGCAATGCAAAATCAAAGATTAGAAAGAGACTGGGATCGAAAAGTGAAGAGCTCCGGTTACCGCAGTTGCAACCTCTAGGCAGGGATTGGTTTTATAAGCAGGATTATATACACTCGATACTGCACGGCTCTTGGTACTGTATGGTTTCTCTAAATACATACATATTACGCAACTGAATCTACAGTCCAGCAAGTGTAAATAACGGAACTCGCTGGTTGGAAATGCTAGTGCAAATTTGGCCGTGCTATGCTTCTTAGAAGTGCACAGAATTAAGGATGAGCCACGTATTACTCAGAGAATTATTGATGCTCGCTAGGCGACAATTGGTGGGTATTTACTCTAAGGGAAAACAACATAAATCCTTCCGGAACCGTTGGTAGAGTAGAGGTCGACACTGTTCATCCAGTTAATAGTTGTTTTTGCCATGAACACATGCGTCAGACATCAGGTCAAGGTATGAGGTATGCAGATTATTTTTAACTGTTCGATTGAACATGATTATCATTTGTTGAAATAGGCCGTCGAAGCTCTTGTTCCGCACGAGCGTGTGCGCTTTAGTTTGGTTAAACACAATGATATTTTCACGTTTGTGTGCCAGCATATATCATCTGCTACGTTTACAAGAGACTTCAGCTAGTCCTTTAGACTTTTGTGAAGATGTGGCATGAACAATGTGTTGATAGTACTTGAAATACTACCGCCTCCCTCTAAAACCGGGACAGGAATGGAACGAGAGTGAAGCTCAATGTTAAAACAAAAAGTGTAAATGACGTTTCTCAGATCAACAAAAATAACGTATGCAGTGGAAAAATACGCCTATTGCTTGTGCGGAATGTACGTGAGTATTCCAGAAAGCATGATTGTATTAACATTCACGTATACATATATTAGGTGATTGATTCTAGTTGCCTGCCATCCAACCGAGAGAAAAGACGCCTAGAATTGAAAACACGTTCTAAGAAGGTTGTTTTTAATTCTAGACTATTCCCCGTCTCCTGCGGGCTTGAAATCGCCGTAAAGCAACGCACCGAAAACCGGAGACGTAGCCGTCATTGTAGGCGAGGTACCCCCTTATTCCCCCTTCCCCTCCCCATATTTATCTCTAGAACCACCCAGTAGATTTTATCTCTACTGGTTAAGCGCTCCACAGCCGAACAGCAATGATTCGACATGAATCGGCCAAACATGCTGGCTATACACCGCCCTATATTTTAAAGATGTACGTTTTCTACGGAATTCTAATGTAACATCATATATACTTTTTTTTACTGAACGGGTGTCTTTTAAAGCCGCCTTCGATTGTCTCTTCGTTCGATATTTATGAGCGGTGCGTTCGGGTGCGGACTATGTTCTGCGTTCGGGTAGCTTCCCTAAGTCTTAGGCTGTTGGTGCTCAATCATCTCTTTATCTCTTTAACAACGCCGCCGTTAATCCTCTTAATTTTTTAAGAGTGATTGTTGTATCGGAGTACGCTGCAACGGGTTGTGAGATAACTTTACGTCGTCATCCCCCTCGAGCGGGAACTGACGAGCTGATAGGATACCGATCCTCGCTAGCTGGGCTCCCGAATACCCCCGAAGGGGGCGCCGTTGATGGTCGGCGGAAACGAGGAACGCCGCTATAGTAGGTCGAGCGGCGCGACAATGATTTATTCACGACGTATTTATTAGGCGATAGCCGACGACGGCGATGCCGCTCGACGCTCCGTGAAGCACTCGGAGACCTTTTGGGGGTAGCCTCGAGCAATGTGTAGCTCTCTCCCGGCCATTCAACGTTCCTAAGAATGACTGGCTGTTTTATAGTCGACGCGATGCTCCGGTTTCGCTGTTCCCTATCCTAGCAATGCTTAAGCAAGCGGTGGTCGCTATTGCGAAGACCTGACGGGGTTTAGCTTGAGCTTGTTTGCTTTGACCGGCCGAGCTCGACGCGGCTGTCGGCTATAACGACATTGCTATCTTATACGCCACCAGACCAGCGTTTGCACTATGGTTATATGTGCGCTCCAAGACTCCAAGATACGAGCTGTTCACATCACTGGCACCTTTATGCAATCTTTGTGCATCGAACTTTTATTTATACAGGCTGGGTCAGGCTGGTTTCGAGGGCGATGCCGGAAATTGTAGAGTTCGTTAAAGCAAATATTTTCTCCAATAGAACATGCTTTCTCGGAGGCGTCAGAGTTATTGCCTATTGTCATAAGAGCGCAAGATGTGCAATTACGAGACAAGCAGCTATGCACTCCGTCGGGTTCGTGAGGAAAATCTGTTTTCTCTGAAGGACCAGCGACGGCTAAAATATGCTACATTGTCGTTTAGAAAGAAATTCGCAAAGATAGAGCTCCTATTATTTGTTAATTATACGTTCAATACCTTAAAATCATAACACTAAATAGCAATCCAAGCCGTAACTGCCACTTCCAAACGGATTGAGCAGTGAAGTGAGCTCGTCACAATATAAGCGTTGAGATTTGTCTAGGCGCTACATTTCAATAATTTTTGCATGCGCTCAATCTCGAAGTGTCCGCCGGAAAACAAAGAGAAAGAAAAAGCCTTACAATTCTCTGTATTGCTCTTAAAACCATCCTAGAGTACCCTGTACATGTTTATATATTATAGGGCCACAAAAGTGCGTTACATGCTAATATATTTCTCATAATATATATATATATATATATATATATATATATATATATAAATATTTATAAATAAATATATATATATATATATATATATATATATATATATATATAAATAT
Organism: Dermanyssus gallinae; assembly: GCA_003439945.1. Lineage (NCBI taxonomy): Eukaryota > Metazoa > Arthropoda > Arachnida > Mesostigmata > Dermanyssidae > Dermanyssus > Dermanyssus gallinae. Next base: position 707,293 of record QVRM01004033.1, on the reverse strand, counting down.
TTATAAATAAATAAACAATTCTCACTCGCCTACTGTATCACAATATTGACTGCCTTTGTAGACAACGGCTGCCTCATTGTATCCTACATTCACCTTTATGTGCTGCTTATCTCTGGTGGTTTAACTAACCGTTATATACAAATCAGCCGTATATACAAAGCGAAAATTGGCTGGCTGCGCGATATTAACTATATTGTGTTGTACAATACTTACAGGCGCAAATCACCGACTAATCGTGGAGTCTCGCTGGAGCGCCAAAGTGGCGTGGAGGACAGCCATGCATAACTAACGCATTTATACACGTCGGTCAGACAGTACAGAGCAATTTTTGCCCAGAGGTTGTATCGGTGACAGTCAACGCCTAGCTCATAATAGAAGCTCCATGATATTCACCTTTCATCTTACTGTTCCAGTCAGTTTTTGTCTTGGCGAAACTGTCTGCGTTCCCACCGCCAACTTTCTCCGCGATAGCCTGAGCATGGCGGTATCTGGCGGCGCTGGGGAATTAATTAAGGAAGTGTAAGGCTGGTGCGCAAGATTACATTTTGATAAGCTTTCCCTAATCCTACTCTTAGACTAAAGCTTAGAGACTAAAGAAAGGATGCGTACTAGCGTTAGCAACAATAGCTCACGCTGACAGCTACACGCACAGCAAAACGGCCAAGATTCGGCACCACCATAGGTAATGTCGCTAAGGCGTTTGCTCGTACGCTCTCCCTCGTACGCGTGAGCATTGACACTGTACTCGTTAAACTTCAACCACGCGCGCTGAAGTACGCTTAGAAGTGTCGCGCGCATAGTTGTCTGCTGTCTGTTGCACAAACAAGTGAGTACCGTGAGTGAGGTGTTGTAAAGTGAGGCTGCTCGTATTAACGATCGCTATATGCCTATAAAGTAACACGGGCACGTTGTTTTGTCCGGACAAAGAGTACAACATCTGTACAGTGAGTATATTGAAAGGCAATGGCCAAAACGGTTGCCCTGACGGCGTGCTTTCTTGCGGAAAAACAAAGAGTCTGTGTTGACAGACTCAATGTCTCTGACGTAAGTAAAGCGTAGGCATTTTCAAAGGAGATTCTATTAATGCGTAGCAGCTGATCACCCACAGCCGTGCGCTAGATATAAAGCGTTTATTTGTAAAAATATTATTATAAATTATAAAGGTTTTATTTGCTCGTGAATAAAGGCTTTAAGACGACCAACAAGACGGCCGTGGGTATACCACGTTCTTCCAGGTGGACAAGCAAGGTACTCCATCTCATTTATAGCGCCGGATACTTCTACCCCTTGCTGACCTAATTGCTCCAACGAAGAAAGGAAATTAAGCTTTAGATCTATTAACACTGCAACCCAATAGCACGAATTAACGGCGTTATCGGCGTGTAGAAACGAAATAACAGAACAACTTATAGAACAGCACGGCTTTGGTGTCAGTCCAAAACTGCTTGACGCTTCATCCTAACACTCATCCTCTCGAGAGTCAACCCTGTTTCCTTAGCTATGTAGAGGAGTGCTCTTCTGATAGATAGATGGGCAGTGGCATCGCTGTACCGTCCGGTCATGCAAAGCGGCGGCGGCAGTACCACATCGTCAATTCGTTCAATGCATACACACATACAATCAATCATATTTATTTCACTCAAATAGAGTATATACAAAATAGTGCATGTTATTATTAAACATAAATACTTGTTGGACAACAAGCATACAAACATACATGCATAGTTGAGCGTTTGTATCTGCCTACATGCGATGCAGTAAACAACACAGAGCGCACGATTCTCTAAATCTAGAATAGTAAGCGGTGTGGCGGCGTGGTCTAGAGGATTAGTGCGCTAGTCATGGTTGTCATCAACCGGGATGTCGCCGGTTCGATCCCTGTTGTTGTTGATCGAATTTTCTTTGAGCGATGGTCATTGAGAATAGATGATAAACCAAATACCGCTAAGAGTCACCGCGGCCATGCTGCCACAAGGACTGTTGAGGAAACCCTAGATATCTTAGCATGTCTGGCCCTCAGTGCATTAAAGATATACCTCATGCTAAGTTCTAAGCCCGTAGGGGACAGTCGATAGTCTAGAATTAAAAACAACCTCCTTAAAAAAATTTCTTATTCTAGAAGTTAGTTAGCGGTTGCTGTTCGAACAAGCAGGAGAGGGCGTTTGTGCACGTGCGTCGTACTTTTTCAGCGATTTCTTCCTGCTGTGGGCGGCGGCGGTCCAAGCACTTATGATGGCAGGCAACGATAGTATGCCTCGGCATCTGCATAACCAGGTTCTGCCACCAGCCAGTGGTGCAAGGGCCCAAGAAGTTCCTTTTCTTGTCCGTTGTCATGAAAGAATATTGAATTTTCAATATATATATATATATATATATATATATATATGTGAAGCTGTATATAAGTACGTGCACGCATAACCCGCGTTGTTACCTGGCAAGTGAAAGAAGCACAATCAGGAAGATCGGCCGCAGCTACCAACATTCGCCGGCCATATGGGCGTCGGCCGAACCGCCAACACTGCAGTGGATGTCCGAAGCGGGCCGTAATGACAGACAGGCACACAATATTGACACCCAAGGCAACGGCGACGTGGTAGAAGGGAACCGAAGGAAACAGCCGTCGACAACAGCTAACTTGCAAAAGCTGTCAGGTTGAAGGCAACGATGACCCTGATAGTGATGATGACGATGATGATGATGATATCTGAGAGCCGTGATATGGATAGTAATGTACTGGCGGCCGCGGCGGCGGCGATGATGATGATGGCGTTGGCGTCATAATAACAGCATTAAAATGATTCTCTAACCAATGGCCAGCTGCACGCGGGCCCACGAATGCCGCTCTGCAGACGATAGCGGGTGGGTCGTTAGTTCATCGAGTCGCAATGCGACTAGCAGTGGTGACGGCGGTATCAGCACTAGTAACAACGAGACATCAACAATACCCTAAAACAGTAGCAGCAGCAGCAGCAACAACAACAGCAATGACAACAACAATAGCAGCAGCAATGGCAACAACAATAGCAGCAGCAATAACAACAACGGTAACATCAGCAACAACAACAACAACAATACCAACAACACCAACAACAACAACAACAACAACAACACTAGCCCAAGTGCGTATAGAGGCCAAGTCCCACGCATAGCCTAGGTAAGCGGGTGTTGTTGGCAGCTCTGACCACCGCCCGTCGCCGGTATAGGGCTGCCTTTGTTGTGCCACGAGTCCTTTGCGACACGCGATCTCATCGTGTAAACACTGGCAAGGAGACAATCAACCTTGGTAGCCTCGGGAGCCAGTCTGTGGCCCGCACTACGCCCGACAATATGAGTGTCCACGGCGACGTCCTGGCAATAATTCTTCAGCTCATAGCGCCCCGCAAGCGGTAATTAGCGCCTAAGGTTAGTCATATGACGAACCGTTCCGGTGGTCTCGCCGAGACGGCCTAGTCACGGGTGTACTATGCGCATAGCTGTGCATACGAATTTTTATATTGGAATAGGTGTATGTGTGTCCGCATATCAACTCTCTGCAAACACTTTTTGTGCATAGATATTCCAGTGGTAAAAACAGCATCCGAATCATCAAAAGCAAACGCTACATTTTACCCCTGTTAGCGCAATTCAGGCAAATCGCCGGCGATCACAGCATGAGCGTTCCCTATTTTGTATTACACCATGTTTAGATTAAAGATTAAGCACATAGACATTTCATCAAATGCCTGTTTAAATGGCCCGGTATCGTACAAATCTAATTATTGTACATTCTGTCCTAAACTTTAAATTTAATGCGCCATTCTTTTGAGGAAACATGATGAACATACGCCTTTTTTTTTAATTTAAATGTTTATCTTTTCACGTGGCACGCAAGAATAGTGCTTTCGCTCTAATGCCAAAAGTTTATTACTTCGTTTTTGCAAAGTATTGATGTGTGCATGCATTTCCATGAATACAAATAAGCATAAATGGTTTACGAGGATCACACGCATGGGAAGCATAAACAAATAATAAAGTTCATGTGGTCAATAGAGCTACCTTATATACATTTACACTATATAAAAATAGCGTCATAAAGAAATCTTTATAGAGAAGACACAGTGATGATTAAACAAAAAGAGGGATAGTTGAGTGAATATAGTGCTGGCGCAGGCGTAACACAGCGTGTCCGTTTTTATTGATACTTTTTTTATTATATAGGTTGGAGTGTCAGATTGGAGACGCGGGATATCCACTCGTCTCGTGCTGTTTATGAATTATATATCGGTTTTGGGCAAAGATTTAGAGAAAGTAGTATCTTAAGGACTTCGTCATATCCGACGTCATGCCAATGAAATGTTGGCACAGAAAGCTTAACTTTCCTGAGAGTCAAGGTGCGTACATAAAAAGTCGGAAGAGTAACTCGCTTGCCTTATGCAACAGGCTTCTGTTGTCGCTCGGATAGCAAACGTATTTAGGTAACAATTTCAAGCGAATAATAAATCCATTAAAATCAATCTATTGACTGCAGCTCCTAACCATCCCATAACGAATCCGAGGGATGATGAACCAAATCGGCATTTGGCTGCCATCACTTCGAACATCGGTTGCCTCCCCATATCTCAAGGCCGATTTAAGACACCTGACTGCCAAATGATGGGCCAAGGTAAGAATACCCCGTTAAAGCTATATCGTGCGTCAGCCCCCGAGGTTCTTGTATTTTCTTTTTAGCAAGAAGCCAGTGGAACCAGATCGTAGCCGGACGACTACTACATCAGGCTGCTACTTCTATCGCAGGCTAATTAGCTGAGGCCGTTAACCTGTCCTTGTGATCGCATAATTTTCGCACGCGTATAAAATCCAATTTTGCAAATAAGCTTAACAAAAAAAAAAGATAACAAAGCCACCGTCTAATATCAGTGGTGGATTATGTCTCTAGGGTAGTTAAGCCTATTGTGTTGACACAATTTGATCAACACCCAGAACTAATAACATTTTTTTAAGAAGGTTGTGTTTAATTTCAGAACATCATCCGTTCCCTACGAGCTTGGAAATCATCATGGAGGCATATCTTCAAGGCACCGTGGGCCGGACATAATGAGATATCTAGGGTTTCCTCAACAGTTCTTGTGGTAGCATGGCCGCTGATTCTCAGCGGTATGATTTATCATCTATTCTCAATGAGCATCGCTCAAGAAAATTCGATCAACAAGAGGGATCGAACCGTCGACACCCCAGTAGACGACAACAGTGACTGACGCACTAGTCCCCTAGACCACGCCGCCACATGGCTTGATCTAAACCTGGAGTCCGTGAACTTCCTGTCGGCTGATCGATTCGGCTTTCGGCGCAGTAGGTCTAGTAAAAATACACTGGCGCACTTACGACAATCTATATTAGATTCTGTCGAAACGCCTCAAACCTATGTACCGACGTTGCCGCGTCTGTTACTTGTCCTAATCGGCGGCCAACCCGTTTTGGTTGTACCTGGATGAAACATACCCATAGTGCATAGGCGCAGTATTGATCAGCGCAGTATTGATATATTTCTTGACTTGGTACGGCGGGCCACTTGAATCAGCGTTTATGACGCCTTAGATGTAGATTCGGATTTTGAAAGCGTTTCGGGCCACCGTAGCCGAGATTTATGATGAAACGTTAGCTAAGATTAATCGAGACGTTTATGGCAGTTTTCGAGACAGCCATACATTCTCTTTTTCCCCGGGACTTTGCCGATAGAGGCACACGGAGAACAGTGTCGTTTCGAACAGAACTCGTTTCGTCTCGAAGCAATATTGTCTGGCCAGAGAGGACCTTTTTAAAAAAATTGGTAAATTACATTGAATCAGACTCGCGGCGTTTGTGGAATTGTATTATCATAGGTGTTTTGGCTAAACTGTTAAAGTTAGTCTCCTCAGCTATTGCAGCTGCCTTGGCAAAAATAATTAACCGATCTCTTTGTTACGGTTACTTCCCTCGATGTCTGAGATCTACCAACGTAGTTCCACGCACATCTGTGGCAACATGTGGTTGACTCGACCGAAATGGACTAGCCTTGTTTGGGCGTGTTCCTGGACGTGGCGTCTGCCTACAATTGTATTAACTATGGATTGTTAACCCAGATGTTAACCCACTTAGAATGCATGTTCTCTACTGTTAGCTGGTTAGGTCCTGTCGTGAGGATAGATCTCAATCTGTAAAAGTTGGATATATTCAATCTTCCTGGCAGGTTGTTGGCTTGGGACCTCCGCAGGGCTTGGTTCTAGGTTCCTTTCCATGTTTCTGATATTACTTAACTTTATACGCTTGAGAACTAGACACCATAATTTGGAAAAGGCGATAGCTTTTTCTAACGACACAAACATCTTATTTCGGCACGACCCGGCTAAGGTTTCTAGTGGTCTAACCACTTCAAAAAAGTTGTTAAGTTTTTAATGAATACAGATTTGTTGTATACGAGCAAAACTAATATATTAGCCGAAATATATTGTTATTATGCTTATTATGCCAAAATGTATTGCCAAGACGAATGTCGATGCCAAGAATGCTGGAGTAAATGTGATAAACACCACGCCGCGGTTTGTCCGGCGGTTCGGTCCATAGCAGAACTGGCAAAACGCTAGATCGATTGTTGTGTCGAAACACTGTGATGTAACATAAACACACTTACCCAGCCCGGGTGTTAATAAATAAATATAATAAAGCTTTATTCTTTCCTGTACTTCACCACGGAAATTTATTTAGGGAGGTGGATACGAGCAAATTCTTCGCTCGGCCGGGTTAATTCAGAATTACGCGCCGAAAGCCATGGTCGCAAAACAATGTAGAGACTCAGTTGGGAATCTCCACGTGCCGCACAAGCTTCTCCAGATTGACTCGTTTTATACGCTTCAGGTTGCAGTTCAAGGTTTTAGCATCAGCCGTGAAAGGATTCCTACTGATATTTCTTTTCCTCTAGTCCCTAGATGCCGTAAAACGTCACATCATTCGAAGTGCGAATGTGGCTTCGCGTTTTCCGACCATCTTGGGAAGTATTACTCCCCGAATCGTCGTCGTGTGAATAGTGATCGTCGGATCACTTCCCGAAAGCTATTTATACACAAAGTCAAGCTATATGGATTACTCGTCAAGACTAAAACATGCTTTTGTGTTTGCGTGTATGTAAAACAACTGTTGTAGTGATAGAAGGTATTGTGATATGGCTTATAATCTAACCTGTGATTTGTTGCGAACTAGTTACAGTAAAACCTGCTTTAGCTGTTAGATAGATCAAAATTCACAACTTTATTGTGTTCGCTGTGACTTTATGCCCTAAGTCTAGGTACTCTTCATTTATCACTCATATTTAACAACAAATTAAGCGTTGTAACATGCCGTTTTGTTAATAAACCTCGTTTTGAACCTTGAATATATATATATATATATATATATATATATATATATTCAAGGTTCAAAAAAATTTGGGTGAGAGATCCATTCTGATGCTCTTTCTGTCCCCAGTGACACTTCTGCCCAGCACTGTACTTTTCTTTTTCCTTTCCTCGAGTCCGCTTTGTGTCGTACGACGCCGAACCAGGCGACAACCTAACCAAGGTGCAGCGGTGAGATTGTCACATCCTTCGCGCGAAGGGAGGAGGTCACCAGCCGAAGGAGGTTACAAAACTCCTTCGTCGCTCCAAGTCGCTACGCTGTTCGGTCGCGCAATAAACTATGCGTCTCGCCTGTGTCGTCGTCTACCTTGAGCTGTCTAAAGTCCCGCTACTAAAAGCCTAGTAACTGCACTAGTAGTAGTAGTGTAGTATAGTAATAGCGCCCCACGCTGACCCCCCAATTACCCCATTGCTGCTGCGGGTACTGTTGTTGTGGCCTCAGCTAGTCTCGCTGCAGGGGCAAGTTATATATCACCGTGGGTCATACCGTGTACGACTGATTTAACTACTGTTTCCGTCTGGCAGTGCTCGGTTAGCTTGGTACGCTTCTCTTTTATCCCGTTCTACCCGTCACTGTTACCAGGGCTTAGTCAACCTGTAACGACTCGCAGCAGCAGCAGCGCAGAAAGGGAACACCACCTCCACGTAAGTGACAAAGCGACAAGAACGCTGCGCCGAATACATAGAAAGGGTCGATGTCGTCAACTTGCCTCCGTGCCAAAACCAATATTTGTCCTTTTAGCGTGTTGCTGTTGTTCTTGTTATTATCCTAGTCTTTGTTGTCACAGCAGTAACGTGCAGTATAACAACGGGACATGTCGTTTCGTATGACCGTCAATGTTGTTGTTGTTGCTGTTGTCGCTGCTCGCAGCCGCCATCGAGGCCGTGGTCACCAGTGCTTCTAAAACGTCCGGAAGCCGTTCATTTTCATTTTTAGTTGTTCGTCTATGAGGGCTCACCTTGGGCTCCTCGGCATTCGGCCATCTCAATGCGATTTTACCGCCTTAGGAGCCAACCAACGCTCTCGAGCCTGTTGGTTTAGTTCGATATGCTGTTGTTGTTGTTGTTGTTGCGACAACAACATATTGAACAACAACAACAATAGCAGAGCAAAAGCAACGACATTATCAACAGCAACAGCAATAGCAACAGCTACGCACGTCATACATCCCATACATCACTCGATCAGCGTAATCCTCGCGCCTTCATCTTCGTACGCTGCCTCGTTTTAGCGGTTTATATAAAGTTTTCGGGCTGACCCTCAGCCAAGATTTAACGTCCACGGAACTCTTTTTCACATTGCTTCATAGACGGACCCCCATAAATACAAATGTGCAGCGGTGGGGTTCGAACCCGCGCACCTATGTGTCTCCTCCGGTTGCGAGGCGGAGACTTAATCCACCACGCCACCGGGCTCGACTTAGCGGTTTATATATATTTATATTATATTTATATTTATATTTATATTATATTTATATTTATATTTATATTATATTTATATTATATTTATATTTATTATTTATATTTATATTTATATTTATATTTATATTTATATTTATATTTATATTTATATTTATATTTATATTTATATTTATATTATATTATATTTATATTTATATTTATATTTATATTTATATTTATATTTATATTTATATTTACCTCGTATCATCATCATGTTTACATTATTGGCGTCATCATTCACTTTGGTACATTTGAGGACAGCCGCCACAATAGCAGAACGAGAGAACGAGCAGCAGAGGGGTAAGTCACAGACGTCGCAGCAGGGATTGGGCTTTTGTTGCGCGCCGTGAGATCGGCCGCCGGGCAATGACTAGCCTTTCCACTGCCCCCCCCCCCTCCCCTAGATAGGTGGATGGATAGGTTCTTAATGATTGTAGTAGTAGTAGTAGTGCCACATAGCGTGGTGGTAGGATGGATGAGCGGCGTGGTAGTACTGGGAACACTTCAGCACACACACAAGCGGCACTCTAGCGGTGGCACCTACGATGGCATCATTAATAAACGCCGCATCTCGGTCTCGACAGCGGCTGCCAACGACAGCCTTGTCGTCGACTCAGGATCCTCGGACGTTCTCACGGTCCAACTGAGTCGCCGCCGCCGCTGCTGCTACTCTTGGGCTCTGCCGGTGCTGCGCTGAGGGGAATAAGAGAGAGAGAGAGAGAGGGGGATAAGGAGGGTGAAAAAGATCCGCGAGAGAGAAACGAGGGATCCGCGAGGGGATTTTTTGCTGGCCAAGAGAACGCGACCACCGAGGATCGGCCAGCTCAGCTCCGGACGTCGTCGGCGTCGTCTTCAGCGTCGTGTTCGTCGTCTATCTGAGGCAATGCGCCGAATCAATTCGATCGAATCTCAAGCGTTGATGAGATCGAGGAGTGCGTCGACGTTTAGGTGCCACCACCAGTATAAGCTACTGTAGTAGTAGCAGTTAGAGTTGCTGATGCAGCAGCAGCAGCGACAGCATCAAGCAACAACACCGAGCTGAAACACCGACGACAGCCGACTAACATGATGTAATTGAAAAATGAAACTGCATAGAAAAATCAATAAAGTCGAGACACACAGAGCGAACATTCAGAGAGAATGATAAGAGAAGGCGGAAGGCTGGGAAAAAAATAGAGAGAGAGCGCGCGCCAATAGGAAAGAGTACACGTACGCGGGATATGGAAGCAATGGGATGGTAGTAGAAGACCGACCCAGACGGTGTGAGAGCGGCTAGGTTTGAGAGGGGCTGAAAAAGTCGAGAACGGATATCGAGATGTTGATGCGGCTATCTGCTAAAGAAGCGAGCACTAAAAGGAAAGGAGAACCAGCAAACGAGCGTAGATGGCGATGACCCTGAGTACAGGGTCAATTTAATCAAGCGAAGGGTCGATTGCAAAGACTAACAACGAACAAAGAAGAGACACGAGGAAAAAGCAAATATGTGCACGAAGAAGACAAAGAAGGTGATGAAGTTGGTGCTAATTATAGTTGTAGTAGTAGTAGTAGTCGTAGTAGTATTGAATCTAACGTTCAATTATTATTATCAATACTAATAAAATTCTTGATTGATAGTAATGCATAAAAGACTAAGACCTGAGACCCTGAGAGAAATGGTGGACGGGAAACACTAACCTCTTCCGCTGAGTTTTGCTTCTGCTACTGCTGCTGCGGCTGTCGTATTGTTGTTTTGACGTGTTCGTGTATTAATGGAGTAGAGTTGAATGAACTAAGTGCTAACGGAAAGAACGTCGAATTAGCCGTATCATGAAGAAAGCACGATAAGCCGCCTTCAAGGGGGAGACGCTGAAACGAATCGTCGTCTGGCTAGCTAGACAGAAATACGTACGAACGCACGCATAATACGTCACCAGCTAGTGCACATGCGCTAGTGACGTGCAATCTTAGGGGTTCCGATACCATGGGCAGGCGGGGGGTTGGCGACCAGGGGGCATAAGGTACGAGGCTCCGAACGATAAAGCCAACGATGATAATCATCACCGACTACTGCGGATAATCTGCGTACAAGCGATAAGCTAGGTAGGCGCTGGCTGATTCGTGCTTCGCCGATGTATCATTCATCTTTCAGCCGGTGCAGTCCAGTGGTAGCACACGTGGATCACGACAAATATCAGAAGAAGCGGTGTATTAGTTAATTGTATATAAGCTAGTCGGGCCAATTGCATTTGCTGACGATACAGCTGACGATTTCCTTTCGGCCCGTGCTATCCGCTCTTCTGGTCGTTTGCTGCTACCCTGCTTTTCTGCGCACGTGGAGAGTGTCGTTAATGTTCGCCTACATTTGGACTCGTTGTTGTCAACGCTTGGATTTGTTGTTGTCAAAGCCTGTATTGCCTTTTGGGCCGACTCTCAGCCAAGACTTACCGTCCACGAGACTGCTTTTCCCCCGCTGCTTCCTAGACGGACCCCCATAAATACAAATGTGCAACAGTGGGGCTCAAATCCGTTGCACCTATGTGTCTGTCTCCTCCGGTCGCGAGGCGTAGGCAAATGCACCGTCCACGCCACCGACCGGCTCGTCGCCTGTCAACGCCTGTATGACAAATCTAATCGCTAGATTTCGATCTGCCTCCGATAGAGAAGCCTATGTGGTTACCACACTAACTCGTCGTAGCACCGCACCACTAGTAATAGCTGAAGTGGCGTATTAGCAACAGTACTACTACTAGCAGAAGCAGCGTGTATTAGCAGCAGTGCGAACACAGCTGAAGTCGTGCGAAGCAGAAGTGCCAACAGCTGAAGTCGTGCATTAGCAGAAGTGCCAACAGCCGAAGTCGTGCATTAGCAGAAGTGCGAACAGCAGAAGTAGTGTGTATGAGTAGCAGTTTACATAGCATAAATCCTGTATACGTAGCAGTTCGAAGAGCAGAAGTGGCCGAAGAGAGAACGATTCGTAATCGCACTCTGGCTGAAGGGTGGCGGCGGTGGTCATCATGGGAAGGTAATGGTAGAGCCGGTAGCCGAACGGGGACCGTCCGACGAGTGGCGGCTTCCGCAGCACAAGTACTCGCGCTAGTGATGGTGGTGGCCATCGCAGTAGTCGGGTATGTATGTCTAATAATCGCGCTATCGATGCCGGCGTCGACTCGGCGATGGGTGACGACTGGTTGGCGTCACTAAGCGGCGTCGCTATAGATTAATTTCGCGCCAAAGTCCGCAGGTAGGCATTTGTCTGCCGCCAAATGAACCACTGAATTGTGGCTGCCGTATATGTTATTTCGTCTATTACGCTTTCTTTCTCTCAGTCTCTCTTACTTACTCTTTTACTCGCTCTCGCCTTCTCTTGATATCTCGCGTTCGTGCCTCTCATATTATCTTGCTGTCCTTCCGTCTCTTTCTCGAGATTTCATCTACTGAATAATCATCATCTGAATAATCTCCGCTAGCGGTTAAAACTACTATAATCTCCGCTAGCAGCTACTGATCTACTGCTATTGCTACTAGCAGAAACGGAACGACACTTATCACCACCACAACAACCAACTAATGGTAGATAGGGTTCTCTCACTATTAGTGCGACGGCTACGATTCGTGCAGAGGATCAGGAGAAGGGGTAGAACGATGCGATTGTCCCGTAGGTGTGAACTCGTTAAGTCAAATGTACGATTCACAATTATTCATTTCGACGATAGCCATCTTGAACGGCGCGATGACAGACAAGCCTGCACGCCCGTTGCAAGCAACACGACAGTAAGCCCGCTAACTTAGCGGTCGTCTGTTCCTGTAAGGAGTGGGGTTTGAAGTGAAGTGGGGTTTGAAGTAAAGACAAAAACGGTAGGAAGGGCCGTTGACGGAAAGTGGGGGTAAAAGGGTCGCCCGCTGTGTTCGTGGTGGTCACAGCAGCAGCAGTAACAGTAGCAGTAACAAACGTACCCAAAGCGCTGACGCGACTACTTGAACTTCGTCGTTAACAGCTCAACAACTCGTCACAACAACCATCTTTCTTTTCGACGATCGAGGATCGATGATATGCAGCGCTAACGGCACCCATTGATACGGCCAATTTTCGCGATCACACGATGACAAGCTGTGAGTTGGGTCGATATATCGATGGATCAAACGTAGCCCCCCCTCACCCCCGGATCCGCAGATCTCCGTAGATTTCACTCATCAGCGTCGACTTCGCACCTCTAGGTGCGTGTCGGCTCCCGTACCGCGGTAACCCTCCTCTTTACGCTGATGATCCGCCGGCAGGCCGGAGTATGTGTATGAATCTGAGTGTGTATCTGATTGTGCTTGCAGCACAGTAGCAGCAGCATCGACTTAGACATCGCTATCACATTTGTACGCCGCGCAATCGCAGCGGCGTACACATGTGATAGCGATAGAAGCAGCCCCAAATGTGCAAATGTGATGAGCTGCACATGCATGTACATATACGACGGGCGTTTACATATAGATGTGCGCAGTATCAGCAGCAGCAGCAGCAGCACACACCTGCCACATTTTACATACATGTAGGCGTTCTTCTCTCTGTCGTGTACGGTAAATGTACATATATTGACGAAACGTGTAGAGAGTGATGTCGGACAGAGGGATGGGCGGGGGATGAGAGGCGTAAGCAGGTAGAAGATCCAGAATACCAGCGGAAGATTCAAGCGAGCGATATGGCGGCCCACGAGAGGTAGCAAGATGGGACTCACGAAAAATTAGCAATACCGATCGACCGACTGACAAACAGACAGACAGATGAAGAGAAACAAACGCGCTGAGATACTCACAAAGCTCGTGAGACGGGAATACTGAGCTTGACCTCTCTTGAAGACCGAGCGAGCGACGACGGTGTGAAGAAATATTCGGTAGCCTTCGAGGGTCGGCACCGACTACGTCAGCACAGAAGCGGCAGCAGCAGCAGCAGAAATAACAACCACCAGAACAACAGAATCGTAATGATTCTGCTTATGTGATTAGCGTTGTGATCTGCATGACCGTGTGTCTCTGTGTGTGTGTGTGTGTGTTTGTCAGGCTGTATCTGTTTGTCAGGCTACTGTGTGTAAAGCCAGCGAATTCAGGCTGAATTTCCGTGTTGAAGCGACTGACCCGAGTAAAACTTTAGCAAAATCGAAGCAAACTCACTCAAACAGAACGCGACGACTGTTGCGTCACTTTTCTTCCGTCACTCTGTTTTTTCTCCATCTCTCTCTCGTTGCTCGCTGGCCATGTTCTTTTCTCGTTTTTACACGTGTTCTATGCCCCGTTCGTTGTTGTTGTTCCTGACGCAGCTCTATCTTTGCATTGATCGAACCTTTTGTTCAGGCTACATGTTCTCTTTCTTTCTTTCTCTCTCTCTCTCTCTCTCTCTCTCTATATATATATATATATATATATATATATATACATATATATATATATATATATATATATATATATATATATATGTCATTCTCTGTCTCTCTAACTCTCCCATGTGCACTCATCCAACACACCTTCTCCCCACCACCCGCCGTACGTTCTTTTAGTTGGCCAAATGATTCGGTCAAATCATAGCTATTAGTGACATTAGTGATAATAGTGGTGGTTGTAGTAATTGTAATAACCGTACCATTATGATTCGTCGTCGTAGTAGTAGTAGAAGTGGTGGTGGTGGTGGTGGTTGTATACGAAGTCGCAGTGAGTATACGTGAGGAAGGTGAAACTTGTGTTGTTAGTAGTATGTCTGGCTACCTGGATCGCGCTCACTGTGTTCGGCGACTCTTTTCAGGTGTCGTCGTCGTCGTCAGTGGCCGCGCGATACGATCGCGGCGTTGGAGTTCCGAGCGGCGCGAAGATGCGAGGCGCTCAAGAAGGTGTTGGAGATGCGGCACTTTTGAACAACTGAAATTACAACTGTCGCGGACGTATGCAAGACGATGACGAAGTCAAGCGCCGTCCGGCTGCGGTCACGGACGTAGCAACAGTAGCAGGGCCAATAGCAAAAACAGTAGCAGGAACACCGTCACCATCATTATTATTACCATCATCATCATCGTCATCAGCATCATCAAGCAACAAGCAAATCTTCAACATCAACCCAAGTGGCAGTCTAAACAACAACAACAACTACAGCAGCCGCAGCAACAACAGCAGCGGCAACAACAACAACAACAACAGCAACAATAAAAGCCACAACAATTGCCGCACCGTTTGGTTCGAGCCAGCGAGCTTTAGGTGCGGACCGTCCAATATCGGTCTAGGCGTGCGGCGTGTTCCACTGACACATTTAGAGGAATAGAATTAGACAAGTATATATATATATAATACTTTGTGGCTACCAGTTGATATACGCCGAGAGATAGAGAGAAAGGGAACGGGAGCAGAAAAGCACCTAAGAGGGACAATCCGAGGTAGGCGCGTGCGAGGACGGCCAGGCCAAGATTGCCATACGGTTATCTAGATAGATAGACAGATAGATACACGAAAGCCAACGCGAGGCAAACGAAACGGAGTCGAAATTACCGCCAGTTATACAAATTGTTATTCTCGTGCACACGACTGCCATGCACAAGTGCCGACCACTGCCGATTATGCTACTGTTCACTGTTCACGTTTATCGATGCCTCTTGCTCGTTGTGACCGTCGCAGTCTGGCGGTTGACGTTGTGCTTGTTGTTGTTGTCGCTGTTATTGTAAAAAGCTGCTATTGTTGTTGTTGTTGTTGTTGCTGGTGTTGTGGTTGTTGTTGTTGATGCTGCTGGTTTTGTTGCTGCTGTCGTTGTCACTGTTGTTGTCGTCTGGCGGGTGACGCTGTGCTTGTTGCTGTCGCTGTTGTTGTACCAACTGCTATTGTTGTTGTTATTGCTGCCCTGCTTCTGCTAGAATTTCGACTGGCAGTGCGTCAACCCAATAGCTACGCCTTGATGCCCCCGTCTGGTTCATCTGCATCTCCGGTGGACCTACCGACTCAGCGCTGGCTACCTTTCTTCCTCCTGCCTCGAATTTCGTTTGCTTCTGGCATAGGCCATTCTCCTTACGTTTAGAGAGGCTAGCTTTTTGAGAGTTACAAGCCAGTTCGGATACTATTACGTCCGCGGCATGAGCTGGTTGAAATTATAGAGTAGTTTTCGTTGTTGTCGCTGTTGCTGGGGTGCTTGGAGACTGCCGATTTTAGAACCATTAGGCTCTAGGTGCACGAGGGCAGTTAGACATTCCGAAGACCTAGTGCATTAGCTAGAACAGCCATAGCTAACAACAATAATAGCAGCAACCAGTTCTTTAATAAATTGTTATTTTCATAAATTTTGAATATTTGAATACATTTCAATTTATAGGGGGTTTAGCAATAGCTATTTTCCAATATTTGCCAATCAGCAGTGAGTAGATGCTGAAAAATCTATATTTGTTCGGCATAATGCGTCGCATACTGTTTTGTAAAAACACGAATTCTCATTTATATATTCTGGTATCACGTTATTTATTGCTTTTTGGCGACGAGCAAGACTCTGTCGATGATTCTGGTTTTCTGCCTTAAGCGTTGCAGGAGAAGCCTGTATTAGTGTAGGTGAGCACACAGACTGCCTATTGATAAGATCAATTGCCATTGCCGTTTTGCAACTTGCCTCGCGTATGAGATCTATTGCCAATTAATTGTTTATTTTGCGAGGTCGTGCATATTTTTTAGACCTGTAACTCTTCAACACGTTTTTAGACTCTAGACCAGTTTAGATCATTTGGTTGTTAAAAATTCAGTTGCATCGCTCTCATATGCCAAATATAGCAAACAATACCAAAAAGCGCAGCTGTCTGATCAACCGAGATGACCATAAGCCTCTGTCCAATATTATATCGCAAGCTATACTATTCGCCTAGATCGTGCTCTGCTCTTGGAGCACGCAAGCCTTCCCTGACTCTGTCGCTAGTTGCCCCAGCTGTAGTGTTTCCAAAAATTGCATCTGCCCATCGACGCTCGTTCGTGGCACTTGACACGCACAAAATAGCACTCCTTACTTCTAAGAACTCGCTGGCTTGACAGCAGGTGTCACCACTTTCGGCTAAGGGAGTAAGTCTAGTACGTGTCAAATAGCCCGACATTATACCTTGGTTCAGCCTATAATTTAATGACTACATGACTACATAGATATATGAAAATGTGTAATTCTATCACCAAGAAAATACATAGCATTGGAATCCAAATATATATATACATAACAAATGTCACGGAAAATGTAAGAAAAAAGCACAAATCGGATGTACATGATCGGCACTGCATAAGCCCTTTAATACAGCAGAAATGCACCAAAATGGCCCGCACAAGCCGATACTTTTGAACCTTTATAAGCGAAGATATACAATGGTGCCCTTATTGTAACAATAATGCACATGATAGTGTACATGACCAGCACCATTTCAAGCTGACTTTAAGGCTCACAGGAGAAGGGAGAAGCATACGTTTCAAACGCTTAGGAATCGTTTCTCAAGCTGTTAGGGAGCTAGAATTAAACTTTTAAGGAGGGCGTTTTTAACTCTAGACTATCCTCCATCCCCTACGGGCTTGGAACTCACCGCTTGGTATATCTTTAATGCACCGCGGGCCGGACACGTTGAGATATTTAGAGTTTCCCCAACGGTCCTTGTGGCAGCATGGCCGCTGACTCTCAGCGGTCTGGTTTCTATAATTTATTCTCATATGAGCATCGCTTAAAGAAAATTCGACCAACAACCGGGATCGAGCCGGCGACACCCCGGTGGATGACAACCACGACTAGCGCACTAGTACCCTAGATCACGCCGCCACCACAAGCTGTTATGCACGAATAGCGAGCAAGATGGCTTCGTGGCAAAGCCTTTGCCTTGCATTCGGGAGGACTGGGTTCGAGACTCAGACAGGCCACTCTTAAATTGGCCTGCATGGTTTCCAATTTAGACAAGGTAAATGCCGCAGTGGATTAAAAATTAGCCATGACATGAAGAAAACGTACACGGGCATTAGACTTACGGAAAATCTTTTTAAAAAAGCTTCGCGAGTAATGCTATATGTGCGTCCTGCGCTTTTCGCTGAACGCATTTAAACAGCCGCGACGATATTTAATAACCACATTAGTTACGTGCATTGTCTACCAACCTACACGACCACGGCAGTTAAACGGGTATCTTGGCATGGATATGCTATATGTCTGGCAGTTCGTCGACTACGCTCTACTGACGAAATTGAATTCGGCATGAGACAAATAATTTGAATTGCTTCGGGGGTGCCAAGCGTCACGTATCTTGTCTGTGTTTCTCCCCAGAGTAACGGTGCCAGTGAGAACTCCCGTAAATAGGCACATGCATTAAAGAACCCAGATCATGAAGATAATTTGTGATAACCTTTTTGTAAATAAATAAGCCCGTATTGTATGCTAGCCAGTGAGAAGAGAAGTAGCCATTTGCCGTTCGGTTAAAAGTACCAGTGGAACAAGAGGAAGCCGTTTGTCTGTCCGTAAAAAAATATGAACTACAAAGCACCCGCAAGAGGAGTTCACACCTGTATGTCCCTATGCTCTGAATGATTGCTGGCCGTGTAGCAATGAGTTAGGATATGTAAACTTCCGTATAGCTTAGAGCCGCCACGCTTGGTAACATATGCATAAAATATGCTTGCTTCATATTTTCAAAGCAGAAAACATGAGTAGAATAATTGATTTGACAACCGCATTGCATTTACTATAAGATATGTACAGATGGGTGACGCCTTATGCGACGCTAGCGTCCGTCCCACGCTGAGCTGGGTAGTGCAGTTATCGCCGAGGTGTCTGACAGCTCATTGCGTGGGACTTAGCACAAGTCTGCAAGCAGAGTCGGCACCCGCACTGGTCACAAATCCTGGAGTGGAGCACACGAACGTGCGAGAAGCTGTGCACGATATATCTTGTGAATACGCAACTAGAGCATGCGGCTCTCACCTAAAGGTACCTATCATAAGGGATATATAGTATATCAAGTTGTGGTATATCAATCTTGGCCGAGACTTCATTAGCCTTTTCCTGCCAGTCCCCCGCAAAAATGCTGGGCTGGTTCGGTAATCAGTGATCTCTGCGCGATTTTTATTCTTTCTACTGACAGTCGACAACCGGTGAGCATATAAACAAAGCGACGTCTTATTGTCCGAAGAACATAAAAATTATTTGTACATGTTTGATAAAACATATCTCCAGCTGAGCAAAGTTTGCCGCCGAAGGATGTGCCCACACCCCACCAAAGCCGTAGCTCAGCAATATTTAGAGCAAAATTACTAAGAAAAATATTTCCTGTAAGATTTATTACATGAGAAGTAAGATATGAGACGTCACGATTTTTGCAAACTCATTTAATACGGCATAATGCTTCTTTCGCTAGCCACGTTAGACATTTAGCCGAAGCCAAATTTTTAGGCGAACATGCTGGTATGTTCCGTTTTTTCATCGAACTCGTTCTCTTGCAATAACACATGTTGTGAAGTAATGTTGAGCTGACCACAACGTATAGCAATGCTTTGTACTTTCACTCTCACCCCTAATCAAGACATTTGCGTCCCACTACATTATATTGGAAGGTTTTTGTCTTACCGAGTTTTACGACCTCTTCAATTATTCTTATTCTAATTTAGCTTTTTCTTATTCCTGTACGTAGTTTCCTTGGCGTTTTAAACCCTTAGTGCAAATACTTTCCAGCTTTTTCAAGACATTCAAAATACGCATTCACACAAATCGTAAGGGAATCAGGAGAATAGGGTAGATAGAAAAGCAATTCAAAACCCGATTCGTGCAAGTTTGCCTTTTCGACTGTGACGCTGTAAACCGGAGCGTTGTCGTAGTGAAATATTATTCTTGTGCACAAATATCAACCCTCTCGGATAATGTGCTCCTATGACTGCTTAACCCTTCTGTAAGTATTTAATGAAGATCAGTTCTTGGGAATTTCTTGGGGAAAAACTATGGCCATTGTCATCCTGACCGACAAAACAGTATCCGCCTATTTCGGCGCCCATTCACCTGACGTTGTTTATTGTATTGAGTGCTGTTTCGACTTGGGCTCATCAGGGATGCATTCAGGTCTCGTTCACGGTCACGAATCGATGCCAAAAGTACCGTGGATCTTAAGCTTATTCGATCAACATTATTGCGATGTATTTTTGTTTTGTGTTCTGTAATCAATAGTCGGTAATCGCGGCACCCACCTTGTGCACAGCTTTTTCATTTCTAATCGTTCGTACATTGTGTTATGGACTCCACTACTACTAAGATACTATCGCAGCTATTTCACGCACCTTCATTCGGCCATCGTCCATGACCATAGGATGCACGTTTTCAACCATTTGTGTCGTATTGGCTTCAACTGTGCGTCGGAGGCGCGCCATATATTTAAAAATAAATCGTCGCCATAAGCTTTCTCTAAGTCGACTTTGATTTGAGCAGCCCGCCACTTTTTCAAAATGCTTAATCACGGAGCGAAATTCGTCTTTTCATATGTCTAGTACAAGTGACTAAATTCAAACGTCTGCTACACATACACTAACTTTGCTCTTTAATATGTGATATGTGTACCTGAAGCTTGATATGTGATAGCGTAAAGAGGGTTCCTTTCTTAGCATCGGAAGTAGATCGCCCATTGCTTCGCTCTTTACCACTACAAGGAACAAAACTCAAAGGGAGACACGATCTCATATATATATATATATATATATATATATATATATATAGGAGACACGATCTCATATATATATATATATATATGATCGTGTCTCCCTATGAGTTGTGTTCCTTGTAGTGGTAGAGAGCTAAGCGATGGGCGATCTACTACCGATTTGAGAGGGGGAAACGAATTATGCTGGCTCTCTAAGTGATCGATTTTTGTTGTCGTTATTGTTGTTGTTGTTTTTGTTGCTGCTGTTGTTATTATTATAACCATCAATGTCGTAGATTGCTACCAATCCCGCAGACACCGCGGAAGCATCAATCCCAATACCGGTTAGGAGATCACCACCACCCCCATCATCACTGACGCAAGGTCAATGATGTGCCATGTCAGTTGGCCCCGCTGACCGCCGCTGGTTCAGCTCCCACTAGTCTTCTACGGGATACTTTACAGCTACCAGAAGTCTACTAATCTACGTCCTGCTACGAATGTTGCCGTTTAACTATCTACGATTCGACTGCTTCTGCTGCTGCTGACCAACTACTACAGCTTCTGTTACTACAGCAGCGGCGGGCCGCCTTACATCATCTACCTGCATCATTCATCCAACGCTGGCTAGCTTGCTTGGACGCCTACGATCACGTGACAACAGCTAACATGATCGAATGGGTCTGAATGGCCACCATCATCATGGGCCATCATCGAACCGGCCAGCCAAAGGTCTATCTAAAGTCAGTCAGTCTGTTTGTCTGTCTGTTTGTCTGCTGGCCGGCCGGGTTCGAGCCCGGTCGAACCCCGAGTCGAACCCCGAGCCGAACCCTCGGCGCAGCGACGACCCAGCGCGCGTACCAGTTGCTGCCAGTAGCCTCATCATGATGAGCAACAGCTAAATGACAAACAAGTGTCTGCCTGATTTACATCGATAATCGTCGTGTTAATTGCCTGCCTGTCTGCCTGCCTTCTCCCCTATATATACGCATTGTCTCGCCGGTACGCCCGGTCGCCCCGTGGTCGCCCTCGCCGTCAACTTGGCCGTGAGCGCCCTAGTTCCGCCGTTGTCTCCTACATACACTTCTACAACTCTCCTCGCATTGCGGCTCAGGTATTAACCGCGGCTATAGGCACATGCACGTACGTACGGGTGTACGATGCCTCTGTGTACAGATATGTATTTGTGTATATATAATACATTTTATAGGTAACCATTATATATATATATATATATATATATATATATATATATATATATATATATATATATATATATATTTATATATATATATATATGTATTTATATATAGATATCTATGGGTAGACACGGGCGATAGCCTTTTCTGCAAAATTACCTGAATAGTAATAGTTGTTTGAATTTATGTAATAATGGAAATTTCAAGCTCAATGAAGAATCATTGAACTTAAATAAATTTGTCGTCTGGAGAAGACGGTTCCATAAAAAAAAAATATATATATATATGTGTGTGTGTGTGTTTGTGTACTATAACCCATTTAATGAGCGTACACACATGGAGCGCTTAGTTCGTCATCATCACCCTCATCAATCATCATCATCATCATTGTCATCTTCGTCGTCAAAGGTCTTCGTTCGTAGTAAGGGTTAGCAGCCATTGCTACACATTTAGATCATGGCGTGCGTCCCTCCCGCACTGTGTACTGTGCCTGCTTACAACATGAAGGCTTTTGAGCGAACAACAACAACTACAACAAACATGACGCCGAAAACGAGGTTAATGGAACAACCCCGATGAAGACAGAGAACCACATAGAGAACACGATACAGCAAGAGGGAGAGAGAGAGCATATGAGATAAAGCGAGAGAATCAAAACATTAGATCTAGAGAGAAAGACAATATTAGATCTACGGAGAGAGAAAGTGAGAAAATGGAAATATTAGACCTACAGAGGGTGCGAGAGAGAGAGCGAAAAAAGCATTAGACCTACAGAGGGTGCGAGGGAGAGAGAGAAAAAAAGGAGATAGGTAAGATTCACTGAGAGAAGAAATGGGTGCTCGAGATGTGTGTACGCCGACCAATCGAGTGAGAAGTACTTACTTTCCAGGAAGGAGGTGATCCGATCCGGTACCAGACGCATCGCCTTTGTTTCGTTCGTTTGTCTCGTATTCGTTCGATTGAACTTTCCCTCATTTCTCGCTCTCTCTTTCTGCATTTTTTTTGTCTCTTCTCCCTGTAACTCTTAAGGGTTCTCTCTGTGTCCCTATGTCCTCTCTCATTCGTTCTCTCCCTATATATATATATATATATATAATATATATATATATATATATATATATATATATATCTCTGTATCACTGTCGCCTGCTGTCTCGGTTCCCTGTGACTCGTCTTCAATGTCTATTGGCTCTACTGGTGGCTGGTGCTGCTGCTGCAACAGCCACTGGTGGCGATGGGGCTGCTTCGAACGCCGCCCAGATATGCTAATTGCATTAAGTGGGCGACGGCCGACGACCAAGAAAGCGAGACGAAAACCGAAACGACGTTTCGTTGGGTGTCCGGATATCCCGCCATCATCTGCGTACGGCTTGACTCACTCGCTGACCGACTGGATCGTCTCTCTCTGTCTCTCTCTCTCTCTCTATATATATATATATATATATATGTATATATATCTTTTTATCTTTCTCTATCGCTGAAGCAACGTCCTCCGTCGTTCCCGCAGTAGCTTCCCGTGATGCTGCTGCGGCGTGGTCCTCACCACAACAGACTCACCATCCCTTCGCCGTCGACGACTGCCAAGCTCTCGTATTGCGACAATCACGCTCTAGCTTCGGCATTACGGCAGTACGAGTAGTTACAGCGGGATTGGTTATCGGACTTGTAGCAGTAGTAGCAACAGCAATGTCCGTATAACGAATTCCGTTGGTGGAAGTAGCTGGTGACGGCGCTATACAGCTAAACATTTGAATGCTATAGAGCGTGTCCGGTA
The DNA here is from genome assembly GCA_003439945.1 of Dermanyssus gallinae. Lineage (NCBI taxonomy): Eukaryota > Metazoa > Arthropoda > Arachnida > Mesostigmata > Dermanyssidae > Dermanyssus > Dermanyssus gallinae. The sequence continues at coordinate 683,838 of QVRM01004033.1, read as the reverse complement.
GAAAACTGTCAATAAAAGCTTGTTCTTTCCGCGCTGTAACGTAACTCGACCAAAGTCGTCGACCAGCTTACGCCAATGTAATGAGTGCATCTTCATTAGCGTCCCATCAATTCGCGATTGCTGAGGAGCGCTGACGCTGGGCATCATACGACCAATAGTGCAATTTCCACTAAATACGTGGACCACGTGGTATCCACGAAAACACGTTTTCGTGGAGAATCCCCGCCCTGAAGAGTGCTACGAAATAGGTGAAACTTGCTGTGCAAATGGGTGAGTATTTGCGCTTCATATGAAATGTGGTCAATATTCATTTGTTCGTTTGCGTCATCGTGTATATTGTGTTGTTCGCTTGAATAAGGCGATAGTCTTTTGACTGGGACTTGACTTGCTATCTGGCGGCGGTGAGTGGGCTGGGCGAGTGGGTGCATGCATATATACACATAGCACCACGCTGTATGACATACTACACAGCGAGCGCATCTGATTCAAAAGATATTTCATAAGGAATGGTAAATGAAACGCATATATATATATATATATATATATATATATATATATACAGGTAGTTCAATAAGTTCTTAGAATGAGCTTTTCAGAATTCGAATTTTGGCGCGCTTTCACCGTTATTGGAAACGGCAACTTTTCGACTGCCAGCAGTCAAAATATTACGGTGATTGGCCATTGCGATTTCGTTTGATCGCTTTTCCCGTGCAACGTATCGGCGTGATTTTGAAAAATTGAGAAAAAAGAGTTTCGAGTGGTTATCAAGCATTTTATTTCAAAGGTTGGAATGCGACCCAAGTGAAAACTGAGTTAGACGAGGTGTACGGTGTCTCTGCGCCATGTTTTGCCACTGTTTCCAACTGGATTTATGAGTTAAAAAGAGGTCGCAGGAGCACCGGGATGAACTACGTTCAAAACGCCCAAAAACGGCAACTGATTAGGAAAACGTGGAAAAGGTGCGGAAAATCGTTGCCTCAGATAAGCGAGTGAACATAAGGGAGATAGCGGAGGCCTTGGGGATCAGTTTGGGTAGTGTGCATTTCATCCTGCACAAAAACTTGAAGATGAAAATGCTCAGAGCAAAATGGCTGCCGCATTTGCTTAACCAAGGCCAAAAAGACGCGCGTGTTTCCGCTTCACAGCGAAATTTGTCCAAGATGTCGAAAAATCCGTCGGATTTTTGGCGCAGATTCGTGACCGTCGATGAAAGCTGGGTCCATCACTACACTCCCGAGACCCAAGAAGCATCTCGTCAATGGTGTGCACCTGGTGAAGGACCTCCGAAGAGGGTGCGGACAACGGCATCGGCCGGAAAGATGATGGCTACGGTTTTTTGGGACCAACGTGGAATAATTTTGGTCGACTACCTTGAGAGCGGTAAAACGATCACGGGAGAATATTATGCAAGACTGTTGGACTGCCTGAAGCAAGAACTCATCGTGAAACGGCCCGCTTTGCAGAAGAAGGTTGTCTTGTTTCACCAGGACAATGCTCCCGCACACAAGTCGCGGCAAGCAACGGCAAAACTGGCCCAACTGAGGTTCAAACTTATTGAACAACCTTCCTATTCTCCAGACCTGGCCCCCTCTGATTATTTCCTCTTCGGACATTTGAAGAATAGTCTCGGTGGAAAGCGTTTTTCTAGCAATGAGGAGGTTAAGGCTGCTGTCAATGCCTATTTTCAGTCTAAAGACGCGGAATTTGCCATTGCGATTTCGTTTGATCGCTTTTCCCGTGCAACGTATCGGCGTGATTTTGAAAAATGGAGAAAAAAGAGTTTCGAGTGGTTATCAAGCATTTTATTTCAAAGGTTGGAATGCGACCCAAGTGAAAACTGAGTTAGACGAGGTGTACGGTGACTCTGCGCCATGTTTTGCCACTGTTTCCAACTGGAGTTATGAGTTAAAAAGAGGTCGCAGGAGCACCGGGATGAACTACGTTCAAAACGCCCAAAAACGGCAACTGATTAGGAAAACGTGGAAAAGGTGCGGAAAATCGTTGCCGCAGATAAGCGAGTGAACATAAGGGAGATAGCGGAGGCCTTGGGGATCAGTTTGGGTAGTGTGCATTTCATCCTGCACAAAAACTTGAAGATGAAAATGCTCAGAGCAAAATGGCTGCCGCATTTGCTCAACCAAGGCCAAAAAGACGCGCGTGTTTCCGCTTCACAGCGAAATTTGGCCAAGATGTCGAAAAATCCGTCGGATTTTTGGCGCAGATTCGTGACCGTCGATGAAAGCTGGGTCCATCACTACACTCCCGAGACCCAAGAAGCATCTCGTCAATGGTGTGCACCTGGTGAAGGACCTCCGAAGAGGGTGCGGATAACGGCATCGGCCGGAAAGATGATGGCTACGGTTTTTTGGGACCAACGTGGAATAATTCTGGTCGACTACCTTGAGAGCGGTAAAACGATCACGGGAGAATATTATGCAAGACTGTTGGACTGCCTGAAGCAAGAACTCATCGTGAAACGGCCCGCTTTGCAGAAGAAGGTTGTCTTGTTTCACCAGGACAATGCTCCTGCATACAAGTCGCGGCAAGCAACGGCAAAACTGGCCCAACTGAGGTTCGAACTTATTGAACAACCTTCCTATTTTCCAGACCTGGCCCCCTCTGATTATTTCCTCTTCGGACATTTGAAGAATAGTCTCGGTGGAAAGCGTTTTTCTAGCAATGAGGAGGTTAAGGCTGCTGTCAATGCCTATTTTCAGTCTAAAGACGCGGAATTCTACTCAAGAGGTATAAATGCTCTGAAATCTCGGTGGGAAAAGTGTATTGAGCTTCTCGGGGAGTATATCGAATAAGAAAAATTTAAAAACATGATTTGGAAAATTCTCGGTTTTCATTCTAAGAACTTATTGAACTACCTGTATATATATATACACAATCATATGTACCATAGGTGCATAGTACATATGCACCATAGGTACATAGTACATATGTACCATAGGTACATAGTACCAACAACACAAATATGCACAAGCGTACGAAAAAGCGCACAAGGTAAACAGCCTAGCAAACTACCACGAAACCCACGCTGTTAGTACTGCTCCTTTCTGGTTCCTTCATTCGCTTACTTTATCTCCTTTTCGCCCTCCCTGCCTTTCTCTCGTACTTTCTCTCTCTCCCTCGTTCTAACTATGTCTAAAGCGTACTTCCAGGCAATGTTTTTCTACCAGTAATTGGTAGTATGTTTACAGAGAGTTATGTCAGTCCAGTGCATCCACGAAACGACCGCCGTGGCAGTGGGTTCTCGAGCGCGTATCCAGCAAATACGGACGATAGCACTACTCGTTTTCGTAATGTTTACAGACACAACCTTCAATTTGATAACATTCTCCGCTCAGGCAAGTATGATGGTGGTGGTGGTGATGGCATTCGTGGGAGGTCAACCTATAGAGCACTATTTATATAGGTTGGTGCGTTTCCTTCTAACATCTGTTGGTTTTAAATACCGTTGCTTCAGTAAAGTGTTCTATCACGTAGTTCATATTTGTGTTCTTTCTGTGTATTTCTCGTGGTTCATATGTTCATTGCAACATTAATATGTCCAACAACCTTTTTGCCGTTTTTGCAAGTTGTTTGTTTTGCTATCCGGACGGCTGAATGTTATACGATCGTTCCAGTTCTGTATTTTTCGTCGTGTCCTTCTTCTTAGTCTTCGTTTGTTTGCTGTCTCTTCTGTTTGAGAAAGCAAACGTCAATAACAACTGTTCAGAAAAACTAACGACAACAACAACAACGACAATACGCTTAGTAAACGTGGCCCCGGGTGCAATGTATGGGCATGTCTTTTCAAATGACAAAACTGCTGCAAAAGCAGTACTTTCTTTAAAAATCTAAATATATGTTAAACATTTTTAAAAGACTCGCTTACGCTATTCGTCGATAACGAGAACAGTGCTGGCAGTCGCAATAATAATAATAATAATAATCATCATCATTATTAATATGCACAGGTTTCACAATTACTAATATACTAACTGTATAATATTTACAATATTGCTTGTATTCTTGTCTGAGTGTCGTTGACTACTTAACATCATCACTGCCTCTTTGTAGTTCCACCACCCTCCGTCGGAGGAACGCGGTCGATCTTGTTGGCTCCGCTGTTGTCTCGAAGAGCTACTTCTTAAGCCCTTTTGTCAGTTTGAGTGCATCCATGCTCCAATAAGAATAAGAGCGCAGCACAGCACTGCGTAGCAAAGCCAGCTGGCTTGTCGTAATGGTTATCAACAACGCTAATTTTTCCGTACAGTTCCGCACATTCAGTTTGCAGCAGACACCTCACCAAGCCTTCGAGACCTTGTCATATTCTCGATGAAATCTAACACAGGTTGCTCTTGCCGTTGAGTGGTATGTCAGAAAAATCAGCACTAGTCACTTATAGAGACTAATGTTTAAACTTTCGTCTTTCCCGCGTTTTCCTGTTTACCAGTTAGGCAACACGCTTGTTAAGAGTAGATGCTTGCCTCCCTGTCCTGCCATTGACCTCTTCTCGACATATAACTACGACTAGCCTTATTGGAGAGTACGACTTGTTCGTATTATTTAGCGACACTCTGTTGTAAAAAGTGTTTTAAAAGGTGTCTTTTAAGCTAAGCGGTTGGCTGCTTTAGACTAAACCGACAATTAAAAGTGGCACTATGTCTAGATATGCTGAATTCCGACACGCAGCTGGCCGGTGCCATCGTAGAGAACGCAGCCGCTATGTGTCAGTCTCCAAATCGCCTCTATTAAAGCTCTAGCTAGAACACGCATGGTCTACTCTGTGAGAATCTGCTTAAGTTGCTGGGAAATGATCTAGGCACGGCTTTTGGGTCACACAAAAACCTTGCTGTCATTGCAACGTTTTTAATTTAACTTCAATCACCTACGTGTCACATTTGCAAAATGTATACTCTTTCATTTAAGAAATGCAATATCGCACATATTTGCGAAATGTGCGTTATGTCGCAGTGATGATATTTGCGATATAGCTGGCGCTCGTCTCGTGACGGAGGCATATACTCATAACTCATGTAACGGGTAGCGTCACTGACAACCGAATCCAAAGTTTCTGCAGCACTCTCTGCGTGACGACGCTCCAAGCCACTAACTAACGATTCGGCGGGGTCTAGAAGTTGTTCACTCTTCCTTTGCATGGGTCTGATTGCGTGTGTGTGTACATGACTGTGGGCTTAGTAGTAAGGAACCCGTTCAATTTTTCATCTGCCAAGCCGCGCGTGCCGTTGTCGTTGTCGTTGTCGTCGTCGTCGCCGGCGATTGCGTCCCGGAACGAGACAACCCACCGGAAGGAAAAGTCTTAAATCGAGCTGGCACGGACTCTTAGAGGGTGTGGTGGCTCAGCGCGCTACAGGACAGAAAGGAAAAGGACATTGTGACGGATATCCACGAGCGGAATTTTCCTTCGTTGCGTTTTTCCGCCACCCAGCTCAGCCCTTTTGACTCCCCTCCCTTTCTGGTTTTACACTGCGATATATCTATTTTAGAGGCTAGCGACCTTTGTACCTGCAGAAAACATTGCACATATCGTCTGTACGAACCATTCTACTTACTCATCCACGACTAATACTACCACGCACCTGATGAGAGAACAAGTATAAAAAAAGTAGTGCAAAACGGACTTCAGGCAACTTCAGCAAGTTGTCTGATGCTATATCTATATATATATATATATATGCAGACGTACATATACAAGCCGAATATCATTTGACATCGTATGCAAACGAGACCTTTAGAAATCGACACTGAAATACAGGACAGAACAAATGTGCCGCAGTTCCAAGAATGGGCGTAGGCGCTCTGCAAGTGGATCTCGTCTAGTATTTCCAAATGGTCCACGGATGACTGACTGCCGTTTGCTTCGCTCGATAGTACGCTCCCACATATATATATATATATATATATATATACATACCTATACGTCAAGTATCATGTGATCCTAGGACGTGCCGAGACATTATGTATGTATGTAGGTAGATATATATATATATATACATATGTTCACTTATACACATATATACATACCTATACGTCAAGTATCATGTGATCCTAGGACGTGCTGGGACCTTTATGTATGTATGTATATATATTTATATATATATATTCGTTTCATTGCCTATTAATATGCTAATAAGACACAGAGACGAAGGACGTGTGCGTACGTAGTGGGCTATGCTATTTCTAGTAAAGGTAAAGGCTTGACCCTGCTAGTGGTGTTTTCATTACCATATACGTTTCCCGTCGCATCCCGTCGCATCCCCTCGCATCCGTCCCATCTCCCATACACGAGACCGCACGACTGCACGCCAGAACAGGCCCAAGCTGCCGTTGTTTACTACAACTGTGCTTGCGTCATCCTCAACCCGGGGGGAGCGAAATTGATCCCCCCCCCCCCGAGGTCGGTTCCCTACACTTCACTCGTCCTTGTAACGGCGGCCTATACATTCACACACACACATATAACGTATAACAAGGAAACGTGATCGTCAGAACTTTGTGTAGATTGTGTAAGGTTGTTTGTTGAGCGTTAGTGTGTGTTTATCTAGAGAGATGTGCCAACTTTGCAACTCAACAATCTGAGAGCCATCTTTAGCCAGCAGGCCAACTTCAGTGATGACGACGACAACCATCATCATTATTATCAGCATCGTCATCATCATCAGCACGGTGGTGGTGGTGGTGGTGGTCGTATTGATGACGAAAACGGCCATGACGTAGGCAGCGACCTATCCATGTACATCACTACTACAGCAGATGCCTGATCTGTACGGCCACAGCAGGGCCGATGAGCGGATGGTATGTTTCTCTAAGCCTAGCTGAATTACTGACTAATTTACTATGTATAGATATATAGATAGATAGACATCAACGCCCACGTGGAAATACACTTGCACTCAATGCAAGCAACTAGAAATGAATGAATTTTTAAAGAGGTTGTTTTTGATTCTAGACCATCCTCTGTCCCCTACGGGCTTACTTACCGTGTGGTATATCTTCAATGCACTGAGAGCCGGATATGTTGAGGTATCTAGGGTTTGCCCAACAGGCCTTGTGGCAGCATGGCCGCTGACTCTCGGCTATATGGTTTATAATCTATTCTCAGTGAGCACTGCTCAAAGGAAATTCGATCAACAACAGGAATCGAACCCCCGGCGACACCCCGGTAGATGACAACCATGACACTAGCGCACTAGTCCCCTCTAGACCACGCCGCCACTAAGGCAAATAACGACTGCCGACGAAGTGTTCGTCGAGCAGCCCCGGCAGCAATGGCGAGCCGTACACGGCAAATTGGAGTATTGGAGTATAATTGGATTGCGTAGACAGGTTTGACGTGATTCGACGTATACGACTATCGTTACTGAACGCTGTCATTAACCTTGCCGGCAGGAGACGGCAGTTATGGTGCCGCTTTAGAGGATGACAACGGTGAACCTTTGGATGATATGTGAGCCAAATCTCGACTTGGCGTACGTAAACCCCCGTAATAGGGCATACCGTTGTCATACAGCGTGTTAACTGACCTCGTTTTGGTATGATCATAGGTTATATAGGGCTTGACAAACATGTCTGCATTTCTTAGAAAACGCTTCCTCTAAAGGGTGCTTCAGGCACTTTTTTTTTGTTTTTTTTTTGTTGTGGAGGAGGTATTAAATGCAGTTACGCACTATCGCTACGAGTCTCTATCTCTAGCAGTGTGGGACTCGACCCCAACGGTTGGATGTTACTCCGTTGAGACCCATACTCACTAAACGCACCTCCCCCCTTAAGCTTCACTCTCTGATAGCCCAGATCTTCATAAAAACAGTACTATGGACTATCAGGAGAAGTGGCGAGCGCCCTTTCAGATCAATTGGCTGGGGTTGCCCAGAGGGTCCAGCACTTGTCTAACACCGGCAAGCCCGTTTTCTTCGAGCTGCACTTCTCCATGGATGCTTTCAGGTTGAAGCCGCAGTTGTGCCTGTCCTTCTTTGCACTTTTCATGTTTCTCATGGAGGACTTCTTTTGCCGTCGCTGCTCCCAGTTTCCAGGCCTGCTCACTGGAGACAATGTATTCTGTGAACTTTATTAAGCTGGACCGAGGTGGGTCGCTGACCTCGTGGTGTGGGTCTCCCTCCCTGGCCCATTTCACTCGGACGAGTCTGCTTGTCCTTAACCGCGCAGCCTCCCAGGCCGAGCACTGTAGCAGTGTGTGACCTGGAGTGTGCCAAGCACATGAGGATGTGCCTCTTGGCAAAATACGCATATTGGCGACAAAACCTTTCCAATTCGGGACAAATACGAGTTGAAGTTTCCGTGTCCTGTGAGGATTTGGGTGAGGTGATAGGTGAGGTCTCCCCCAGGCCTCTCTATCCATGCCTTGATATCTGGCAGCAGTACGCGCAGGGATCCTCCAGGACCCCCGGGGGGGATGGCGTCCCACTCCTCCTGCCATGTCTTAATTGTGTTGTTTCTCTCGCTGTCTTTTTCCGTTTGGGTAGGGGAACCTAATTCCCATAGTCGCTTCCTTTCGAGTGCCTTAATATCCCAGGGGATCGACCCTGCAAGCACCAGAGCAGCATTTGTGCTGACTGTGCGGTACCCCTGGATTACCCTCAGGGCCGCCGCCCTCTGGGTCCTCCGTAGAATCTGTTTCGCTTTCTTTGTCTTGAGAGTTGCTCTCACCCAAACTGGCGCTCCAAATAATGCAATTGATTCCGCGACCGTCATTAGCAGTGCCCTTGTGCGGGCCCGGGGGCCATGGATGTTCGGCAGAATCTTGGCTATAGCACACACTGCCTTGGCTGCTTTTGTCGTTGCCTCTTTTATGTGGCTGAGGCCATTCATCGCAGTATCCAGTGTGACCCCGAGATAGCGGACTTCCTTTACAATTTTAATATCCTCGCCGTCAAGCTGTAGAGTGAGCGGACGGATCTTCTTTCTCCCTGTGAGGAGTATTGCTTCGCTCTTTTCAGGGGCAAGTCTGAGTCCCGCTGCGCTCATCCACTCTGACGTTAGCTAAACAGCTTTATTCATATTTAGTTCAAGTTCGTCGGCAGTTTTAGCCTGCACGACTATCGCCAGGTCGTCGGCATAGGCTACTGTGTCCACTCCTTTGGGCAGGCCTGTCAGACGGAGGACGTCGTCGTAAGCCAAATTCCAGAGAAGTGGGCCAAGTATAGACCTCTGCGGGACCCCGGCTGTCATTTGGAAGCTGACCTGGCCGTTGACAACTGTTCGTGCTTTAAGGTAGCTAGAAATTACATTTACCAGATACGAGGGGACTTTTTTCGTATCAGTGTGTCCAGAATTGTTTTCCATGGTAGACTGTTGAAGGCGTTCTTAACGTCTAAGAGAGCGACTAGGAGGAGCTGCCGTGTCTGTATAGTGGAACTTCGTAACGAATCCGCCCTACTTGCAACGCGTTGTATTGCAGTTAGGACTGACCGGTTCTTGCGGAAGCCGTATTGTGTGTCCGAAAGCAGGCCGTGCTCCTCTGCGAAAAGCCTCAGTCTTTCTTCAATTATGGCCTCGTATCCTTTTGCCAGCGCACTCAGCAGACATATCGGTCGGTATCCCCCGTTTCCCTTGGGAATGAGGACGACTTCGGCACGCTTCCAGGATAGCGGAAAAGTGCCGCTTTTGAGTAGGACATTGAAAGAGTCCGCAACTATCTCAGGGTGCTCTGTAAAGAGAAGTTTCACTGCCTCAGGGGGAACCCCGTCTGGTCCGGGGGCTTTTCCGGTCTTTTGCCTGTGAGCTGCGCGTAGAACCTCGTGTGGTTCAATAGACGGAAACTCGGCCTCACCTTCCAGCCCGGGAATGTTCTCATAAATTGCCCTTTCGAAAGGTGCGTGGGTCGGGAACAGCTTAGTTAGTACCGTCTTGGTTTGCTGTTCGTCCAGGGAAACAGGGGTCTTTTTTTTATTACCCCTGACTATGCTTCAGGCACTTTAAAAAAAAAGTGCTTCAACGCACATATTGGCTCACTTGCAAAACTTTCCAATGCGTCAGAAACGTCGAAAGCTCAGCGGCTTTGACGGGCCAACCAACAATGCACGTCACTGTTTTGACATAATTCATCTGCGGCACCGCCTCTCGCACAGGAGCAGGTGCATAATTATGTTGGATCCATCGAAATGACCTTCTCCCCCGTCACTATTGCATGGGTTCTTGTAAAATTGATGTCTCTGTTTCACATAATCGCTAAGCCTAGTTCCTGTAGCTCAGTTCAGATTCCAGACCCCTTGATTGTCAATAGGAATAGTTTCCTATTCTATTAGGTAATTATCTTCTCGAACGTTTGTGATCATCACTCCTACAACGACTCTTATGACTCCATTCTGTTGCTGTTAGCTCGACCCGCGAATGCATGCCCCTGGGACGTCTGTTAGCCTGCCATGTGGTCGCGTCAGCGTATTGCGACTGTCCGCCGTAATCTCTGGTCCAAGCCAAATGGCATAATGAGTGCCGGCTCTGAACGATGAATAGATGCGAAATCACCTAGTCTGACGTCGAGACCGCCAAAAACCGTTGTGTTGCAAATAAACTTTATCCCGCTTCTCAATGCTGTCCTTAGAGACGAGAGAACCAATCAAACTGACTCGGCTAGTGACGACGCTGACCGCTGCGCTACCGATGCAGAGTTGGGCCTATCTAACATTTACTGACGGTTACACACAGGCAAACACAATGCACCTCTATGTATATATATATATAGAGATATATATATAGATATAGATAGATATTATATATATATATATATATATAGTTATATATATATATATATATATATATATATATATATATATATTTATATATATATCTATATATTTATATATTATATATTTTATATCTATATATCTATCTATATCTATATATATATATATATATTCTCACGTAGCCTTGTTTATGTTTGCTAGAAATGAACGACCGTCCGCATTTGCGTTAATAGATAAGTATGGACGCATACATGACACATAGCCATCGACACGTAGAGCCCAAGACCACTCTTTTTTATCGTTTTTTTGTATCATACACCAGGTGCGATTGTCCATTGAGAATGCCTATCCTGCACGTTCAACGATCTCAGAGGCCTCTGGGTGCTAAACGTACAACTGAAAAACACCGTCGGATTAGACAAGTTCTCTTGTTCTTTGTTGGCATTTTGCGGTTGTTTCTGTTTCTCTGGCTGTGCTTACCACTTTTGTGCTTGAATGATATACCTCAGGTTAACTATTAAAGATTAAAACATATATATATATATATATATGTTTTCTTTTGTACTATATATATACGTCTAAAATAAGAGAATGAGATAGCATACGGTGACTCGCTCTTTTGTGAATACCAGGCAATGACGTCTAGTTCGTAGAATAATTGCAATTGTGAGAAAAGACATCTGACCGCACAATTAGCTGTACATGGTTTCCGCATAAAATTCCACACGTGGTGTTCGGCAAAGATGCACGAAATCTCTTCGGAGTGTATGTGCAAGCCATGCGGGAGACATTGTGAGTTATATTACCTCATTAACAAAGCAATAGAGCATTTCCGTTGGCCTGAGATACCTCTTGAAGTCGTAATGAATATACAACTATCTAAACGTGTGTTTTTCCTATAAGCAAAATATGTGAACCAACCACTCGTGAATAATGCTAACTACACACATATATATATATATATATATATATATATATATATATATATATATATATATATAAGAATGTTTAAATGAAAGGTACTCTGTGGGTATAATTGAAGTCGTTATTCAAAAGTAACCAGCATGCGGCTTGAACACGACTATCCTATTGTTTCACGAGCCGAAGTATTTCCTGTTCCCAGTTGCGGCTGTGACAAAAGCCACAGCTGGGAACAATAACAATAACCGCAATCCTCCACTGTCTTCTTCAGTTTGTCGACCGAGTTAAAGCGCCTCTTTTTTTCTAAGGGAGCCAAGCCGACGGAAGTCCCAGAGCGACATATCCGGGTAGGGCGGATGCTCAAGTCGATCCCACTTAACTTTCCAGCCAGTACACTTTGTGTGACTCTGGAGACGCGTAGACGCGCGCATTATCGTCGAGCGGAACCACTCCCTCCAGAAACCCAACCTGTCGTGCCCAATTGTCCAACGCTGACCTGCCACTATTGCCACCACAGCATCACTGCCAATATTCGCGTTGTGACACGCCGATCCCTTCTCACCAGGTCGTTTACCAGGCCGCGTTTGCGTGGTCTCGCCTTGCATCATTATTCAAACACTCCGGCCTTCAGGAAAGCGGGCACTCCACTTCCTCACTGGCTTGTCGGACACACAGCCTCTCCCGTATACGGCCACCATTTGGCGATGAATATCGGCCGGCTGGCCGCCTGAATACCTTCAGCAGTCAGAAATCTGTCAACACCTAGCTGCTCCTCAATCGTCGAATTTTGCAATGGAAACGCCGTGATGTCTTCACACGCACTGCGTGAATTGAATGGGACACACAACTGCCTGCTTTCCTTCTCCGTCATACGCCGGCGGCCGTGCATGCGCACAAACACGCCGGACATCCTATTATATATATATAGAAAATATTGTGATTATTTATTAATAATTTGCAATACGTTTGCACACTCGGCAATGCTCGCCTATATATATATATATATATATGTTGTTTTTGCATTGTTAATTTAGGTAGATAACACAATAAGACGCAGTTGTGACGATGTTCTAGTATCCAATGAATGCATTTATTAGTGAGGTTATTTTTTATGACTGAGTATTTAAACAAAAAAAACATAATTTAATTATTATGTATATACGTATATTAGTTAATCAGTTCTAGTTCTGTGTCATTCCGCCGCTAAAGAAAATTAAATTCACTTTTCTGAAGTGTCGGGTGGCTGAGCAAGTGGTATTTACGCCGAACTAGGAACAAAGCCTACACGTGCATTGAGGGTAATCTTCGTAAAATTCACTTCGTGAGAACGCGACATGGTGAAAGTCGTGCACAATATATCTAATATGCAAAACATTTCATAGTTGTTTTCAATTTCTATACCATCCTCCATGTCCTACGGGCATGTAATAGCCGAGTCAGCTTCAATGCAAGTAGGGCCGGACATGTTGGTATATCTAGGGCTTTCCTGACAGTCCTTGTGGCATCAATGCCGCTGACTCTCAACGACATGGTTTACTATCTATTCTCAATGAGCTCAAAAAAAATTTGACCAACAACAGGGATCGATCCGGCGACGCCCCGGCAAATGACAACCATAACTAGCGCGCTAACCCCCTAGACCACGCTGCCACACTGCACAATGTACCTGGTAAAGATGTGGCCCTGATTGAAGATTGAAGTCTCGGCCCACAACCGTGGTGCGCGAAAGATGTTCAGTGACTCAACCTAGCTCGCTGCAACTGCGACCTTGCGCTCCCACATTGCCGGAAATTAGCTTACTAGCGGCGTTGTAGGCATCCTGGCAGTCTAAGCCGAAGAACCTCCACCATTGGCGCACAACGCGATAGTACATATACTTACCGGCTTCTAGCTTTGCTGGAAAGCCACAGTACCCGCTTAATATGTGAACGTTAGGCGGTCGTCCCTAGCTCTCGAGGGAACCAGAGGGTGTTCCGGTATTAAACGCGTTAGCGAGAGTGACAAGCTGCGACTGCTCACCCTAGAGTAAACGAACGCTAATTGCATAACTAACTACGATTGTTTACACAAACGCAGACAACCAAACTTAAGCCACCTAACTATCTACGCAAATCGAAGGGGGTGGGTCCGAGAGTGGGCGTAACCCGGTGCTGCTGCTCTGGATGAATACCAATGCTTTTATTTGCTCTCCCCCGGAGTTCCCCCTGGAGCTAAGTTTTGTCGTCTCGTAAAACATGCACGCATAGCTTTTATCGTAACTCTTTATTCTCTCGTTTTCGGGAACTCATCGTCCCATTGTCGTTATTCATTCAGCCGTCTCTCTTTCTATCTATGCCTCTTTATGAGTGTTCGTGTGTGTGTGTGTGAGCCTCTTTCTCTCTTCATCTCATCCCCACTCAATCTCTCTTTTGTTTCTTCCAACGCGCATTCTCTGTGGAAGTTCGATCTATAGGCGGACGCCAATGTGGAGCGGCCGTGTCCGACCGACGCCGGCAAAATCCGCTAAATAATCCCCGGCCACGCCCCTGACTGGAGAGTGGCGCACCGCGGCGTCGTGATGGGAGCCGCTCGATGGGGTGCGGGAGAAGGGGGGGGGGGGCGGCAGAGGAGGTAAGACGGGACCGGCAGAAGAAAATCGGACTATCTGGCGTTCGTCGCAATGGCAGCACGTCGTTGCGCTCGGAAATCTCATCGTCGTCCCATCGAAGCCCGGAGCCAAACGAATGTAAATTGCCGTTTTGGGTCTTTTTGGGTCGTCGGTCTGATCGAGTAGTGAATCACGTTTTGTTTTCCCTATGGTGGTGAGGGTGGTGGCGGCGGCCCCATCTCCACTTTGTCGCCTCGTCTCATCCCTCCCGATCGGCGTTCTCGGCTCCTCCATTTCTCCCCAGTCACAGTAGCGTAGCAGTTCGGCCTGCTTCTACCGGCCCGGCGGTCTCCGTCTCCGTTGCTTTAGCGGCTTTTATTTCGGCCACTACTACTCAGCCGCTGAAGCAATTTGCTGCTTCTATTCGGCTGCTACACACAGGCTAACATGAGCTCCTTTCTGTACGTCGACTGACTGGCTCAATTCATCTATCCGTTCATCTCACTTTTCGCGTTGGATTCAGCTCTTAAAGCCACCTTGGTTGTTGTTGTTGGTAATTGTTGTTGGTGTTGGTGGTGTTGCTGTTGTTGTCGTTGTTGTTGTTGTTATTGTTGTTGTTGTTGTTGTTGTTGTCGTCACAAACGCTGCTGCGAAGGCTATGCAGTCAGCGTCATCCCAGCTGTAGAACGCAAAGCAGCATCACAAGCCGGAAGAATCAGATCTCTGAGGCACGCATCGATAAGATTGACCACCGACAGACATCAGCATGGACGTGAAAGCATGCGAGGAGAGATGTTAAGGACGAGGGTAGTGATGATTCATGATATTCATGATTATCATGATGAAAAAGAGATGACGATGATGATGATGATGATGACATGACGGGTTATGACGTCAGTCGTCGTGCTGATGGTATACTACCATTTCTTCCTTCTCAACGTATTTTCCCTTTCACCCTTCTCTATTTCTTTGCTGTTCTCTCTTCCGTCCTCAATCTCTGTCTCTAGCTAGAGAAGTGCATCACGTTCCCGTTTGGCTTTGTTGACGTTTACTTAGCTCTCTCACCGGCCAATCATCGACCCGTCAAATATTATCTGTGTTTATTTTCCGACTTCGGGTATATTGCATTTCGGCGGTCCTGTATACGGCGAAAGTAGAAGTGGGGCTTTTGATTAAACTCGCTACTGCTGTCTCCGGCGACTCGAATTCATCTATCTGTGTTTGCACATTGACGACGTACAGAAATACAGTTCTAATTTTTCGTTGCAAGTGGCCCTAATTGTTCGTTGCAAGTAGCCCTGATTTTTCGTTGCAAGTAGCCTTACTATTAAAAAAGTGCTTGGCGGTTGAATGCATTCTGGCAAAATAAGGCAATGTACGTGCGTAAAAAGTGCAATGCACCGCTGTTATTTGGTGCGCGAGAAGCCGACTTACAGAGTTTCAACGATACTTCGAGCTTGTTGAATAGCCTAGCAGTAATTCTATGGCGAAGGGCCGTTCGTTTGCAACTTTTAGACATAATCAATTCATTTTGTCGTCTTCTTTTCTGACCTTAAATTACGTACGCGAAGTTGGTGCCGTCACAGGCAACTTTGTGAACCATCCTAGGCAGGTGCGTTCCCTTTGGCATTTAATAGCGACGCTAATCCGATAGACTTTAGCAGTCACAGGTAGTTTCTGCATTTTGTAAATCAATTATAAATGAAAACACTGCCAGTGGAGCAAAAACATTTTGATTCCTCAACACTTATATTCTTCTTTTACTACATTGCTTCGTTGTTTCGGCAGTCTTGCCGCAAATTCAATAAAATTAGAAGGCTCGTTGTGTTCCTGCACGAGTCAATGCCTAATTTGGATTCTTAAACTTCTCCTAGATAAGGCCACGTTTATTTTTTATCGTCTCTCGCAACTTCATCTCTATTGAAGTCGGTATTGAACCTCTAAGGCTGTCCACTACAGCGTATGTATTCTTTATCGAGCGCATTCCTGGTTCTCTTCTACAAACAGGTCGCGTTGTTTTTTAAAGGGTAATTTTTTCAGGATCTGACTCTCAATCAACATCTGCCGTCGGACGGAATCGCTCTTGCATTGCTTCATAGAACGAATTTTAAAAAAATACAAATGCGCGACGGTGGGAATCGAACCCGTGAAGCACACATATGTCTCCGCCGGTCGCAAGGCGCACGCAAACGCCCTACACCGCCGGGCTCGAATCTCTTTCAATATCTAAAAACGCTTGTTTACGATGTTGCCAGTGATGTTGCTTTAAACTGCTAAATTAAAACAGCTGCGCTCTTAGCCAGCAGAGCACTCCCAGATACTGCTTTAGCTCTTTATTCTTAGCAAAGCTAGTTCATGCATGTTCAACTTACTCGTGTGTTCAAGGACTATTCTAGTCTACTAGGCCTGCGTCAGCCACCTTCCTAGGGCTGACATTCGCATCGATCTTTCGTTGCAATCACCTTATCTTAAGTTTCTCGCCCAGGCGTTCTATATAGATGCTCCACATTTTCCCCGTAGTAACTGGCATCTTCCGTTGTCCGATCATTGGCGTGCTTATAGAACTTACGGTCTATACAATTTATCCTTGTTGCAGTCTTCTTAACTTCGAGCACGGCGATTATACCTATATGGGCGAGAACAAGTCATGGGTGTAAAATCTGCAGCGTTGGCCCCTGCAGTTACACACAAAGAGTTAAACTGGTTTTCTTTATGTGCAATCCGAAGCTAATTGTGATATAAGACATGGTCGGCGATTCCGGATCGCGCTAAACCGATATATTTAAATCGCACTCTTAATAATTGCACTGTGGATTTAATAATCGCGCGATTATGCCTTTATGGGGGCTAACAAGTCATGGTGTAATTTCTGCAGTGTCGAACTTCTTTAGTTACATGCTAATCATTAAATTGGTATTCCTTTTTGTGTAATACCAAACTAACTTTGCCTTGAACATGGCTAAACCAACATGTTTGAATCGCGCCTTTATTTTGTGAGTTGTCTGTCGAAATGGCCACAGCAATAAACCATATTCATCGACGTTCATAGACGATGTTTCGTCTGCTCGACGTATTCAGTCTGAACACAACAAGTAGAATTAAAACATTACGGTGGCATACCATATGAGGGTACGGCCTCGTTCAAAAGGGATGAGAGTCATCCCGTCGGGACGCTTGCCGTCGTTTCTGGTTAGACCAGGTGGTTCCAGCGTACTTGGGTAGCCTGCCGTCCTCAAGTAATTAAACATCTTTGTTGGCAATCAATTAGGTGGGATGACAGCAGTTATAGTAATGGCAACTAAACTTAGCGAATATGTTGGACAAAGACACTTACTTTCTACATGACATGCAGTGGTGATGAAGAACCACTTTGATCGAATCATCTGACCACTGCACCAGGCAAATGGGCTATTTACATTACCTGTTTAGTGTCGTTAGCTCACTGTTAGCCCACACTCAATTTAGAGAACATCTATGTGTGGTATGCTACATTAATTCAATATCTACCGGGTAGGTGTATATATATATATATATATATATATGGCCTGCGTTAATAAACATGAAATTGTCAAATAAAGATACAACCGCGACCTCATTATGTAACAGTTGTAGCCCTTCGAACCACGCATGTATATATATATATATATATATATATATCTGCGAATATTTATCGTATCGTAACAAAATAAATGATGTTGAAATATCTAGGGTTCCCAAGAGTCTATGTGGCAGCATGGTCGCTGTGTGGTTTATCATCTAATCTTAATGAGCGACACTCAAAGAAAATTCGATCAACAAAGGGATCGAACCGGCAAATCCACTGTAGGTGACAACAATGCTACCGCACTAGCACCCTAAACGACGCCACCAGAGCATCAGCATAAGATGCATTAAATTACAATACGTTATATTGGTACACATATAAAAATATGGAACATAATTTTCTATGTACCTTCTTCGACACATGGCAAATAATATTAATAATAACAATAACAATAATAATACTAATAATAATAATAATAATAATAATAATAACGTTACCTCACAACTGTATGCTGATAACACAAATACGAATTAAAAAAATTATAATCATGATTACAAATATTTCCTAGTTGCCACTGTATTAATAGCCGCAGCGCGAAAGAATGACGTGAACAGAACCCACAAATATACACGCAATCATGCTTTGGTTTGAATTAGTATGAATGTCAAAAGCGATTTACAATTGATTCATCATGCGTACACCATGCACGTGATGCTAGAGCCACGCGTTCCTTTACGTACGCCGTACGTAATGCTTTTTCACCCCACGGTCTCACGTCAAACACTCCCGAAATGCTGACGTTGACTGCGGCTGATAAGCGGCTGCTGAGCGGAACCAGCGTACTTCAAGCATAAATCATCCAAGAAGCACACAGTAAGAAGACACGCGCATCAACCGATGCGACGATTTTATGCCCAGCAGAGGTATCGCCCCGAACGATACGGCGCGAATTACAGAACCTGTTTCGACGAAACCCCCGGAATGAAGACAACGAAAGAACGTGCAGGGCAGTGAAAGCGAGCCCAAACAGCGTGAAAAAGCCGCACGGAACGGGAAAGTAAGGAATAAAGGAAGAGGAAGAGGGGAAGAGAAAGAAGATGGGAGAGAGAGGGGGGAAAGAAAGAAGATGAAGGATGATGAAAAGACGGGAAGAGATAAACGATGGATTCATCTGCTAACAGAAGTATGCAAATTGAGTCTTTGAGGCAAAAGCAAAGGGCGGGGCGGAGAGGGGAGGTGCTATGGGGTCGAGAATACGTTCAGAAATCGGTACAGGATAATTCATATAGCAGTGCTGAGTGGGCACAGTGTTGAAAAATGATGACGACAATCTGATCACGGCCATTGTTGCCATTATCATCTATATGTTAGGGATCCGAACGATATGGTGTATATATATATAGGAGATAAAGAAGAATAAGCCTAAGGGTTCGTTGGCAATTGCGCACCCTATCACAATTTCTCTCTCTCTATATAGATATATATATATATATATATACGTGGAGGCATGCGCGAAAATTCCAAGTGCATTGGGCGGCGCTGTCCCGGAACCCGTGTATGACGTATCTATTGAACGTTGGCGTTGACGGCTTATTAATAAAGGCATCAAGTTAAGCGTTGCATGGCTCTTGGTGTTGTTGTTGTCATTATCAAGCCATCCTTCTTGTTACTGTTGTTTCTGCTACTGCTGCTGCTACTTGCTCATGATAATGTTGCTGTTGTTGTTGTTGTTGTTGTTGTTGTTGTTGTTGTTGATGTCGTCGGCCGCGTCATGTCGACGAGTAGATTCGAACGAGAGTGCGACGAGAGACTGCCTATTTCGCTAGATATCTGTCTATCTGCCGTCCTTCTCTGGCTGTGCTTGTGTGTCTGTGTGCGTTCGTGTCGGATCTATCGGCCCGACCATCCGTCTGTTTGATCATACAGCGGCGTTTGTACGTACGAAAAACGTTTGCTACGGACCGCACCCATATAGCCGCCAGCGGCGGCGGCGACGACGACGACAGTGGCGCTGGAGTGCTTAAGCCGTCACTGAACACAACACAGCGTCAGCGCGTGGCCAAAATACGCACGACACCATCGTAGCCAGCCAGGTAGTGAGTGGACAAGCAACACTGGATGGAACAGCAAACGAGCGAGTAAGACGGGTGAGGGGTAAGCGAGGACCTTGGGTTGAGGGGCTGGAGAGCGACTTCACTTGGTGGTGGTGGTGGTAGTGGTGGCGGTGGTGGTGAAGTGGCCACCGAGTGAAGCCGCACAGTCGCCGCCGCCGCCGCCACCCGCTCTCTCTTGATGGCCCATAGCGGCAGTGCTAACTGTGGAATGGCAGACAGACCGGCCGCAGCCTCGACAACCGATATGACTTTAAGGAGACGCCGATACGATCGATTCGATGCGGCCGAGGATGATGACAGGAATGCGCGTGCCTATATCAATTGTCGTCGCGTTGCTACCCATGGCCACGATGGTGTTGCTGTTGTAGCTGCTGCTGCTGCTATTGTTGTTGGCGATGTTGTTGTTGTTGCTGTACTTGTTGTCGTTGTTGTTGCTGCCCTTGTTATTGTTGTTATTGCTGCTCTTATAGTCGTTGTTGTTGTTCTTGCCGTTGTTGTTGTGGTATCACCCTGCTTTTGTGCTTTTTTTGGTAATCGCTATTTAAGATCACACCTCTCATTGCTAATCGTGTATATAGTCCTGTTTTCAACGTTGCCCCACTTTGGTTATTTGCTCTTGCTGACATTGTCACTGCTGTCTGCCCTTCGGACGTTGGATTTCGTTGATTCGTAACGCCTGCTTATACATATATAGCGTTGTTGTGAATAAAGATTCAGCATTAGGTTAGTTGCGTCAAACTTGTTAAGTGGTTTTTCGATGTTGGCGTGACCAGATGGCTCGATTACCTTAGCCGTCAGTAGAATGAAGTGCCGACATACACATGTACATACGTACATTCTGCGCGATGTGCAGCTATCGGTGCAGCTGCTTTAAGAGCATTTGCGAGCGAAAGAGAGGTTTTGTTACCGTTAGGAATGAACCACGTGCAACCATACTGCTTCGAAGCCAAGTAATTAGAAACACGGGTGGTACCGCGCGAGCTCAAACTTCAATTTTTGTGCCTTTAGGCCAAGTTGGAGAGATAGCGTACGTTGAAGCCGTCCTTTAAAATCGACGAAGTATGTGCCTTCATCACTATATACACTTGCACATAGCATTATTCCGAGAGTAACCTCACTCTGCAGCCTTCTAACGCGTTTTCACCCCTTCCGGGCAGGTTATTCACTCATTCCGCTTTGACTACTCTCAGAAAGTTGAGAGTAATCAAGTAGCCATTTTATAAGCGCTTAAATAGTACTAGGGCGGCCTAAGTGGGCCTACCCTGCGGTGCCCTACATTCTATGATTGGCCTCCGGACGCCAAGTTCAAGTGGCTAACAAAGTCCTTGTTAGCAGCGTATCTAGCCTAGTTTCCGTCTTTGTTCTTTCCCTAGAGACATGAAAATAACTCATGATAACTCGTGCACTGTCATTCTGAACATTGAACGTCGAGCGAGAGGACCTTGTCTCCGACTATGGTGGCTTACAATTACACCGACTTAAGATGACGTCGTAAGCTTTTGTCAAATTTAAGGTCAAGGTTGGGATAAGGATTGTCCTAATTGGCTGACGAACCGAACCGAGCGCCGGCAGACCTGGAACTTGTGTTCCGCGATGGAAGCTTAGCAGAGCGTCTGCGTCCCCAATTCTATGATGTGTCTCGCGGAAGCGAAGCCTGAGTCCGAGCTTGGTTGACCGTTCGGGGGCATATGAGCGACACGCGATCGCCAGATCTTCAACTAGGGCATACGAACCCCGTTCAGGTCGGGGCCGTGTGTAAGCCCCTGCCCAAGCGGCTAGCGGGTAGCTAGACACTACGTTCGTGCATGATGGTTCATTAAGGTGTTGCCGTTTTATGGACTCGGGACTCTTTCTAAGGAGGTTTTCAGGCACTGTGTCAGACACTTATTCGCCGCAAGCACGCCACGGCGTAACCCTGCTCGATTGAATGATGAGTCAGCAAGCATCTTGGTCTACGAGCAGGCCGTTGTATGGAGACCTCGGCGAACATACGAACCTCGTACGCCCACCTGCATGTCCGCTTCATACATCTATTCAGGCTCAACGACCATCGACTGGGTGGCCGGGGCCTAGCTGACATCCACAGAAGTGGCGGCACCGGCAGCGGCAGTAGTGGTAATGTCAGCACGACGCCAGAGAAAAAGCGACAACTCCAACGTAAAGAGGTCCTGTCCTCTGGCGAAGTTGTAGATCTGTATACATATATGTACACCTTCGCCCTAAGGCAGGGCCTCTTTATGTTAGAGCTGTCACTTCTTTCTTTGGCCTCCTGCTGCCATTACCGCCGCTGCTATTCTATAGATGTGAGTATATATATATATATATATATATATATATATATATATTGTTGCATTTAAATGATGAGAGCCGTATTTGTCGCGGTTGTTGAGAACCTTTGTTTGAAATCCATTCATTTGCGCGGGCAACCAACGGCCGCGGCATTCAGTTCGCGGCGTTCAAAATCTAACGGCCACCACTGTACGAGCTCAGTCGTACGACAACCACTCCTCCGTCGTCATCGCAGCAATAAAGACTACACAGTCAGCCGTCAGAGAGACGGTAGCTAACTAGTAAGGCAAGGTGCTTGTGTCTTCTTCTCTTGGTAGAGAATAGTACGGTCATATATATATATTTTTTTCTATTTCATTTCATCAAGATTTTTCAAACTGTTAGCTGAATTAGCTGGTTAATCATTATTCGTTCAGGTGTTGACCGAGTTATGATATTGACTAAATCGCGTCACCCAGCGCGTTGTGCAGTGGCGTACGAGTGAGAATGCCGACCAACACGATTTGCTGTTGTCATTGTTGTTGTTGCTGCCGCTGTTTCTATGACGTCTAATTGCGTCTGCTGTTGTTGGTGTTGCTACTATTGCGTCTGGCTACGCCTGCTGTTGTTGTCGTCTTTTTGCCGCTGCTGCTGCTGTTACGTCTGCTGTTGTTCTTGTAACGGGGCAACCTCTACTGTGCAGCCCGCCACGTTGACAAGTCGCATTCACTTGAACCGAAGCCTGGGCCAAGTGGACGGTCGTTCCCGATCGAGTTGCGACCTTTTGACGAACTATATAGCCTACCAACTGCTAGCACACGATTTGCTCTAATTTGCTTGTTATTTTCGACGACAGTATAAGGATTATTTATTGTTGTTGCTGCTGCTGCTGCTGGGTGGACGTTGTGAACAACACATTTGCCTGGAGGATTGCACGTCGTTCACAGATTCAAAACGACTTTGCTTCTATTGTAATACCCCTTTTTCAATAAAGGTGATATGATATATGCTGCTGCGTAGTCTCGGCTGCTTTCCGGCAGCCTCAAATCCCCACTACACCGCTGGCCCAAGCAGGCCCGGAGCAAGTTGGCGATCGGCGTCCCGGAGACGACATGGCCAGACAACAACAACAACAACAAAAAACGAACGCACCTGACTACTACGACACGTTATTGGTTTACCCATCGTCGTCGTCATCATAACCACCACCACCAGCGTCATCATAGCAGCAGCATCATCATCATCATCATCGCCATCACTATTACTACTACTACTACTATTACTACGTCGACCATACGGCGCACCACAATCATCCGAGCTTGATGGCCATGCAGATTATCGTTAACTTGATTAGCATTAGCGTCGTTGTTCGTTGCTTTCCACTATGACTGGCGTCGTAATCAATATCGATCGTACGTGTGACGATCAGGCTGGAGAAGCCGAATACGGCCGAGGCAGGATGTCGAAGCCGAAGCAGGATGAAGATAGCGACAAACACGGTGAGGAACCGCAAATGCCCATGGCTATAGCCGCCAAGCTCCGAATGCTAGTGCTCTCTCTCTCTCTCTCATCTCTCCCTTTGAACTCGCCACGGTCTCGCACTCACTCTCTTCCTCGACCCCCCCCCCCCGCTCTCGCACCTACTTTCTTTCTCGACCCCCCTTTCTCTATGCTTCCCCTAACTTGCTCTCTCTCTCTCTCTCGCTCCCTTTCTCTCTCGGAGACTGTCGGTACAGAATTTTGATCGAATTAGTTCGAAACGACCCAACATGGCAGGATTCCCAACGGGCAAGCTTCACCGCAAGACCCGGGCCGTCACCGATGCTACCGCCGGCAAAGTCAACACATTCTGAAAGCATATATAGAAAACATGGAACACAACGATATTATCTATAACCTGAGAAATGAAATAGAGTATATATATATATTAAGAAGTTTATTTCCGTATAATACATTAGGTATATGTTACACACATCAACTAGCTAAGCCAATGCGCATTGAGACTGTCACGTGTCCGTTTCGATGAGGCCAGGGCGAGACCACTTCAGGAGTGTGCCCCGAACGGAGGCAGCGTTTCCACGTTGTATGTCAAGATCCAGGCGTTGTTTAAGAAAGGACGATGACCTGTTATCACCGGATGACAGGTTTAACAAGGTCCCAACTTTGCGGATCAGCTGCTTGGTTCGAACGCCAGGGGCACCCAAAGTTTCAAACGCGAGAGGGCAAAATTCATGGGGATAGTCGATTGATGAGTATTTTCTCAACTTGTTAGCCTCCGCAAGGTGGGCTGCATAACCAGCTTCGGATGCGCCGCCACCGACCATAGAAGGAGCTAAGGAGTCGGTAACGGTTGCATCCCAAACTAGCATTTGCCTCGCTCGAATGGTGTGAGTGTCATACCATCTGGACGTTTGCCGTCCTCCGCGCAGAGGCCTGGGGGTTCAAGAATGCACGGACGACCGCACGACCTAAGGGCTCTGCTAAAGGTCTCATTAATAGCGGCATGTCTCGAGCGTCGTCCTGCACTAATAATGCACGATAGTCCGTGATGTCCTAGTTATCGACGGGGTGACCACATTGGCACCGATGAGGGCTAACTATGTCTGCCCCTAGTCGTAAGCCTACTGCTAAGCCTACTATATATATATATATATATATATATATATATATTCAGTCTCATGACTGAGAAAAAAGCAAGAAAAACTAGACCTTAGTTGAACGGACTACTTTTTAGGAGCGCGCCGCATGTACATTGTTGTCCTGATCGAGCAAACCCCAGTGTCTCTTTCACCAATTCACTTCCGACCGCCTCAACTGAGACAATCAACTTGAGCTGAGATAACTTTTGCATGACTCCAGTCTAAGCCTAGCATTACTAACGGTGGTCGTGGCGCCAGTAGCGTAGTGTCGTAGGTAGTGTCGGGTGCTGTTGGCCGGTATGCCCTGTCTGCTTCAGCACTTATCGTTAACGTGGCCACGCGCCCTTTGATTCAGCCAGTCACTGAAATCGCTGAACCGCAAACATTCTTACTACTAGTTAGAATACGGCTGTAAAGTAGGGCTAATAATCTACGCCTCTTAAATACACTCGCTACAATGACAATCTTTGTGTACACCCCGTAACTAAGCCCTTTTTCGAATTATGAGTTACGAGCGTTTTAACCATTCAAGTACATGCTTAAATTTAGACTAGCTTCATACTTTAGCATATATATATATATATGTCATTCGAAAGAAGTGTTCGAGAAAATTCTTCAAACAGAATTAGATTCCTAAGTCCTAAGACGCGGCGCCGGTGGAAGAGTGCCGCAAGCTGTCCACAGAGCCAGCACGTACACTTTACATCCCGACATGGTTTTCTACACCCGTTTAGGTGCAAGCGGCAAAAACCTACATCTGTATCTATGTTTATTTTTATCTATCTTTGTTTTTTTGTCACGCTGCGACAACCACCATGTAGACGCTCCTAATAGGCTAATACCCGTGACACGATAGCGGTCTACGTAAACACACTCATCGTCATCGCGATCTCTGTAACTAGATTTATATGGTTGGGATTTTCTTCAGCCGAGGAATGTACCAGCAGGACAATAGCAACTATATCCAACAGAAGCGACCAGCAAGGCCGGTAGCTCGAACCTGCGAATTGCCTAGTCTGCTGTTTATGGCTGCCATGGCAACGCCCTTGTTTCGAACGCTGCGTTAACCGCCTAAGCCACGGTCACTACAAGTCTATTAATATATGTTGTTTGAATTCAAAAATAAAAAGGATAATACAGGTATATGTTGAACCTTCAAGTTTACGAGCCATTAGGGACCCTCAGCGTGGGCTGTAGTTAAATCCGGAACATTGTAACTACATAATAGTTATCCATTTAGGGAATTCATGCTGCGCCTTCATAATCAGAAACGCTTTGTTGACAATGTGCAGTGATATAGCGCGAAAAAAGCTGCGCGCGTACACCTCATGTACATTGTATCACTAACAGACATTTTAATGTTAGTAGTATTAGTACTTGCTGTAATATAGCAATCCTGGCTGCAATAGTGATTGTTGTTGTAACACATCTCTACAAGAATGCATTGGAAATAACGTGCACGCAGTCGTCGGTACGAATCAATCTGAGCAAAGGTCGGATGTTTTGCTTTATTTACAGTACTATGCACTTACATTTAGTGAGCTCAAGGTACTTTACATTTAGGGTTAAAATGTGAAATTGATTTGGTAGTCACGGTATATATATACTTTTAGTAGACTTACGTAGAGTATATATATACATATCCGCAGCATGTCCTGCAGTTCAGTCAATAGCTGAGCTTGCAAGATGAGAGAAGACCCAATGACGTGAAGGAAGAACTAGTTGTGTCTGATGTATATGTTTATAATTTTACCCAACCTGGGTGTTAATAAACCATAATAATATATATACATATGGTGTTCAAAACGTATCGCGACTTTTGTGTTTTTTCAAAAATTATTCATTTATTCATGAATATCTATTTTGTCCCCTTCAAAGTAATCCCCATGAGATATTATACACTTGTGCCAACGGTTTTTCCAATCTTCGAAGCACTTCAAAAAACCATTTTTTTTTAATCTTGTTCAGCTCCTCCTTCGATGCCGTCTTTATCTCGTCAAGCGTAGCGTAACGTCGTCCTTTCATGGGCCTCTTCAGTTTAGGGAACAAGAAAAAGTCACAGAGGGCCAGATCTGGGGAATACGGTGGCTGCGGCATCATTAGTGTGTTGTTTTTGGCCAAAAACTCGCGCACAAGCAACGATGTGTGAGCAGGGGCGTTATCGTGGTGCAAAAGCCAATTTTTGTTCTTCCACAAATCCGGGCGTTTCTGGCGGATTGCTTCGCGCAAATCGCGCATAACTTGCAGGTAATATTCCTTATTGACCGTTCTACCCTGTGGCAAGAACTCATGATGCACCACGCCCCTGCAATCGAAGAAAACTGTCAGCAAAACTTTCACATTCGACCGAACTTGGCGCGCTTTTTTCGGTCTTGGTTCGTGCGGCAGCTTCCATTGAGATGATTGAGCTTTGGTTTCCACGTCATAACCATAAACCCACGATTCGTCACCAGTTATGACCCTCTGGAGCAAATTTGGGTCGTCGCGGACAGAGTCCAACATCTCATTAGCAATGTTCATGCGATGCTGTTTTTGGTCGCAATTGAGCAATTTTGGTACGAATTTCGCGGCGACCCGTCTCATGCCCAAATCATTGATAAAAATCGAATGGCACGAGCCAATCGATATGTTTAGGTCCTCAGCAACTTCTCTAACGGTGATTCGACGATTGGCCAATACCATTTTCTCCACTTCATTAATTTTTTCGTCTGTTGTTGAAGTGCTCGGGCGTCCGGCACTCTCTTCGTCGTTCACATCTTCTCGGCCTTCTGAGAACATTTTGTACCACCGATAAACGTTGCTTCGGTCCAAGGTAGCTTCTCCGTATGCCACAGTCAACATTCGGAATGCATCCGCGCACTTAATTTCGTTTTTCACACAAAATTTGATACAGGTTCTTTGATCCATTTTTTTGAATAGGTAAAAATCGAAGACGATCCAAAACACGTGCAAGCAAAGCAGCTGTCAACAATTAAGTGAACATTCAAAATGGCCGAGCTTGTCGGCATAAGTGAGAGACATGAGTACCAACATAACGCCACAAAAAATCGAAATTCGAATATACGTAACCCGCGAAAATTCAAAAGTCGCGATACGTTTTGAACACACCGTATATACTTTTAGTAGACTTACGTAGAGTATATATATATATATATATAAACATATACTCTTAGTAGATTTACGTAGAGTATTTCGAATACATATTCTTCATCGCTTGATCTTAAGCCTACGACAGTGGCCTGCGTCTGTATTATACAAGGAGGAGCTCGTCTAGCGAGACTGACATTTTACACGCACGTTTGTGAACACCAGAACCACCCGCATAACGAGCGAATATACACGCTTTTCTGGACGCGACTAGACGTTGTAAGCAATTGATTTATCATCGCCGATGGAGCCAAGTTTCCTTAAAAAGGATACGGTTTGTATTTTTTTTAAGTAAAGAGGGCAGGTGTGCAGGTGGCTTATCATGTCGCTTTCTGCAAACTTATGCGGCACTTCAAATATTGGCACGTTTTGCGCATAGCCACAGCTAGTTAGATTCCAATAAATTAATCTATGCGATGCGTTTACTAAAAATGAAATCTAGTCTACTATCAGACGTGTCTTAGGACTATGAACCAATTAATATTTTATCTGTATCTACCGCGGAAGGCTCACCCGTCCGTAGCCTGTCTGCTACATGAAATTCCCTACTACAAAAACGACCGAGTCACGTCGTTGTAATGGTACAGTTGCATGAATTTCAGCCTCGTTGGCAGCGCAAATTTTCGCCGCCGAAGCCAGTCGCAAAGAGACTCTTGTAGTAGTAAAAGAAAAACTTTAATTTTGTGCAGAAGGGCCTTTTTATGTGCTATTATTTGCTTGTCCCGCACAACGCTGCAGGCGGATAGAGATATGTTCCGTGACAATAGAATCGCCAAAGAACAAACTGTAACAATAGCAGATAGCCTTTGTTGGCAACGTGCCTGCGCCCAAACCAGGGTCCGCCAGATAGATCTTACTAACTAGTAGAACTTCCTAATTAATTCTATATATATATATATATATATATATATATATATATACGTAGCAGACTCTACAGAAGCAGAAGAGGGCGAACCATGGGAACATCGGGATCATCAGAAGACGATACGTGTCTCTATCCGATCAGGATAGAACGCATCAATGGGGCACGTGCCGCATCATGCCGCGTACAGCCATAGCAAGGCAAGTAATAATTCCAATACCTTAATGCATGCCGCGTACGAATATCAAGTAACCCGGTCTAGCCATGATAACTCACGTATCACTTGTGTATGCATTAGCTAATTACAACGCTGTATCCCACGTATCTAGGTGGCGTTCTTCGACCTTAATCCCAATAACCTGTGCATAGCCACCGTACCAAGCACACTGCATGATGTATATATATATATTGTTTGGAAACAGCAGGTGATATGGTCGCATAGAGACGGAGAGAGAGAGAAATAACGCGCGCACAAAAGAGAGAGAGAGATACAGATAACAACATAGTAAAAATAGAAAGGGAAACACATCATCGATTATTATGGATTTATTAACGTACATGGCCATCGACACGAAAGGCATGGCCGTGGCAGAGTCCAGTGACTGCGGCCCAGCACTCAGTCTAGCGAAGGCGGATGTTTTCATATCAGATAGGTGGATCTTGGTGAATCGTCGACGTCCACGCTAGTTCCGACAACGTGTCTATCCGGCGGCGTTCAAATACATTTGATTGCCGAATTTCTATGCGAGTAAAAATGCGAGGGAAGGATACAACAAAAATCCGCCAATCAGTGTTAATTGCTGCGCAGAGCTATCACCAACACAGTGAATACTAAGAGTTCGCAAGGCGATGTAACGAAGTAACGAGGATGCATGCATATCTAGTCAGGCTTGAAACGCCTCGTTAACTCGCTGCCGCTGATAGGGTCATCCACCTACAACTATCTCGTCTCAACGCGAATGTGTATCCGTGTGAAATTTTGGACCGTTTACTAATCCGCTTTCTAATATATATATATATATATATACAGGGTGTTCCTATTTGTGTGTCCAAAACGCTAGGGTATGGTCAAACTCGGTGAGAAAATCATTTTTGATAATGGGTGGAAGCCGGGAAAACGTTTTGTTTAGGAGTGAGGATGAGATTTATAAAAGCAGTTATTCTGTCTTTTTTCTCCTACATAGTTGTGAAAAATCTACGTTTGCGGGAGAACCAGTCAGCGCACAAAGAAACCGATCATATCGGCGTGTTTGGCGGAATATTCTGCACAATAATGTATACATTACTAGCTTGCGTAGCAATGAGCGAATAGCCAGAATAAGGAAAGTCATAAAATGTCAAAATGTTACGTTAACGCTTTTTTGTGCAACATCGTAATTTTTTCCATTACGACCAAAAATGCACATCCAAAAGACTGCTCTCAGGCAATAGCAGATTTAATGCCCACTACATTTTTTCCGCCCCCTCTTTCCATTAGAAAAAATTATTCTCTTGCTGAGTTCTACCAAACCTCAAAATATGTACCTAACTTTCTCATACACCCTATGCAAGTATGCATGCCTTCGCTTTCGATATGACTGTCGAAAAAGCTTAGTCACTTGGCAAATACGTAACGCAGCACCATCACTTTGGTACGAATTGTAGTGGGCATTAAATCTGCTATTGCCTGAGAGCAGTCTTTTGGATGTGTTTTTGGTCGTAATGGAAAAAATTACGATGTTGCACAAAAAAGCGTTAACGTAACATTTTGACTTTTTATGACTTTCCTTAATCTGGCTATTCGCTCATTGCTACGCAAGCTGGTAATGTATACTTTATTGTGCAGAATTTTCCGCCAAACACGCCGGTATGATCGGTTCCTTTGTGCGTTGACTGGTTCTCCCGCAAACGTAGATTTTGCACAACTATGTAGGAGAAAAAAGACAGAATAACTGCTTTTATAAATTTCATCCTCACTCCTAAACAAAACGTTTTCCCGGCTTCCACCCATTGGCAAAAGTGATTTTCTCACCGAGTTTGGCCATACCCTAGCGTTTTGGACACACAAATAGGAACACCCTGTATATATATATATATATATAGTATCTATATCAGGATCTAGTACAACTTGGAAAAAAATTCATTTTTCCAATGAAAGAAGGGGCGGAAAGTTCTTCGAAAAAATGGGTAATTGAGCATGAAGGCCAACATGAAAGAATTTTGGCTTTCAAGCTTCCATTTTCAATTTCTTTAGAATTATCTTTTTCTGATTCTGTTCTGATTTGAGCTAACGTATAATGCAATTTAACAGATGCAATTTTTTTTAAAAACGCAGGTATGATTGGTTTGTCGATATGATAACTGGGGCGCTCGCAATCGCAGATTTAGTGAAGGTATGTCAGAATAAAACGTTTATTTCAACCACTTTTTGTTATTTTGCTCTCGCTTCAAAAATAAGACATTTCCGTTTTCTTGTTTTATAAAAAAAAGATGTTTTCGCCGAGTTGTGCTAGACCCCAAAGTTAGTTGGACGAATTCTTGGAGAGCGTGTATATATATTAGGACTAAGTGTTAGAAAGGACCAAGGAAATGACGATTTTTCAAATTTTCCTAAACATACGTATAATTCCAATAGACGTATTATACTTACTAAATTCGCGTTTTTTTAATTAATCTATCACATGTGTTTATTATTAAGTTGCTAGTTATTGTCTTGGCAAATGCTATGCAACTTCGTAGATTTGCGCAGGCTGAGCTCCAGCACAGAGATGCAATTGAACTGAATCCATTTGAATAGGAATCTGCTGCAAGGTCGGGTCTAGAATTGAACTACTATTAAGGATGCTGTCTCTGATTTTAGACCATCATCTGTCTTCTACGGGCTTGGAATAGTTGTGCGGCATATGCACCGAGGGCTGGACATTTTCAGATATCTAGGGTTTCTCCAACAGTCCTTGTGGCAACATAGTCGCTGACTCTCAACGATATATGGCTTATCATCAAATCATCACATTGATTGGCCAAATGAGCGCATGCAAATTCAAATAGCACTAGCCAATTTGGCGATGAGTTACGTTCTTTTTTCCTTAAGAAGTATGTATGTTGATAACAGTGCACTTTGATGATTGTACCACACACCCTTTTATGTGGTAATAAAAGTGATTTTATGTTATGTGGTACGTTATATCATATATTGTCAATGAGCATCTCTCTGAGAAAAACACCATCGGGGTGCAATCAACATCGGGATCGAACCGGCGACATCCCTGAAGACGACAGCCTTGAGTAGCGCACTAGTTACGAAGATTACGTCGCCTCACTGCAAGGTCGAGTCTAAGTATACGTTATGTTCCCGTTGAGACGAAAGGCTCTGAGTAGCAAAGAACTACGGAATTGCATTGCAATACCATTTCAGTACACTAAAGATGGCACAGTTAAGGACAACAGCAACAACAACAACAAGAATGCCATCACCGTCATACCAGCAACAACTGCTGCAATCATGACAACAATATCAGCAACAACCACAACAACAACAACAAAGCAGCAGCAGCACGACAACGACAACAACAATACCAACAACAACAATAACAACGACGAGTACTTTTGAGACGGCAGTCAAGCAAGAACGTCAACGAGAACAAAGTCGACTTTGGTAAGGGCATTTTTACGCAGTTGAGAGGCCTTTCTCGATAGTATCCGAGTCGAAATGAAGAATTGAACAGATGCAAGACAGAGCGAGACAGACAGAGAAACGGTGAGCAAAAGGCCAAACGAGCAAGGGAAGATATTTGAATATGTCAGCCTCGTGTGACGGCATACGAACGTGCATCAATATCAATAAGCTTTTGAATTCGAGTTCAATACCCTGAAGGCATTGCACAGCAACACGCCCGTAATGTCAGCATAAATCAGCTCGGATCGGTAGGCAAGGTCTCCGACTTCAACTTGCCGAGCGTTGGAGACTTTCCGTCGTCGTCATCTATTTGATCATCCAACGATTCTTCAGTCCTTCGCGCGGTCAGTGAAGTATGTTTGCTTGCGAGTATGAATCGCCAGATCATTACAGTCAGCGGAACAAGCAAACAACATAAGTGTGTCGTCGACGACGTCTTCTACGTAGTTTTGGTCCTCACCGCCATCATACATAGCAAACTGCTCCGGTAGCCATTGTCGCTTTTGTCCTACGTTGCCATTCTGTAGCCGGCTATGCAGCCACTCGTCGCGCTTTCGGACCGCGTGGTTGGCTCGAAAAATCTCGATAAAGATCTAGTCGTAGATATTGCAGCATGCTGCCGCCATGTTTAGACGGGCGCCAGAAGGCCACCGCCATAGGTACTACTTCTGTACTCCTTGTTTAGTAAAGGTATAACTAGAAACTACGTTGGGACATACATTGGGATACTAGAATTAAAAACATTTTTTAAGGAGGTTGTTTTTAATTCTAGACTATTCATCTGTCCCCTACGGGCTTGGAACTTAACCTGAGGTATATCTTCAATGCACCGAGGGCCGGACATGTTAAGATATCTAGGGTTTCCCTAACAGTCCTTGTGGCAGCATGGCTGCTGACACTCAGCGGTATGGTTAATCATCTATTCTCAATAAGCATCGCTCAAAGAAAATTCGATCAAAAACAGGGATCGAACCGGGGACCGGTAGATGACAACCATGACTAGCGCACTAGTCCCCTAGTCCCCTAGACTACGCCACCACCCAACATTGGGATACTATGTACGGGAAACTCGGCTGCAAATGTAGACCGGTACAACCTGTAGGGCTACAGCCCAGCAGTACCTGCCCGTCCCCCCGCCGGCTTGTAACTTCAGGCCATCGGTGTGGGAGGGGGGGGGGGAGGAGCTGAGTTTGTTGGCTTCGTCCCCAAAGTATGTTAAATCTTTAGGTTTTTACAGGCTCTCGTCGTGTTTTGCCACTGGAGCAGATATTTCATCATGAGTTCAAACGTTGGGTAGGTCCGTCCTCAGCGTATTCAACTAGTTCTGGCTGTATGCTGCTCCGCTTAGACTAAAAACGTTAGAATCGTGTGCTCTAGGTGACCAGTGTCTCCGTAAGTAATCCCGGAGGCCATACCCCGTATAGGGAGACATGTCGATGCCCGTCTTGAGTGCCGGGGTCAATAGCTCTTGGGCATTAGGTGCGCAAACTCATTGGACGTTTTCTGGGTTTTGTCCACCACCCTGAGCTGGAATCGGGTACATTGGGGTTTCCTGCCGAAGTACATCCCAAGGTACCTGGTTGTTTGCCCCATGCTAATCGGGAGTGCAGAGCAGGACAACATCGCCGGTCCACTGAAAAGATTACCCGCTGCCCGTATCCAATCCGATACGTCGGCCAGAGTCTCGTTTGCGCGACTTACCAACCGGGTGGGGTCCGGGCCTAGACGGTATATACTAAGTGGATCAAAAAGTTCCTAACATGGAATATAGACAATAGATAGACAAAGACCACGTTTTTCTACTGTTAAGTAGAGTGCCTCCGAAGCTTAACACATCTAGTCCAATAATCGTCAATTGCCTTTCAAAAGTTTATTTTTCGTATATTACAATATGCATGTGGGGCACATATTATGGAAGGTTAGCTATGCCAATGGGCCTAGCGGGTGCCTTTATACAACAAGCAAAATATTCAGAATTATATAACCAAAAATACACTCGTCTACACTACATATCACATCATTGTTGCTCTGATATCTCTTTCCGTAGAGATAATTCCTAAAGTTTTCAAACAGATAATAGTAGCGCGGCACAAGGTCCGGAGAATATGGGGGATGCTCGACAATGTCAAACGTTAGTTCGCGTAATTTGGCCATGGCGAAATGACGTTTGGGTGAGCGCATTATCGTGGCGAGACAGCACAGTCCTTTTCCGCATTGTGGTTCTATAGTACATCCCTTCAGCTGGTCCAATAGCATTGCAATAGGAAACGGACGCCAAAGCATTTTTGATCAAGATGTGCACGTTTTCCTTGGTGGAAAGCCTTTTGCCCCGTGCGGTTCACATCCTGGTGGCGTCTTTGCCTTTTGGCTAATGTGAAGTTGTAGATTCGGGTTTCGTTGGCGGTTACGCATTGGTCTAAACAATCATAGAGATTTCGTCTCAAAAATTCCTAGCTGCTCTCCAAAATGGACACGCGTGTCAGTTTTTCCTAGTTTGAGAACTTATACCACAATTTTTCGTCCGAAGCTGCTTCTGGCCGTCCAAAACGTGGTACATCCTCAGTGCCCATACCGTATATTTCAAATAAGCCGATCTATTTGGCAATGGAATTGTGCGCCGATGCATTTGTTTCATAAACTGTATGGAACATGTTCAATTACAGCATCAAGTTCGCTCTGCTTTATTGTCATTCGAGGGTCTGGCATGCTATAAACGCAACTGGAAAGCAATCCACAGTAATACAAATGTTTGTTACCTTCGAGGAACGTCTCCCTCTGGCGCTGTAGCCGGCGTGAGCGTTTGATACATACATATACCAAAAGTGTTTATTTAACTATATATACGGGGGTGTTTCATCGAATGTGGCGTGTAATTTTATCGCCGTTTTTCGAGCCTGTAGAGAATTAAAATAAATATTTAATTGTTTTTGCAAACGACTGCAGAGAAACACCTGACGAACGTTCTTAATAAAATTCACCCCTTGTACGCTAATTACCTTTTCAATCGGGATCTAAGCCGCATACAAGCCCATGTCGAAATGTTTATATCTTAACTGTTGAACGCTTTCTTAATAGCGGCAGTCAGCGTGTCTACGTTAGCCGATATTTGCTTGACTCTCGCTCGATCACGCCGTATACACAGTGATCAAACCGATTAAAATTAGGGCCGTTTCGGGGCCGAACATCCGTGCATTAAAATATGCTTACAACGCGCTTCCGCTCATATCACATCTGTCTTGAGGGGCTGGCATGAGCGCTAGCGCCATCTTGCTGAAATACGTATGGCAGTCTTCTCTACATGCTTTATGTATTCACGGTTTCACGACAGTTTGTAGAACTGTCTCTTTTAGTGGAACTCAGAACGTGAACACTTGCCAGGACTTTGCTGTTTCCCACATTGGAAGTATCACTGGATCGGGGGAAACTTAACGGTCGTTCCTGTGATTGATCGAGGCATTTGTAGTACTCCTGATACCAAGGAAATTTGAAATCTAAGCAGAAGTTCGTCCGACGCGGAGGGCTGGATAGTAGTCGCTTTTTGCTTAAATTCCGAAAATAACGCATTATATTCTGTCATGGTTAACACGTATTCGTGTTCTACTTAGCCAATTTTAACGAAGCACCCTGCATATATTTACTTTTTACCACTATTTTTATTATAGCGAGCACTGCCGAGTGTGCAAACGTATTGTAAATGATTAATAAATCATCACACTATTTTCTATATATATGTATAGTAACGTCTGACGTAATAATATGGTCCGACACAGGCATACAACAAGGAGACCCCCTTGATCCACCTTTGTTTTGCCTGCAGTTAACGATCTGACCGAATCGCTCGAAATGTGGTACTTGAACGATGGACCCCTCTAAGTGCAAACTGTTCGTATGAAATCCTGACGCAGATTCAACAACCTCCGAGATCACGAATTGGTTACCGGGTTGCACGGTACTCAGCGCGAACGAAGTAGAGCTTCTAGAAAAACCCCTACCTCGGGAATAGTGTCTTTCCTGTGCCGCAGAAGTGGCTAGGTAAACTGAGTACCGCTTCAGAGCGCCTTTTCCTGATAGGAAACGACAGTCGTATTTACCTGCTGAGGTGCTCTTAATCAGCCACACTCCTCACTCATATTCTGAGGTGTATCGGTCATACTGACAGAACGGAGGAGCTCCGACGCTTCAAGTATCTTGCAGCCAATACGATAACCAACCTGCTCAACATCGAGCTGGACGATACAGCCAAACAAGATATTTGCTTGCAAACTGCCAAGGAAAGTTTGGCTTACCAGCACGGCAATATTAGCACTTCTTGCGTTAGTTGCTTCTACCCATCAGGTTTCCAGCAGAGTCTGCAAGCTCCTTGAGCAACCCGGTCAACTCGAATTCACGTTCATGCGAGATAAGGTCACAAGCAGTTTGGTGACGGCAAATGAACTACTTTACTAGGGCCCGGCTCAGGGCAACCACTGCAAAACATGCAAGCCATTGCCTACACGCCCTACCCAGTGCATCTTTAGAAACCCTACTAGATGATACCACTACAGGAATATGTAACTGCTTCGACTCGGTACGCCGCTCGTTTACTCTCACATATGCTGGTGCGGGGAGCCAGTGGGCATAAGAGGTCACCGTCCTCTATCCTGCGCCCTTAGTGAAAGTCGTCGATCATGCCACGCGGCTATTATTGACACAATAGCAAGGGCCCTGAGGACGGCAGACTACCTAAGCATACTGGAACCAACTGGACTAACCAGAAACGACGGCAAGCGTTCCGACGGAAGGACTCTCATACTCTTTGAATGAGTCGAGACCCTTATATGGGACGCCATCGTAACCGCATAGCTAGATATATTCAGCAATATGCATAGGTGTTATCCCAAGGCTGCATAGTGATTCTCATCAACAAGAGCTGAATGAACTGCCAGACATAGCCGACACAGGACTACAGGCAGTTGGCCAGCATGTGTGCCAACAACGAATACTTTCTGCGTCCAAACCTCTGGGCTACCACGCGATATATATATAAAGAGGAAAAAGAACTACGCCTCGTTCAGTGCCGTAGCCATTATTTCTACGTTGAGGTCAATGCCGTTAATGTTATTATTTCGGATGTCACTGACTACTAAGACTATGTTGGACCATCACCCTGATTGGCCTCCACCTCTTCGGGTCATTATTTGATACCTGGCCGCTGAGGTTGCCTAACAGTAGGCTGGCTAGTTGTTCGTTAAGGTTGTCTAACCGTATCCTGGCTGATTAGGTCATAAGCGGGCTAGATAGTCAATCAGTCGTTTAGCTAGTTAGTTCAACTGAGCCGTTCCAGTGAACGGCAATTGGACCATAACCACGTAACTAGAGTCACTCACTGCCGGTGGATAAACTCATCAGTGTGTCATTTCTGACGTCATCTTCAATGAACTTTGTCTGAGGTTGCTGTAATGTGCTTAGAGAGCAATCGCACACTATTCCTAGCGACTAAAACAACCATAACCACAACAACAACAACAACGACGACAACAACAACAGCAACGACAACAACAACAATAGCAACAACAACAACAACAACAACAGCAACAACAACAATAGCAACAACAACAGCAGCAACAACCACAACAACCACAACAACACAACAACAATCTTGCATCACCGTCGTAACGAGACCGGTCCTGCCGAGTAATCAAGCGGAGATAAACCCCAACGCAGTTAGTTCTTACCCCGATTAGGTTCATGTCCAAAGGCGTTGAGGCGCCTCACGAGAGACCGCTAGCGAGTGAGAGAGTGTCCCTGCGTGTGTGCGTTTTGGTGCACATGGCTGTCTGGGTGTGTTTGCGCATGTATGTATTCCTTCATCAATGTTGTTGTTGTTTTCGTCGTCGTCGTCGTCGTTGTTGTTGCTGTTGTTGTTGTCCTTGCTGTACTTTATACAATAGAATCCTCTCTTCTTCCGCTAGGTCGAGCACACTGTGCAGACCAAGCGGTTGCTGGAGCGGCCGGCGTGTGACAGCAGGTGACATGAGTCTCTCTGTCTGTCTGGGGCAAGGCTGTTACCCTGCTGTTATCTGCCGTCGTCCAAAGTGGAGTCGCAGCCGCCCCTGCCGCCGCAGTCGGCCCCGCTGCCGCGCGATGAACAGCTCTGCGACACAAGTGAGAGTTTCTCTTTTGTCAGCAGCACGGCACACAGAGGCCTTCCTCGTTTTCAGACAGCACACTAAAGGCGGCCGACCGACCGACCGACCAACCTAATCGTCGTTATCATTTGCGCCATCATTGCACTGTGGCCGTAGATAGTGCCAGTAATGTTAATCACGACGACGTTTATGCCTTTGTCGTGTTGCCTCTGTCGTTATGGCTCGCAATAGTTAGTGGGGGCGTCGGCGTTTTGCCGACTATTGCCGAGCAATCAGAGAGAAGAAGAAAAAGGAAGAAAGAAGAAGAAGATTGACAATTAGAAGTCGTGATGGTTGTCGCTCTGGTAACAGATGCAGAGCAAGAGGCGATGAAACCGAGTCCTGTTGCTTTGCTGCTCGTGTTATCCCGGGCTACTACGTCCGTCGACACTACAGACGCTACTGCTGCTGTGAAGAATGATGTTTTTCTTGGTTACTTGTGGTGGGTATTAATTTATGTATTGCGTTTTAAATTAACTAGTTAGTTGTGCGCCCACGCACACACATATATATACATGGTGTTCAAAACGTATCGCGACTTTTGTGTTTTTTCAAAAATTATTCATTTATTCATGAATATCTATTTTGTCCCCTTCAAAGTAATCCCCATGAGATATTATACACTTGTGCCAACGGTTTTTCCAATCTTCGAAGCACTTCAAAAAACCATTTTTTTTATCTTGTTCAGCTCCTCCTTCGATGCCGTCTTTATCTCGTCAAGCGTAGCGTAACGTCGTCCTTTCATGGGCCTCTTCAGTTTAGGGAACAAGAAAAAGTCACAGATCTGGGGAATACGGTGGCTGCGGCATCATTAGTGTGTTGTTTTTGGCCAAAAACTCGCGCACAAGCAACGATGTGTGAGCAGGGGCGTTATCGTGGTGCAAAAGCCAATTTTTGTTCTTCCACAAATCCGGACGTTTCTGGCGGATTGCTTTGCGCAAATTGCGCATAACTTGCAGGTAATATTCCTTATTGACCGTTCTACCCTGTGGCAAGAACTCATGATGCACCACGCCCCTGCAATCGAAGAAAACTGTCAGCAAAACTTTTACATTTGACCGAACTTGGCGCGCTTTTTTCGGTCTTGGTTCGTGCGGCAGCTTCCATTGAGATGATTGAGCTTTGGTTTCCACGTCATAACCATAAACCCACGATTCGTCACCAGTTATGACCCTCTGGAGCAAATTTGGGTCGTCGCGGACAGAGTCCAACATCTCATTAGCAATGTTCATGCGATGCTGTTTTTGGTCGCAATTGAGCAATTTTGGTACGAATTTCGCGGCGACCCGTCTCATGCCCAAATCATTGATAAAAATCGAATGGCACGAGCCAATCGATATGTTTAGGTCCTCAGCAACTTCTCTAACGGTGATTCGACGATTGGCCAATACCATTTTCTCCACTTCATTAATTTTTTCGTCTGTTGTTGAAGTGCTCGGGCGTCCGGCACGCTCTTCGTCGTTCACATCTTCTCGGCCTTCTGAGAACATTTTGTACCACCGATAAACGTTGCTTCGGTCCAAGGTAGCTTCTCCGTATGCCACAGTCAACATTCGGAATGCATCCGCGCACTTAATTTCGTTTTTCACACAAAATTTGATACAGGTTCTTTGATCAATTTTTTTGAATAGGTAAAAATCGAAGACGATCCAAAACACGTGCAAGCAAAGCAGCTGTCAACAATTAAGTGAACATTCAAAATGGCCGAGCTTGTCGGCATAAGTGAGAGACATGAGTACCAACATAACGCCACAAAAAATCGAAATTCGAATATACGTAACCCGCGAAAATTTAAAAGTCGCGATACGTTTTGAACGCACCGTGTATATATATATTTTTCTTTCCTAAAGGGCAATCGTAATTGCTTACTCCCACGTTGAAATTCGAGCATTGTCATTCAATCTCGATACAACGGTGTTGCCATTATGAGTGGTATGCAATATATTTAATATCTCTGTTTCTGAGGACAAACCTCGCTTCACCGTAACGGCGGCAATATGCAAAACGATTCCTTCAGCAATGGAGATCGGCAACTCTGTTATTCCTGCCCGAAAGAGATGGTCCTGCAATTATTCGTTAGTATATCTATACTTGCATACGCTATAAAGCTTTTTGTCCACTCTCGGCTTTGTGTGGCGGTTGTCTGCGTGCTAATAGAGCCCGATAGCCACTTTGCTTTAGCCAGAGGCTATTTGCCGCCACTTACGCAGTGTCCAACAGGAGGGTCGCAAGGCTTGTGTTCCTAGACGTTCACTTTGGCCTGGTCTGTTCTGGTGCAACCGTCCTTTTAGTGGCCGACCACAATCGAGTAGTTTGATACTAGGAGAAAGCTTCCGTGATATATAGGTTATCTGTTGTGAACTCTTACTCGGCTCTACACTGCAGCCTTTTGATCTTCTACAGGACATCATATTTGTCTCAACGGATTCGCATTTTAGGTCACAAGCACGTGATGCACAATGCTTATCGTAATGTACTGCTTTTTCGACCTTTCAATATTTGGAAAGGAGTGTGATACGCAGCTTGTGCAGGCAGCGTCGGCCTACCTATTGACCTGATACGTCATATGGTTGCAAGATCTCTAAACGCGTAATATTTGCGATTCTCTTTGCGGTGGCTTTCCATCCCTATATGTCAGAAGTGATTTATCACAATTTAATGAATCCCTATTTGGTCATGCGCCAGACACGAATGTTATTTACTTTTACCTACTATGTGGGCGCAAAGGCTTTGGGAGGAAGTCATCAAGAGGCCGCTTCATTGACCGTTCGATCTACAAAAGTAGTGGGCAACCTAGGCCCTACTAAACCTGAACCAAGGATCCGACGTTTCGTCGCATTAAAATTTAGCAAGCGAGCCAATTGTGCGTCAAACGCACATCTGAAACACATCGAGTAAAGTATTTGGGGAAAACGCCTTTGTAAATTTTTAAGCAAGTTTAAGTTTGAAGTACTCTAGGATATTAGTACGATATTTCTTGAAAGGCGGCTTTCACTCCCGCCTTTTCTCAAGCGAGTGCTCGGTCTCCACCCGTCGTGCCGCAATCGTCTGGTCTATCCTACTCGCCGGTACCCCGCTCTTCATAGAAACCTGCAACGCCAGTTTCGGCGGCCCGAAACACAGGCCTACAGGGAATTCATCTGTCAGTGGGAGGAGGGAATGGCAGACGTAGGACCCCGACTTCTTTAGTACGGGTGCAATGACAAACAATGCGTGGATGGGACTACATCGCACTAACCGCAGTGTGGTAGTACGCTATGTGCACGGCTTCCACCATGTTCTCTGTAACACTCATGAGCCGACAGAAGAATGTATCTGTAACAGGTGTGGGAGAGCTGGTGGGAGATATCATGCGGGGGAGTGCTCCAGAGTTAAATCACTGACCAGGCTGGCTCAGTGACCATGTTTTTATGTATAATATTTGACTATATACGTAACAAAGATGAATATTTCTCGAAAGAATATTCAGCGGTTTTAATAAACAGATGGCCAACGTTTTGTAAAATGCCGGGAAGATCATATATGATGTAAGATTGCACGTCCATGTTAAGTCAATAGGACTTTTACAAACTGATTTTTGAAAGAATACAGTCTAGTAGAAAAGTGCAGTTCGATGCGAAATGTTTATACACAGAAAGTGGGGGCATGATGGTTGTCCGGAGCGTTGCGCATGCAGTCGCCAAATAGAGTGAAAAGTGTTAAATTTAATACTTAAAAATAGTCTGCTCTGACCCGACTCCACGT
Organism: Dermanyssus gallinae; assembly: GCA_003439945.1. Taxonomy (NCBI): domain Eukaryota; kingdom Metazoa; phylum Arthropoda; class Arachnida; order Mesostigmata; family Dermanyssidae; genus Dermanyssus; species Dermanyssus gallinae. The sequence goes on along the minus strand of QVRM01004033.1, from coordinate 641,478 downwards.
GGCCGCATTGCTAAACCTTATTATTTAAGGCAAGGTTGGTTTTGACAGGTATTAAAAGTATTGTGGAAGCTCTAGCTATGTGCCAGGCAACAGGAATGACTAGCGAGGCGTTCCGTATACCTGCATCGTTTAGACGAGAGAATATTGCGTAAGTTTTAAGCGTGGTTACATGTACGAAAATACAACAACAGTCGACAAATATGCTTGCATGTCATTTGCACGGTCACAGCCGCAAAGGAAATTAGTGAATTGCCGCGCTTAGGCGTTGTTGGCGTGTAAATGTCAAGTAAAACATTAACATGAAGAGCCCCATGACCAGGTGCTACGGAAGCATTATTAAGGCTGCGGTCTTTGTTTATATCTAGATCGGTAGTAACTAAACAAAAATAGTGAATTAAACGTTTTTTTTATACCGAGAATAGATTAAGCTTGTGACAAGCTGCTAGGATAGTCTTCAGAAGAGTAATTCACACACAGCCCGAGTACCATGCCCAAACAAGTGGCTGTTTAACGAATATTTACTAACCTTATAATGACACAGGCCACAAGCAAGTCTGTAGAGTAATATGCATTTATAAAATCACACCATTATCACACGTATCCGTCTGCTGCACAAGGCCATATTCTCTCATATACACAATGCAACAACATTTTTGAGAGGTCATGTCATACATCAACTGGAACAAAATCACCTAGAACGGAATTATCTTTCGACTGAATGGAACTACAATCTAGTACACAAATACTAATATTCAAAGGCGCTACGGCTGAGAACGATGCGTTTGCGTTGATCCACAGCAACAATATTTAACCCGTTCGGTTGTATTTAGTCGAGGTCAGGTCCGGACGAAGAGAGGGGGGAGAGTGGTAGGGGGGTGAGGACAGAGAAAGAGAGAGCGAGAGAGAGAGAGAGAGAAGAGGAGAGAGAGAGAATAAAAACGGATGCAACGCAATGGAGACTGGAAGCGAGGGTGGAATCATGCAGAAGTCATCGATTCACCGTGCTGCCTTGGTGATTGATCGCTTCGTGCATTGAATAGAGGCGAAGTGAAAGCCATGATGACCACATCAGGGCGCAGGGATAGTAGATAGGGTCTGGCTTTTAGGGCCAGTTGAAGCAGGGCAGAAGCAGCCGTACGTGATCGTTCTTGAGTCTGTTCTGCGTCACGTCATGTACCACGTCTGACTGTGCCGTTGAGTGAAGGACATCCGGGAGAGGGATATTGAAGTGTAGGCTGTTGTACCTGGATCGACTGCTGGTGGTGGTGGTGGTGATGGCAGAGCAAATCGCTGGCAGAAGGGAGACAGCAACAGCGTCTTCAGAGAGGCAGCGGCGTCCAGCGAGGCTATTCATCTGCAGCGGACGGGCTTCATTGTGGCCGATGTCTTGGATGACACGCGCAGAGACTAGCAGAGGCTGCTCGAATAATTGATTGTCGTGATCATCACGGTTTTGAAGGGCAAAAAGGAGAAAAGAAAATGACGACTAAATGCTACCACCGCCGCTGCTTGATCGAACGTGCCTCCTCGTCTATGTCGAGCTCAGCTGCAATTTCCGATCGTCTCAGTGGCGGTTCGACGTTGGGAAGGTAGACAAACCAGTGAACCTAGTCCTTAAAAGCCCCAAAAAAATTTTGGCCTAACTCTCAACCAACATTTAACGTCTACGGGTTTGCTTTTGCACTGCTTCGTAAAACGGACTCCATAAATACAAATGTGCGACGGTGGGTATCGAACCGGTGCACCTATATACCTCCTCCGATCGAGAGGCGCACGCGAATGCACCACGTCACCGGGCTCGACAGTCCTTAACAACAAACAACGCGACTTTTCCCATTGGTGTTTATCTTCAGTATCTTCACACCCAGTCCGAGTTCTCACCCAAACAAGCGGCTATTTACCAAATGTTTACTAAACTATAATGACAACGCCAGAAGCAAGTCCGTAGAGAGGTATGCGTTTATATAATCATACAACTATCATACGTTGTTCTTGATTTCTGCCGTTTTCTGTCTTTTGTGTTCCTATTTGCTTTGTCTATCTACGTTAACTGGAAATTGTCTTCTAGTACCTCTGCCAGCGTCTAAAGCTCTAAATGAAACAAACCAATATTTTCTCCTTGGCATCCCATAAGTTATATTCTGCCGATATATATAATGAAAATTCAACATAGTATAGATTTTGTCAGGCGCTGCCTTAATAATAATAATAATAGGATATTTGTTTTCCAACCGAGCATTAGCGCGGCATTGCAAAGGTCAAATCGCTGGTCCGACAACGCAGTACGCAGAGTCACTCCGACACCACGATGCAGGAGCGCAAAGTGTAGACGCTTTGAACGCAAAACCCGCTGGCTTCAAGCACGGCCGGATTGCACCTTTGGCCAGAGCCAAATTCCGCAGATGCAAAAATTGTACAGTTTTTTTACAGCTAAGCGAGGTAGCTTTGTTTTGCTCCACCCCTCGGCGACTGCTGAGGAATGTTCATTGACTGAAGCGATGGCGCCCTCGCAACACTTCGAGGAATTCGCCGAATGGAGCGCCGCATGATGTCGCGATTTATTCACTGCTGGCTGCTAACGGCACGTGCCACACGACGGTGTCGGCCATCGCCTTTGGGGTAATATTACCCGTAATGCGAGACGAGGGCATAGCGCCCCGTATCCACGGTACAGGCGTTTTGTACATACACAAACGCATGCAGATAAGACTACCAAATTATAGCTGTGTTTCACCTCCTCCTGCAGCTAAGGTGGTGGTGGTGCTACAGAGGCTAAGTGACATAATTTTACATAATTTATTTGTTGTAAATTTCCTCAGAAAGCGCTTCTATGCAGTGTGTCTGTGTTTCAGCTGCACCGCACAAAGACGCGACTTAAAGATAAAGACTCCTCGTAATATCTATAATATTTTTATTGGATTACCAATTTAGCTGTGTTTCGCCTCCTGCAGCTAAGGTGGTGCTACAAAGGCGAATTGACATAATTTTACATAATGTATTTGTTGTAAATTTCGTTAGAAAGCGCTTCTATGCAGTGTGTGTGTGTGTGTGTTTCAGCTGCACCGCGCAAACACGCGACCTAAAGATAAAGTCTCATTGTAATATCTATGGTATGTTATATTGGAATGAGTGGCGTTGTGACAGGCCAGCCGAGAACAAGAATCTTTAACTACGTCATCACTAAAGAGTCTAAACTTGAGAAAGAAGCATTCAAAGACGGCCTGTGACGACGGTCGAGTTTCGAGCCGAGATAGTGGAATGTTTGGTTGGTCGGAGGCATATTAGCGCGCTGTATAACTGGTTAAGTTTTGTGTCTTCTACTAACTGCTTGCTACATCGTGGTGGGCTATGACGTACGAACGCTCATCGTTTTAACATTCCAAAGGCCCGACGACTGCAAACAGTTCATGCGACTTCTAGGTTGTTGACCCTAGTCGACGAACATATTTGTTGATGGTGGCCATGCTTAGCGGTGCAGGCAGTTAAGGCAGTAATAGTAGTAGTAGTAGCAGTAACGTGACGTGCGTGCGCGTTGCCAGGTGACAGTGGGGTAACGGGGCAATGATGGATACGTTCACAGCTACCCGCTCGTCCGATACGGCGCTGTCCTCCCTGCCTCGTCCCCTGCCGGAAGAAGCCAAACGCAGAGCCACACAGAAGGACAGTTTGATATGCATGTGAGAAGTACAGTAAGTATCGCAGTCGCTGTCGGGGGGCCATCGCCCCAATCCAACGAGATTGAGGAGCCGACGCGCAGGATCTGCAGCAGGACCCGTGACCGGTTCGAGCTCATGGCTCGAACGTCACCGGTTCGGGCACATTGTCGGGGTCGGTCAGGCAATATGTGGCCGGCCTCTCAAAGCCCGCGACAGGGATCTGGCGTCCAGTCGGACGACAATAACGGCGCCGAAAGCGGCGGCGGCGGCGGCAGCGGTTGCAATGAGGCCATCCGAGCATATGTAGTCGAGACGAACAGACTCGCAAGTGCTTCACAAACGAGAGGAGCGAAGCCTTACGAAAACGACCTGTACGCGCTCACTCAGCCAGACGTTCACTCACCCATACATCGAGCTCGTTCTCAGAGCCTGTCTGGCATGGTAGGGCAGGGCACACAACAGACCGCGTACATGCAACCTGCAATTAAGGCGAAACAGACGCAGCAGCAGAAGCAGAAGCAGCAGAAGAAGACGACAAGAGCCCCTTGCTATTTTGAAGCCACACGCACAGGGTAGTGTTTAGTAGTACCATAGAGAAGCTGCGGTCTGGCAACGTCCACCGTCCGTTAAAATGCTTGCTTCAAGACCAGACACTGCCTGGCTAACAGACGCTCTCGACAAACTCCTCAATCTCGTGTCACGTGTCTGTCTATGCGCGCCCAACCGAACGGACACCGATGGAAGCAGCGGCGAGCGGAGGAGAGCGGGATCTGAAAACGATTAAATGTGAGCCTGCCTCATCGCACTGTGTGTTAGTTTGTGGCTGGACTGTGCCGTGGAGCTGCCCAGGAGTCCAGGGTGAGTTTGGCAGTCTGGCGGGGGGCGGGGGGGGGGGGGGGAGGCTTGGATGTCGTATGGGAGGATACCCAGGATGGTCCTGCACTGAGAGGCCACTCGACGCCGATGCTTAAATAAGTACTTTCATACACGGTACTTGTATGTACGCGCGTTGGTTGGAGCTTTCGGAGCGAGCACGTTCATGTATGCGCATGGATATATTCAGATTTAGAACGTGGTTTATTTGCGGAACTGCATTACAAATGCTTAAGTTTTCGAAACATAATGACATTTTATGATTTAAACACTCACATGATTATGTATACAGGTGCGTACGCAGTAAACAGATCATTCCAGCTGCCGAGGTTATGTGTCTTAGAAAAATAGGAACCCTTATCTGCCCTAACCGCCATAAAGTTGCAATAACAGCATAGCATTTTGGTCTCAATTGATCTATGAGAGAATGCCAGGATAAATGCTCATGCAACACCGAGCCTAGATCCCCTACATTGTGAGAACGACCTACCGTATTGGAACCCAGTCGAAAAACTATCGGGCAGTTGAGGCAGCCTTTGGGATGAGACACCAATATATTTGTTTTGCTCGTATTTACAACCAATCCCTTCATTAAAATCAACGTTTTTTTAACTAAATTAATTAAAGTGTCAATACTAGTAGAAACGTTAGCCAGGTCGAGCCGAAATAAGCTTGTCGTGTCGTAAGCACAAGCTTTCGCTTAAAATCAATAAAAACAGGGCTTTATAGACAGTAAAAAGTCCCTCAATGGGGACCCCTATCTGTCTTAATCTCCGTAAAGTTGTAATTGCGGCATAGCATTTTGGCATCAATTGATTTACAACTGTCAGGTAATTGAGGCAGCGTATTGAGGTCGAAACACTAAGATATTGGTTTTGCTTGTAGTTACAACTAATCTGTATTCATTAAATACCTTAACGATTGTTAACCAACTCAATTGAAGTGTTAATTAGATTAAATTAAATAGATGTATCCTTAATATAGGGCATACATCTGTGAGCTGTAGAAAACCCAAATGGGTCAACATCTGAATAAATAATCTGTTCTCAAGACAGTCAAAGACAGATGCCACGTCCAGGTATACGCCCAAGCGAGCCTGCTCCACTTTGACCGAATCAACCATATGCATAAGGCTAAGTCTGTCAATCGGTTTTTACGAAAACGGAAGTGCTATGGCGGGAGAAACGCAATGTCCTAATAACGAGTTAAGCTCTAAAGCGCAAACTTTTCAAAGACTTTTTGCGGATAGCGGTACCTGGACGTAATATATATATATATATATATATATAAGCATCCGAGTTTCGCAGCAGAGTACGCTAGCAGGCACACATTTATGCAGGTATTACGCGAGCTTTCTCGTATTCGCTTTCGTCAACGGATCTATTTAATGAGTATGGGGAATGGCCACAGGCCACATTGCATGCATTTTAGCTCATTGGAGCCGAAGTGTGGCCTTCCACGCGGCTCCCTGCCATGCCCTACTTTCTCCAGTTCTTGTGCTTCTGCTGGAGTGGGCAACAGGGCCTAGGGCCTGACATCTGTCAAGCCGTCCGGTCTCGGTCATCTCGCTAGACTCTTCTGTGGCGCAGTTGTTAACGCTGTGTGTATTCAACCGTTGTCCAAAGCACGATGGTGTTTTTTTTTTATTTAATGTGCCCCTCGCGCCGTCTGTCTAACTGACCTTGTCGACGCTTGTTTGTGCTTGTGTATGTGTCTCTGTGTAAGAACTTATTCAGTTGTTTATGCTCGTCGGTTTTTCTGGCTATTATCTTGTTGTTTCTAGGCCGGCTGTCGCTCGTCTCCGTCCTCAACCTCCTCGCAGAGTCGAAGTCGTCAGTGGTACAGAGACTGCCCCCGGCGTAGACGAAAGGTCAGGACGAATTGACAGTGATCTTCGTGGATTGCTTGCTTGGTCATTGGCTGCGTTGGGCCATCCGTGCGCTCTTGGTTAGCTCTCGATGACTGGCCGTTGGTGTTCCCCTTTGTTGATGTTGTTGTTGTCGTTGCTGTTGTTGATGATGTTGTTGTTGTTGTTGTTGTTGTTGTCTTCGTTGTCGTTGTTGTTTTTGTTTTTGTTGCCGTTGTTGTCGTCGTTGTTGTCGTTGTTGTTGTCGTAGTTGTTGTCGTTGTTGTCGTCGTTGTTGTTGTTGTTGTTGTTGTTGTTGTTGTTGTTGTTGGCGTAGTGATCCCCACCGTGGTTGCACTCGTTGTTGTTGTCGTCGTCGTCGTCGTGGTTTGTTGCTGGCCCAGTTCTCGATATCGCCGCTTTGTCGTTTGCATCCTCGTCGGTGCTTGCCTCGGATTGGTTTCAGTGCCGATCTATCCTTAGCCTGTCCTGTGTGCCTAGTGTCGCAGTAGCCTAGCTGTGGCAGTCTAGTAGCGGTGCTACAGTCACAGTGGTTTTACGGCGCGCTGTAGGAGGACAGGGCGCCCAGTCGAAAGGTGTACACATACACAGTGTGACCCACTCACACACACAGCGAACGCAAACCGGCCAACAACCAGCGACCAAACGAACGGACGAACGATCTTTCCATCGGAAAATGAGCCAAGCCAGCAGTCAGGCGTCGAAATTGCAATTGCGCTCAACGTCAAACGACGTCTAACATCCACTTTGCCGAGTTTCCGAGAACCCTCTACTCCCCCCCCCCCCGCATCTACCCCCCTTCCTCCTCCTTCTGTCTGTCTCTGTGTGTCCTTGTGTGTTTCCTCTTCTTGACCAATTACTCTATAGATATTCCTTTCTCACTCCCTCTCGCGCTTCTTCTCCCCCTCCAGATATTCCCCGCATTTCATCCTCTCTCCCTCTAACTCTCCCTGTCTCTTCGATTCTTGCCTCTCTTTTCCTCATCTGCGCCCACCCACGTAGACGCCCATGTAGCACCACGGAGGAGCACAAAGAAAAGGGGAGCCATGACGACAAACACTAGAACGACGTCTAACCAGCCGGCAGTGCGGCAGGCCTGATAGCGCTTCGACAAGGCCCGGGCAAGTGGAGAAACATTCGGTCACGGTCAGGATGGGATGGCGGAGCATGGAGTAGCGTCCAGTAGTGGTGGTGGTAGTAGCAGTAGTAGTGATAGGACAAACATGATGGCCGCTGGAACGGCCGTCTGCCTGGCCCTGACACGCTACAACGGATCGGGATGAGCGGAGCGACGAGATGAGCCAATGATAGCAACTGTGGCGCCAGCGACCGTCCTGCAGCGCCTCATGTCTGTCGCTTCGGTCTCTGCAAGCAAACTCTTCGTGCGCGTCGTTGTGCAGAGGCAGAAGGCAGGGGTCGGCGGGTTGTTGTGTTGCCATTCGTTGTGTGACATCAACAACAACGAACCACAATTCCAGTTTCCCAATGTTTTTGGCCGCATTGTTCCGTGTCACTTGCGGCACTCTGTGTGTGACGACACGTCGTCAGAGGAAGATAACGATATCGACGACGACGACAACAACAACGACAACGGCCGTAACAACAACAATGATGAGAGGACACATAGCTCGAGAAAACACATCGCAGAAGCAATAAAACGTTTAAAAAGAGCAGCGCGGAAATGTTTTAGAGCTCTAAAAGGGAGCACTGCGCTTGACGACACAGCAACGATATGAAGGGACATTTAGAACCACTCAATGTCCTTCGACTTGCCGATGATTTCGAGCATCGAGGACCACGGCGCGGCCAATGGCACATTTATTGCTCTCCGCTATACTCTAGATTTTGCCAGTAGTTTCAATATATATATTATATATATATATATATATATATATATATATATATATATATATATATATATATATATATATATATATATATATATACATATATATACGCCGATGACACTTCACTTTTTATTTAGGGTTGACTCTCCAGCCCTCGATATAACGCGCTCACTAACCCAAGTGAAGGAGGTAATCAAAATATTTAATTATTTTGGCCTCGTTGTTAATGCTAGCAAGACTAGCCTCACTCTGTTTCGCTCTCCTTAATTAAAGTTGCAGGTGGACCTTAATCGGCTTTTTTCTGAATTCGGTCTGAAGTTTTCGTCAACTAGTAAATGTTTGGGCCTCATCTTACATGAAGGTTTAAGTTGGCGCGCTCATATTGATCATATCACACCCAAATGTTACGCAGTTATATCGTCCTTGCGACGTTTGCGCCGTATAGGAATTCCGTTGGATGGTCTGATTTTGATCTACAAAACGCTGTTTGTGCCGGTACTTACGTACGGCATTCTCTTGTGGGGAGGTGGATACGATCACGTTCTGCATCGGGCTCAGGTAATACAAAACGATGCTCCGAGGGCTATATTTGGGATGAGACGTAGCCAATCTGTTAGAAATATATATTGCGACTATAAGATTCTATCCATCGATTCGCTATATCGTCTTCAAGTAGCTACTCTTGGCTTCAAGATCAGTCGTAGTTTAGTACCTACTGAGGTTGCCTTCCCTCTAGTCCCTCAGCGGCGGAAAACCTCGCGACGGGCCACCACTTTTGTGATACCTCGCGTGCAGAAAAGATCTAGCATCCAATCTCTTGTGTACAGACTGCCCGTCGTGTGGGAGAGCATCCCGCAGGAAATTCGTTACTCGACGTCCCTGACCTGTTTTACCCGAGACGTCAAAAGATGGCTTTTAAATCGAAATACATGACCGAAAAAGGGGATTTACTTAGAGCAATGGTCTAATTTTTCAGTTTTTGTTGTCATTTCGACTTATATTGTCTATCAACTTGTAGCTCAGTGTGCTCCTTTACTTTGTGTGTCAGTATCGCCAATTATATGGTATAGGTGTTAACCTCTATTTTGATTATCTTCTTTTTCTCTTTTTATCCCCAAACCCTTATACCACTTTTCATAACGAGAACTTAAGCATGTGATTGTATGCAGTTTCGTAAATAAACCATGTTTGAATTGAATTGAATATAACATCCACTTTTGTGTATATAGCAAAACACACTATATAGACTCTGTTAAAATTATCCTCATAATGCAAACGGAGAACAGATAAGCATGTGGTAAACGCACTGAAATTATATTTTTAGGTGACGCCGCAAACTATGCGGAGGCCATCAAGGCTGCTCCCTTAAGTAAAAAGATACTTTCAACATGCTACTGTTTGAATATGCGAAATATGTGGAGTTTGTGGAATACATATTTCACTTGTTTTATTATCGCTCTTCCGTGTTCTGGTCGCTGCAGAATATGCATCGGCACGTCTCATTGGGCTCATGGAAACCCGGCCGCACACTGTGTGGTGAAACCCGGACACGGCGTATGCTATAACGGGCGAGACAGCGTTTGATGAGGCGCATTCCAAGTATGCGTTCAGCCGCACTGGAGCAAAAACTATGTTTAAGCAATTTTTTGTCCACACCGAACACACTTGAACGCTGAGAGGTGTGATTCTGCTTGAATCTCTGTAGTGTAGGGATCATCGACAGCATCGGCTAGCACGTAACTAGATCGTGGCGGCTATTAAGTGGCAGACCTAGGAAACTCTAAAAAAATTGAGCTTCACAATGACGAGCTGCGTTTGGACCCAATGCAACCGTATCACCGGTATTTGCATCACCAGAGGCGATTTGCGCTACGTTGTAGCTATAAAGTGCGAGAACCGTACGTATTAACATCTATGTATATACGTGTGCAAACCAGTGCCACCCTACATTTTGCAGCCCTATTTGCTAGCTGTCGTTTGAAGTAGAGACGTGTTGAGGACAGACTGACACCAAAATAGCAGACGTTTAGTAGCAAACTGAGCATCATTGTAACGTACTAAACGCACGCTCTACAAGCATGAATACGATTGGCTATTACAAGACGTCCGACGTCCAACCTGAGTTGAATTAATTTAATCTTGCCAGTATTGCTAAGGAGACGATTATTTTCGCAGTGAGACGTCCATTTGCGCAGTGTTACCTGTAAGTTATGCGTCATTATACGAGGAAAAACTATGTCGTCATCGGGATAGGGCATAATGCGACCTTAGGTGATGTTTTTAAATAACAATGACATATTTTATTGTAACGAAGTGTATAAAAGTAGTAGCGCATATTATTACTGACTTTTGATAAATATAGCAAATGTGTAAGAGCCGTCTCGTATCGAACCATTTTCGATTAAACGAGGGTAGTTAGCGTCCAGTTGACAGTTGAATGTGATATGTTTTTTTCCGCACTGCAAGGTGTGAAGGTGGAGACTGTCATGCTGATACTATATTTAATAATCATCAATTTTGGACTTTCTATCTGCGGTTGCGAACATCCGCTCGTATTTCATGCGCTGCGGTTTTTGTATCACCAGGACACATATGGATACTGACTGGAGGCACGATGCAACAGATTCTACAGATGACGCATGGATTGATTTTAAGCCGACTCGAAACAGAATACAGAGCGATAAACAGCGAAACAGGTTTCCAATAATTGAGGCTTAACTTGACATAGTAGTTAGTGCATGTTTGTGTACTGCGTTCTGCCAGCATCTGTGGGTGCATGCTCAACGCAGTGTTGCCCTCTAGCTCGCCTTTGGTGTATCTCATCGCACCGCCCACCGTGGTGACACCGCTGGTATGGCAAATAAAGGGGCATTTGTGTGACCAGACCGGGTCTATATCGAGATGGCCGACGTTCTGTTCGCTGTTGACAGCAGGATGTCAAAACGCGATCGTTTTCAAATGTCCGCTCTCATCATGCGTCAGTTGGACAGCTGCTGCAGTTGCTGTTGCTGCTGCTGCTGCTACAAACAGAACCCCACGCGACCCCCAGGCGCGGCCCCGCCATTTTTGTTGTCACCGCAGGCGTCACGTCAATTTTCGTTGTCATACATCTTCCTTCCTTAGTTTTTTCGTTTCTTCATTCTTGTTGACGCGCTGCTGCGAACGCGATGATGGTGTTGCTGACAGCGACAATGATTTCCGCTCCGCTGGCGTCAACTCCGTTGCCCAACATCGACCGTCAGGCAGACACAATCGCTATCGGATTTCTACCGCAGTTCGCCGGTCGTCCGCACCGCATCGAAGTTGAAGAAGAAGAAGACGACACATCTCCTGACAACTTGCAGTGTTCCTCGTGAAGTCGAGGCGCTGCGTCTAGGACCTCATAAGCTGTTAACCACACACACCCACACATATATATATATATATATATATATATATATAACGACTTGTTTACACTTTTAAAAATATGCACATGCATATATATATACATATATATATATATATATATATATATATAGAATGACTTGTTTACACCTTTAAAAAATATATATATATATATATATATATGTGTGTGTGGGTGTGAATACAGAGCTGTGTGTGGAAAGAGACACCTTGAAATGGCTTGTTTGCGTTGCATACAAACATGTAAACAGACCAGAACAACAACGTGCTAGTTGGTCTCGGTCTAGCGGCACCTGATAACAAACAGCTATACAACCAGAGAGCTATATATATACTAGAGAATGCGCTCCACGATGCAAGCTAGTACGTGAACGCACAGAAAAACCGTTTCTCCTGGCAGCGCAGAAGTGGCGTAAATCATATTTACATTGTCGTTGTCGTCGTCGTCGCCCTCCGTGCACTAAGCCATCGTGCTTGAAGGTGTATTGCGGCAACAAGTGAGCAATATTAGCAGAGCCGTAACACCGGGCACTGGCGCCTGCACCAGGCTCTCTCTAGAGCTCCTCGAGACCGAGAGCGCCCAAACGGACAGTGCACGCACATAGAACACAACTGAAGAAATAAAGAATGACGAAAACGAATATAGGCAGTTTAGACACGCCTGTACGGACGTAGGCACTCGAAAGCTCGAAGGTTTTACTCAAGGAAATAAGGAATTCTAATGGTCCAACCGGCCCACCTTACCATTAATGGTGGAGCTATCAAGCTGATACGACGACTTAATGAGCAATAGTCGTTGATTATAGGCTGCACGGCTAGGCTTGGCTATTTGATACTAATTGCAAGGGTGCCAGAAGAGCTCTTGCAGCGCATAGGGTCAAAATAATAATACAATAACCACCTAGCAGGGCCTTTGGCCTTATACCAGCTAGGTATCTCGGATGCAAGATATACATGCATATTCATTGATGGGACAGAGTGGAGAAGATGTCAGGGAAATATATATATATATATATATATATATATATATATATATATATATATATATATATATATATATATTATAAATATATATACATTGTGATAACAGACAACATGGACAAATAAATTTGCCGGCGGGCTATGTCGGTCCATACTATGTATATATAGGGTGTCCAAATAATGCACTAGCATTTTTTTAAACGTTTGTATAGGATCGCACTAGAGCTGACCGATCATAATATTTACATATAAGCAAATAAAGCTGTAAACGTTTCTACATAGAAAAAAAAGTTTATATATATATATATATATATATATATATACAAACTTAATTTTTTAACTTTAAAATGTATTTAATTTTTGATTGAACCAATTACCTCATCAATATCTGGTATTTAACTCCTCGCGCGTAACATCCATGAGCACCGGGTGTATTACTAAAGCTGAAACTCTGGCTCTCTCTTATTGATTGAGGTTATCCCATAAGGTTTGTATGGGGTTCAGGTTAAGATAACATGCTAGGTACTTTAATTAACTAATTCCAGCTTCTGTGAGACATCCTGAGCAGCGGTGTGCGACCAGGCGTTGTCTCGTGCGTAAATATAAAGTTAACACCAACATATTTGGCATAAGGCACCACGAGGGGTGCCCGAATCTTATCGACGTACCGTTGAACAGTTAAACCTCTTTCTAACAGCCACTTATTTGCACTCAAAATAGCGCAGACCGTTGCCTCATATGTCATTTATACCTTTGAGGCGTGGTGATTTCTCTTCGAGGCAATATACCGGCTGCCACGGGATGTGGAAATCACTCGGACATGTGCCTATCCTATATCTCACAAGAACAATTCTAGTTGACCTAAGCAAGTGCTTTTGTTGTCGTCGGTCTAGCCCAATAAGCACAAATAATGTAGCGACTTCAAGTTTATATCAAAATTCTAGCTCTGGGGTCTCACCCGCCAAAGACGCACAAGAGGCGACTGTTTGTGGGTATGAGGCTAGCCACTCATTTGTGGTAAATCTCATTCTAGCTCAAAATATAAGGCTGTTTTTACGTACACTTTAATCTCTATATGTGTAACAAGTTGTGTCACGTTTATGTCGACTCTGACTGTTGAGAACACTCTTTACATTTGTTAGTCATAGGTTATAGCACTATTGGCAACGAATTACGAATACGAACACACGTCAACATGCAATTTAAAATCTGGCTATTTGTTTTGAAGCAAAATAAAAGTGTGGACTTGCTATTATGCATACTTGTATGTAGTGAAAAATATTGTCACAAACGGTCGTTCTTGAAGCGACATATCAATGGGATGTGTTTGGTGCGGCGAGCAGTATCGAGATCGGTCCAAACACAGTAAGAAACACCGGCAGCAAAAGTGGCGAAATATCGTTTTTTCTAGTATTAACGATTCGAAAGATCTCCAAGACCTAATATAACCCTCTGACTGTTGTCTGATTGTTTCACTGCTCATGACTATAATTCGGTTTATTATTCCTTTCGATCTTGGAGTGAGCCGCATATAGCGACGATCTCATTTCGATGCATTTGGAGATAATACTCGTACTTACTAAAAGCACGTTCAGCCTTAAAGATACCCGCAAACATCCAACAGTCTTGATTCGGTTCTGCTGCGAAGCGCGGAGATGTGTCTGAACATCTTTCTCGATACGTCCGCGCGCCCAAATCCAGCTGCCATGCAGCCTCGGTATTCTAAGACTTAGAAGCGTCTCCAGCCTTGCTCTATCTGAATTGCTCTTGTCAACGTTTTTGCCGAAATTCAGGAACCTGTGCAGGAAGGCTGGTTCCGCGTAGGTCTTGTTGTTTTCACCGTTCATCCATGTACTTGTGGCTTTACAAACATGGCTGATGCGAACGGTCACCATAAGATAAGCTGCAAGCTGAGGCGTCACCAATAAAGCAGGTGCGCCATAAATAATGTGCTTGTTAGAGCCTTCAGACAGGCGGGCTTTGTCGTGCGCGTCGAGCCGACACATCCACGCGAAGAAGAAAACATAAGACCAGGCGGCATAACCCTGACCGCCCTGGGCCATGGGGAAATTGCTGATCCGGGACGTGTCGATTTGAAACAGTTATGCGGCGAGCTATACGGCAATATCCCGCATGGTATGCGACGTTGCACTTAAAGCGGAGAGGGACAAGACTCGTCACTACGAAGTCCTGGGGAACGAGTACACCATCTGTCCGTTCATCGTTGAGACATCAGGCGTGTGGGGACGGGAGATCATGGCCATAATGCGGACAAGCGGCCAGATCATCGCGAAGTCGAACGGAGACGAACGATTTTCGGCGTTTCTAAGGCAGCGCATCGCCTTATAAGTTTAGCGCAACAACGCGGGAGTGATTCTCGACATGCTCCAAAGGGGAACAGGCATGGAGGAACTGATGTATTTATAGGGGGTTCAATCTGTAATATTTTCACTATTGTACACACAACCACGCTAATATGTTCAACTAAGCCGAATATGCGCTTTTTCAATCTGGATTTTTAAATTTGTGAACGGAAACTGGTCTACCGGCTATAAGTGAAGCAAATAAGGCCGGCGGCCCGAATCAAACTTTGCTTTAGTCAGAATCGTAATATTTTACTCTGATTAATTGTGCACTAAACGAACAATACTAGGGTCGCTCAAGTAAATCACAGTCTGCGCTTTGTCGAAACTGCTGTATTACTGTTAGTCTATAAATAGAGCGTCAAAGAGTTAAATAGAAAAAAATGCTCGGACGTTTTGTAGTACTAAACTAACATTCATTGTATAAACACGTACATACAAGTGTATGTAGTATGTATTTTCGTAAAAATCAGTTGACTGCAACGTTTGCAGTTTCAGACACAAGCGGTACTTTATGGCCAGTCTTGCAAAACCTTAGCAAAATATAAAAATATATATATATATAACTTTTATGACATAAAATATGTACATGGATCAAATCACTCGGCATAATTAAACAAATGGGTGCGATTAGGCTGTGCGTGCGCCCATCTAGCCATGCACGAAGCGAGCAATCCGTTTTACGTGATTAGAAGTGGCCACTGCTTTAATGAACCGGTTACTCCGCAGGTTGCTCGAGTAAGCATCAAAAAGTGTGTGAGCAATTGAGACTTGGAAAATTGCCGTATTACGGCTCAAACCGTAAGTCTAGGCTACGTAGAATATGAGTGGCAATCTCTTGAAGCACCCGTTAACCTACCGCTATGTGAAGCCGGCCGATCAAGGATGTGGTCGGCCATATGATGACTTCGACGGAGGCATGAAAGAACGCGACGAACTTGTTCGACGCCGTTTTGACACTTATGATAGCAAAGGTAACGGCCAGGCGGAAGAGGTTTGAGCGGGTGTCTCGGAGGAGTGGTCGCGACGAGTTGCCGAGAGAGGGGGGGATCAGCTGGGCCCTCGTGGTATCGACGCACTCTCACAGGAGGGTTTACCAAATAGCAGAATCCCCCTATCCAACCACAGGTGAACATGCGAGATGATAGACAGGAATAGAACTGAGTAAAGGAGATCGTCAGAGACGCCTCTCCCACGGCTTTGAAGTAACGCCAAAGTAATAATACCACCGAGCCCGGAGGGGGGGGGAGGAAGCCGGGTTTAGTGGGTATGTGAGCCCCCCACTAGTTACGCAAACTGCTAGTAATGCAATCTCAAAACCTCCCATAAAAAAAGTCGTCAGAAACGCTTAAGAACTTGTTTTATATGCCGTACAACTGTTTCATATATTTAGCTTGCTGAGGCTTCCAAATTAGAGCGGTAAGCATGCTTGGGAAGGACACGTGTTTTGCGCAGACGATTATGAAAACCAACATCGTTATAATAAAACACCGAAAATGGTATGGAGAATTCGCAGTGAAGCCTTCACGACCTAGGTAGCAGTAGATTTCTGAAGTTATAGCCAGGCGAAACATGCACACAGTTATAGATTGCAGGTACGCGTAAGAGTGAGTAGTATATCAGTGCAAAACCGTACACGGGCATTAGCCTTACGGAAAAAAAAAACAAATTAAGTTAAGGTCATCGCACATGCTATTAATAAAACGCACTTATAAAAAACAAAAAAACATTGTAATTGAATTCTGCCGGCCTCAGTGTTCCTAGTGTAGCACCAGAGAGAATCAGTAAGCGGCGTGTATGCGTTCGCAGAGGCACAAACAGTCGCCAACAATAAGCTTGGTGTGCAGGTTGTTAACGACGTGGGACAGGACATGAAGAATGCAGGCCAATGTATAGAATCCGCGTGTATCGCAATACACACAACGCAGGAAGTTTGGTCCACAAAAGGACGCCCGGTGCGAGCTCGCACACTCTGATTCGAAATGTTTTGGCCGGCTGCCAAGCGCTAATAGCGCGGGTCCGGCGTCGGCGATGGGTGAGAAAGGTACGCAGCCGTCTCTTACGACCATGGCGTGTTGACGCCCCACGATACGTAGCCGTCAATCTTGTCGTTTGTACGTTTTGCTGTACAGTGCACATAAAGAGAAGCACCGCCGATCACCGCCGATCGTCACCGTCAATAGATGACTAGTCTAGATCTTTGCACATATGTGTGCAAATGTATCCACATATGCATAGCCGATTATTGGCTGTTACAATAGTGACAACAACAGCAACAGCAACAACAACTACAACACAGCAACAATAACTACAGCACTGCAATAATAACTACAACAACGACTACTATACTATCACTAGTACTGCTGCCGTATAGTTTTGATAACGTTACCTTAATACGGCGTCTACTGGTCCACCGTTACCTTTGCTCGCTTGGCTTCTCTTTCTCTTCATCTGGTTGGCCACACCATTCTGCGGCAATTCTGCTTAGCGTGTCTAGCCAGCCCGTGCGTGATTGTCTATGGAGTCGCTAAACGTACACACTTCGTACTTCAGACGGCTCCCTTTCATAGCTTGTACAGCTAGCGTGCCAGCGGCTGTCGGAGCAGCCTTTCCTTCTCACTAACGTTAAAGTCGACGGCTATCCGACTATTATCCATCAAACGCGTTAAGTGTACCGCATCGTGTCCTTGGTGTGTCTCCTTGTAGTTTCGTTCGTAGATAGAGCGCCTATAGAAGTTGCTTTGTGCAAGTAAATACGTGCACTCAAACACCCGATTTTCCATCATAAGCTATTAAGGCAGGATATGGTTGAATGCATTTATTATTTTTTTGCTTGGCATGCTTACCCAAATACACATGTCACCCTTTTATATCAGTGAATGCCTCGATCAGCAGCATACGCGGAAAAAATATTGGGAAATCTAGGACTTTCTTAACAGTCCTTGTGGTAGTATAGTTTGTAATATATTCTCAATGAGTTCTTGTTTCTCCATGAAAATTCGATCATCAACAGAGATCGAGCCGGCGACACCGGCGGTGTATGATAACCATGACTAGCGCAATAACCCCTTAGACCACGCTGCCATATACACGCGTCATTAGGAACGTAAAGTGCTTTTACTATTCTTGAATTTCGGCTTTTTCAAACTAAACAATTAGAACATCGCTGGACTATGTCCGCAGAGTTTTAAATTAAGCATGCCGCAAACAAACAACAAAACATGTTACTCCCAATTTATGTTGTTGCTTTTTACATGCTGCACCAGCTAACCCACGTAAAAATATATATTTATCGATAAATACAAGATGTATTGTTCAAACTCATCTCTAACTAATTGATTAGATCAATTCCACCCTTGAACAGCACACACATTAGACATTAAGTGAACTTAATGTACTTAACAACAACTTAAAAATAAATCTATGTAAAAACTGAAGGTCATCTCAAATACATATTCCCGTAACTTGCTCTAATGGAAATTTCGTAGACACGAGTTGATAGATTGCAGATTTGGGTTCGCATCTTTCTTTAAACCTATCTGTCTCTCTATCCACCATTAATTTCTCTCTGCCCGATGCCACGAGTGCCACAATGGCAAAAGGAATGCTTCTATTTAGCCCGCAGAAATTGATTTACCGATTGCAGGTCGGTAAACAACTACTCCATGACATGCTGCGTTAAGTTTCGTATACTAGCACAAACATACACAGCCGTACAAATTTACGTTTCATGTACGTTTCTATATATATAAATATACGTGACGTATTGGATATTAAGCAGAACGTGGGAAGTTCTCAAGGGAACGACCTGCTCAGCTCCATCTCGTTGACCCTTCTTGTTGTTGATTTTGTTGGTTACGTCCAACAGGAGTACCAAAAAGCCGTAGTGGTTACGTATTCAGTTGATATCATGATCGAACATCGCAACCCAAGTGTCATCAAGCGCAGCGCGTCTTTGGTAGGGGCGTTCCTTGTTTCGATGCGACTTGAGGTAATTACCAGGAAGACAAAAGCCATGAAATTCAGGCGTGGAGATTGATTGGCTGCCAGAGACTTTATGTGTTGCTGCGGCCAACCGCTGAAGTTTTTTTTTAGTCTTCCATCTTGTCCATAGACTGTCATTTCTCAGCAGTAAGCCATTCATGCCTAAAATTGCTCCGGGGTGACGTATGGTCTTGACAGCGTATGGAACGGCCTCATGCAAGCGAATTTCAGCCAGTTTGAGAGGTGTTACAATAGTATATGAAGTGAGTGCTTTGCTTGTCGATGCGAATAAGAAGCTGCTCTGTGTATCGCATGCCAGACTTTGTAGCAGTTACTGAAACAATCCGACCACGGCTCTACAAACGCTCTACTTCGGAGTGGAAAGCTAAAGTCAGCTAAAGCAGAAAACCTACAGTTTCAGTTCAATATATATCGAGTCTCCCCTCGAAAGGTTAAAGCTTCTACTCACGCTCTAAATCAGCGTGAATGTAAGAGGGTCTGGTTCTCCCATTGTTTAAAAAACGAACGAATATATATACGGCCTGGGGATGAGCTATCCAAACTGAAAACTAAATTTACACTAATTTGGGCTCGCTTGCCGCTAAAAAGGCACACCAAAGGCCCAGACATACGCTTAGTTTACATTAGGATTAGACAACGTGATCAGATAATGTTATATAAAAAAAAAGTTTGCCAATTATTGGTTGTGCTTTGGGCCATGGCTGAGTTTTACTTTAATGCTGGCACTTGGAACAGAAAGTACCTTCCATCTCGTAACGAGGAATAAGTAATATGTGAAATAGAGAAGGGAGAGGACCTAATGTTAGTAGTCTGCCAAAAGCAAGAATTAAGTATCGTGGCTCTGACGATGTGTCCAACAACTTTTGCTTCACTTACACAGGTCACATTTGAAAATTTCCCTTGCAAGCATGTCTCGTCACATTTCTCTTACCAACTCCCATTCCCTTTCTGTCTCTTTCTAAGGCTTTCGTCCTCGAGGCCGCACCCGGTGAATGAATCGGACACATCTAGCTAGCATTTCGAAACAGGTACACGACGTCGGATAATTCGCATCAATGGAAAATCGAAACTGCCGTGCCGATTCACCGGCAGAAGCCTATCTTCATTCCTTCAAACCTTATCTGATGAGGATGAACGGGCATGCGGACTGAACCTTACATGCGGGTTGCTGCCCGGTAATAGTACACAACCTGGTGTTGGCTTTTCGTTGCGTAAATACATATTACTACATTGAAGCACAGATGACAAGCCATTACATTCTATAATCACAGAAATGCAACCAATATATGTATATATATATGTGTATATATATATATATATATATATATATATATATATATATATATATATATATATACATATATATATATATATATATATATATATATATATATTCAATTTTTTTTTAAATTTCAAACGTGGTTTATTCACGGAACTACATTTCACAACGCTTAAGTTCTCGGTAGATAAAAATGGTTGAAAAAAGATGAATCAAACAACAAAGCAGATAAATACTCTCGACCAAATCCAAGGAGTGCTTTGTATAAGCATTTTACACACAATGGTATTACAGTGGTTAATGATTTACACAAGAACTTCAAAGCAGCAATTGGTGCGTTTGTTAGAACGTCGAACACCACATGAGGCAACAAACTTGCAAATATAACACACAAACGAAGTAGTCCACTAGTACAGCATTAACACAACTTACAACAACTATGTCTAAAAACATGTGGATAAATACAATCAAAAACTGAATGTGTCCTTGTATACAAAGCACAACATTTGTAATACCAACTATACCTAGATCACACGCCTGGTTCCGACTGTGAAATTAACAGCCACTGCTTTAACTCGCGAGAGAAGAGATGTTTCGTGGTGAGGCATCTTATGCGTTTAGGAATGCGGGTCCAGGTTTCAGGAAGGCGGTACGCAAGTGCGTGTTGACTAGACTTCAAGGATATAGAGGGCACTGCAAAAGTTGTTGCGCGCCTACCTGATGTTCGACTCATGGTCGGAACTAGTGCAAATGCGATCTCCATAGGCAAAATACCACGCGAAATGTTGTACGCTAACATTGAAACCCGCAGCGAGTAAATGCTTTCTACCGTGAGTAGGTTAAAACGAATGAGCAAGTCACGGACCGAATCCCTTCGCCTTCTAGCAAAAATGGCTCTAATTGCATCATTCTGTATCACTTGTGCTCTTCGGAGAATTCCGTCGTAGCCACCTCCCCAGAGAAGGATTCCATAGCATAGAACTGGTAAAAACACGGCCTTGTACACCAGAAGTAAGCCCTCTGTGGGTACCCCAATCAATTTCATTTTACACAGCGTAGATATTACAGCATAGCACTTTGGTGCAATGTAATCCAGATGGGGATGCCACCTCATGTTTTCCTGGAGAACGAGCCCCAGGCACCTAGCGGTCTGCGAGAGCTTAATGTTCCGTGTCTTAAAGATCTGGTTGTCAGATAATTCTAGAAGCCTCGGCGATGTATATATTTATATATATATATATATATATATATATATATATTTTTTTTTTTTTTTTTTTTATAGATGTTAATTGCACAATGCTTACCAAGCATCGTTCTCAAAGCCGTGATAGTGTGGGACTCACAAACCCACTAACATCGAGTCGTCCCTTTGCCCCTTGTCAAGTGTGGCCGCAGTATTGTCTTCTTGAGGCCATTTCACCGCCTGGCCACCTTATCTTGTCATTAAGGCTGCACGACCTTGTGCGGTGGTTATTTTCGCTTCGGCGACAAACTCTGCGAATCTTCTTACCATAAACCAGAATTCATGATCCTTGAGGAGCATCTCTACAGTTTCTTGGCATACTACGCAATTCCCCAGTCTTAGGTTCTGAGACAGTAGCTCTTGCCCAATATTGAAAAAAATACGCAGCGTTCGTAGCACCGCCTTACATCGTTAGCCTTTCCTAAGTTGCGCATACGGAGTCAGTTGTACCAATGCGATGTAGCTATTGCCGAAAGCAGCCACCGTGGCCTCTTAGCAGTTACACGAGTGGGTCGCGCCGTGTGTAAGGCTGTACCATATTTTGAGGTAAGGGATTCCGTCCAGTATCCAGGGTGGCCCAGCTATATTACTTTCCATTGCTGGCTTCATTTGCTTAAGATGTCTGTTCCGCTGGTTAGTATTCTCTAGTCCGGACGGAAGTCGAGCCCGGTGTCGTGGTGCAGCGTTTGCGTGCGCCTCGCGACTGGAGGAGACACATAGGTGCACGGGTTCGAGCTCCACCGTTGCACTTTTGTATTTATGGAATTCATCTCACAAAGCAATCCGAAAACAGTGTCATAGACGTTAAATGTTGGCTGAGGGTCAGCCCAAAAAAGTCTAGTCCGGACGTTAAATGAGGGTTTTTAAATCTAGGTCTATTAGGAAATCTGTCCAGAGATAATTTGTATGGCTATGGATGGAGTCGCATTACTGTGGAAGCCGTGCGGCTTCCCTGTACGATGCTAAGCGTCATATGTCATTGGGTCGTGCTAAGGAAACGGCTTATAAGTATGCGCTCCTATAAGAGTGCGGCATGCAACATGATGCTATATATTACTGATGCTAAGAGACGGCGCTAAACATTTATTCTGGTTTCTCTTCTGGTCCGCTGGAGGGTTTTTTGTAGCTTTGCTGAGGCTTTGGCAGCTTTTTTGCTGTTTGCGGGCATGAGATGTACCTGTGGAAGCCCTGTTTAGGATTACGGCCAGATACTTGATCATGGACGTAGGACGCTGAATACTCTTCCAGGCGCACGCTTGACGTTTTTTTTCTTTGTAGAGGACGCTTTGGGCCCTTTGAATGAACTGCTATCGTTTTTGTGAAGCCAATTGGAAACCTAGTGATATTGTTGGATATCCGCTAGGGCTCTGTTGGCTGTTAATTCGAATAGATCCTTGTCACGAGCGATAACGATCAGATCAGCCAAATCTTCTGCGTAGCCGACGAAGTAAACTCCCGGGGTCATGCCTTTGTTTACTTGCTTGTTCATGGCGTCCCACGAAAGCGTAATAAATATTATCGTGTTCAAAGATGCTTTCTCCTTTATTTATTGACAAAATTTGCCAGTGGCGTCGAGAAGAGTATCTCGAACAATCAGGCGGATTTCGCCTACTGCTCATCTTGAAACTCTTTTGACGTCTCTCCACGTGCTTTTAAGAACACTACTAGGTCAGTGTTGTTCTTTAAAGTACGTGGACCTTCAGCATAGGACGCATTGCCTGATCGCGTGATAACTGCGAAGGTAGAGTCAGTCTTTATCATCTTCTTTTTGTCGCGAGTCTCTTTTGTTTTTTGGCCTTTAACTCGGATTTCCAGGATCATTCCTCGATATTGCACGAGGATTTGCCGTAAGGCTCACTGCCGTTGCCTGGATGCCTCTTGGCATATGGAAGCTGAAGAAACTGGTCGCTGTCTCTCTTATGACCTGCAAAGTGGAGAAATCGTTTTCGTTCTCTTTGACGTGCGGGATTATCCTTGAATAATGTGCCTGTGTTAGAGCTGGAGTGTTTTCAACCTTTTGCAGGAAAGCAGCCTTCTCTTTCTTGATGTGCGACTATGCAACCTGCAGTCCGGGGAATCATGGCAGTAGTCGGTTGATGAGACGTTCTAGCTTGTAGGGGAAACACCTACTTTAAGCGCCCTACGGCAAATTTTGCGTATATTTGTTCCATGGTTCTACACTATCTTCCAGACACAACTCCTCCTTGGCTTCAGCCGCACCGCTTATTTTGGAAGACGGCAAAATTCGCTTCACAGCACGATGTATGTATATATATATATATATATATATATATATATATATATATATATATATATATATATGCATCACACAGTCATATTTTGCTATATATATTTATATATATACTAAAAGAGAGAAATACTTACACTCCCGCCGCCCGCGATTTAATACGCGCGAGCCTTTGACGGGAGTGCCCGCCAGCCCGAATAGACAGGCTAGCAGCTCCCCCACCCTCCCCCCTATCGAGGTTCGGAATGGGGGTACCACAGTACTCCACCGTACCGATTAGACGCGTTCACCTCGCGATTCCGCGTTACACACCAGAATATTGCACCCTCCCCCGAAAGGGAGTTAGACCCACTCCAGCGCAGGGGTTCCCCGTGAAATATATATATATATATATATATATATATATATATGTATATATATATACATATATATATATATATATATATATATATATATAGTATATATATATATATATATATATATATATATATATATATATATATATATATATATATATATGCACCACACAGTCATATTTTGCTATATATATTTATATATATACATACATATATATTCTCGCTTTTTCCATTCCCGTCTTGTGCCACATATAGTATATTTAGTATGTTCCATACCCTCCAGGAACGGTTTGTTAGCCGACGGGCTTATGGCTAGTTGGGACACGAGGCCATTCATACGCAACCAATCTCCTTCGCCGGCTCACCATGAAGGGACTATGAAACTCGCGTAGAGCAGCGGCCGTGATGTCGCTAACTTATTGAAGCAAACGACAAGTCCCGTTGCCATCGTGGTCGTCGTCGTCATCGTGACCACAAACAAATTTGCCGTGTCGATTGTTGTCAATGTTCTTCTTCTGGTCTTCCATCAGCCCAATGGCCTTTCCATTGGCCAACAAAACGGTATCGTTCTTCTCTAAATACCCTCCCTAGGAATGAGTCTAGCCATTTCGGTTCACCACGGTTAGCTCCCTCCCCTCCTCTCTCTCCCTCCCCCCACACCCCTTTCGTATCTCTCCGCTATGATCGCTGCCTCGCTGCCTTTTCTCATTTCCTCAATTTGGCCGTCTGCGATGTCTGCCACACGCCAATGATGCGATGAAAGCGATAATGTGGGCGTTTCCATCGAGATGCCCTCGCGGTGGTTGCCGGCTCGGCACCCATAGAGCACCTAAGGCTCATTCACGACGACATCAATAACAACGCCAACGACGAGTACAACAACAACAACAACAACAACAGTAACAACAACAACAACAACAACAACAACAACAACAACAACAACAACAACAACAACAACAACAACAACAACAACAACAACAACAACAACAACAACAACAACAACAACAACAACAACAACAACAACAACACAACAACAACAACAACAACAACAGCAGCAGCAGCAGCAGCAACAACAACAACAACAACCACTTGTTTTCTCTATTTGACTGTGCCTTCTCAATCGACTCAGCTGTCTAGGTTCTACCCTTCAGTTCTCATTCAATCGAGCGTCAGGACTGATTTGCTATCTAGTGGTGATGATCTATAAGCAGTCGATTAGGCTGATTTCACTTGCTATGATTTGTATTATTACTACGATTATTCTCTACTAACGACAACAGATACATATCTGCTAAAAGCAAATACGGCAACACGGAGAGATGAAAGGAGGCAGCACACCCGGCCTGTACGTATGCATATATATATATATATATATATATATATATATATATATATATATATAAACACACAAAGCCCATACGTGCACGCCTAACCCATGTGTAATTTTCTTGAGTCTGTGAATTATCTGTATGTGCGTCTGAATGTGGATGTAGATTCAGCTGGCTGACCGCCCACCTCAGATAGCGATCATAGACACATAGAACAGAATCTCCTCAAGCTTAGCCGAGGCGGTGCGAAGTTCGTAGACCAAACAACCGATTTGTCACGAAACACAACAACGACCACAACCGGCACTAAAGACTGCTTTAACTAGTACTGAATTTTCGACCATTACCACCGGTACAACGCCTATCATTACTCACTGAGTTGGTCGTAGGATAACGCGATGCTCACGTGATGCATGGTTCGCGCGAGCATTTTCATTGATTAGTTCGTTAGCTGGGCATCTGCGGCAATCTTCTATCTGCATTTAGCTAAAACGAAACAAACGTCTTTCAAGAGGCATCTTACGAGTCGACGTTGAAATGGAGCATGAAATTTGGTTTTTCTTTTCTTCCAATTTCCAATTGAAGAAACAACAGAAATAATTTTAATTCTTATATTCAATAAAGATCAACATTCAATAAAACATGATACATATAGTAGTCGAATGGCCATACGAGAGCTTAATACACGTCTGGTACACAACCAGTCTGAACGGCCGTAGATATGGAGCTTTCTACATACAAATATCATACATACATTAATCACGACACATTAAGTGTGTGCCGCAATAATAATCTCCATATTTTGTCTCGGTCAGTGAAAGTAATTATTAATTTAATACGATACCTTTTTTCGCTAGCGGTCCAAATGATCGTGACGGTGTGATACTCATGGTATATACATTTTTTTTTGTGTCCCATTACACGCATTTATTATAACCAATCGTGTAAAGAGTACAGTAATACATGCTCATAGAGTAACAGCGGAGACTTGCATTGACATTTTGGGTCTCGGATTACTTCAAATACGAGATCTGCACATTTGGCACAGCTACACCGCAAAAAAATGATACAGCCACTACCAAGATGCATGTCCTAGCAAGTGAAATGAGCGAAATAACGACGTTTGGGCTCACTTTACGGCTCGAGGGAAACAAAGACACACATCGGGTGCACCCAGTACCTATACTCAATACTCAGTGAACTTCTCGTTAAGTCGGATAACAAGCTTTTGCAATTGCCTCGTTTAGTTCTATCTTGCTTGAAAGTAGTTTTTTGTGGCCGTGGTAAACCTTTTGTGCAAACCAGTCCCACACAATCTAGATGATAATGAAATCAGGTGAGACCTGCTAAGACCTCAATGTGGCGTTGTTTGAGCCAGCTTTCAATCAGCCTGGCGGGTCGAATTGGGGCGTTATCGTGTTGAAAAACGAACTCGGACCCTTCCATCAGCTAAAAATGCGCCGATTGCTCTTCTTGTAGATCTCTATTGCGCGTCGAATGATAATCGACGAAATTTCGCGATTAGAGGCCGATGTCCTTATAAGCCTTGGATTGGGCCTTTTCGTCACTTGTGAGGCGCCGTCTCAGGCCCATCGTTTGAACACATAGAACATTCTGGAAGGTCTGCCTTTGTTTCCGTCGAGCCGTGAAATGAGCCCAAACGTTGTTATTCCGCTCAATTACCTTGCTAAGACATTTGGTACCATTTACATATTTGGTACAATTTATGTACCAAATGTATGATAATGCGAGCCGTGATTGCGGAGTAATCGAGATTGAGTGCATGCATGAATTACCTACTCCATCAGATAGGCATTCTAGGTCATTTAAGCATGCACTCAATCTCGACGTCCCGCCGAAAAATCGTAATGACCCGCATTGTCATAAGTTTGATACCAAAGTGATCGTCATGAAATGTGCGTTTGACTGAATGTATTAGCTTTGACCGTTGTGAGTAGTCGTAGAGTTACGATTTTGAGGTATTTGACATGCAATCTAATAAATAACTTAATTCTCTTCTAAGCGACTTTGTCGCATCTTCTGACCGGCGTTACATGTACTCGTACTTCAGAAGAAGCAAATTTTCTCTAGCGTAGCACCATTACTTTCGTACGAAATTGATGGACATTAAATTTGCGATTGCCATTTGCTAGCTTGTGTTGGATGTCATTCAGAGTATGCAGCATTTTCCGCCGAACACGCCGGTGTGTCGGTTCCTTCATGCGTTGACAGGTACCCCTCCCGCAACTATGCAGGAGAAAAAGCAGAGTAGCTACTGTTTATAAATGTCAAGCTCACTCTTAAACAAAACGTTTCCGCCCCCGCATTTCATTGGGAAAACTATATTTCCCGGCATATATATATATATATATATATATATATATATATATATGCCGGGAAATCTGGTTTCTCTGCGGAGCTAGTTTTGCACTGCATCCGATAAGTACTGATTCGATGAGCGGATTAGTATACGTTATCATTCAGTTTGCGGTAAGCCCTTGATTGAATCGGTAGATCTTGGCCTTGTTGTGTTCTATGTCCACAATGAGACTTGTCTCGTGCTGTGAGAATCAGCTGTCGGTGCTATATATATTTATATATATAGGTAAAACATATATGGATGTATGGCCTCCTACTGACCTTCCAAAAAAAACGACGTACATAGCATTTTTTGGAACTTGTTGCATCAGTTGTACCGTACGTCGGGTTCGCTTGTTCTCTGTTGAGTTGACCCGGCTCGAATAGATAAGCGCGCGAGCGCAAATACTTGTATGTCGTAATTTTAAGCAATTTAGTTATCTATCATTACTCCTGTCCTGGTATTGTGTGAGTAAAATATTGCGCTTCAAGGAAGTAAATTATTTGGAAGATTCAGCCATAACTGTGAGTTATTAGGAAGTTGACGGCCGTAGACAACGTACACATGCCAAATAACTCTTGCATAGACAAATGTGTTGATCCACATACCCAAATCGAGCCCCCTTACCGTGCGACCTGATAAATTCGGCAGAGGATAGACAACACGCCGAATATCTGTAGAAGCCCGGCTGATGACTCAAGCAGCACTACAGCGTAAGAAAATACTTATCCTCAATGCATAGGCACCCGTAGGCACGATATAACTACTGTTGTTAAGCCGAATGGGTCGTGTCTGCACTCTTTAGTCGGCCGTTTCAGACGATCTCGCATTTGCCTGCTGTTTCTCCCTCTACTGTTACGCTCTCGCTTATGAATGTGACTGTCCACAGGAAAAACAAAGCGAATGCTGCACGAACTAGCGTTGTGCTGTCTGAGGCCACCATCAAGCACTTCTCTGTGAGAGAGAGAGAGCCAAGGTGGGGTTCGGGCCCAAGGGGGCTACAGTGGCTTCTCTACAGGACGACCGCTTCGTGCTGTCGGTGGTCCACAAGTCGATGGAAAAGCCGAAACGACTCGTGGTCAGAGTGGCGTGTCTAGATTCTAGAAAGACGCCGCCGGTGGGAAAAGGCGGCAGCCCTTGACGTGACGACGAGGCGCCCATTTGAAGAGTCCATCATCGGGCCGCCACGCTCCGGCGCCGGCGTGCAATTCTTCACAGTGCAAAGCGATATATATATATATATATATATATGATATATAAGTGAGAGAGGGGGAGAACGAGCACGGGAGCTGAGAATAGGCTAAGAGCCGTGAAAGAGGGTCACTGGGACTGCAAGTTGTGGGGGAAGATGAAGAGCGGTAAAGACGCTTGAACGCGGTAGCCCGCGGCGACTTTGACCGGCTCGTCTGGGAGACCGACCGGCGTGACACCCCTCTCCTCCCTGCCCCCCCTCAACGCCGAGAGGTTGACGACTGCGGCAAAGCTAGTCGAACACCCGGGCCATACCACCACATAGCCGCAGACTTACCCACACGTCCAGTCGGCCAGCCAGCCAGCCAACCAAGCAAAGCACGAGCCGTCCACCGCTAAAGTGACTATGACTCTCTAGCCTCGGACAGATCCTGGCAGATCAACGAGCGACTACTTCCGAGAGACAACGAACTGACCGACGGACCGCTGACGGCTTCCGGTTCTTCCTCGCTGGACTCGGCAGGCGTCAGGCACGGCCCACGTCCCACAGCCGCTGCTATGGCCCAGCTCCGTTCGTTTCCGGGGTGGGGGGGGGCGGCGGCGGCAGCGTGCCGCGATCTCGCGGGGGCAAGACGTGTCAGACAGGGGCAAAATCGAGGGAAAGTCGAGAGAACGCCTTTACCTCCTGCCGTCGGGTGGCTGACTATCGTTGTCGTCGTCGTCGTGGTGGTCCAATTTTCATCTCTTTCTCTCTGCTTCACTCTTTCTCGTTCGCTTCTTGCCGGCTTTCCCTCTTCTCGCCATTCCTCTTCTTCTTCTTCTTCTTCCCCGTCTTCGTCTTTATCTCTATTTTATTCCTCTTGTTATCCTTCTTCTTTTTCTAGTTCTGGTCGGCAGAGCAACTCGTTTGCGGACTCTCTCGTAGATCGTTTGCTGCGTGGCTGTCGAACCGCAGGAGTGGCTTCATCACACTTAGTCAGTCGCCTTGTGAACGCTTGAGCCGCTAACGTTAGTTTTCTGCCCCGTGCTCAGCCCGTTAGCCTCCCCAACTTTTCATCTGCGTTTCGTTTTTTCTTCTTCTCTTTTATCTTCTTTATCTTTTTTTTACGCACTTCACAACTGGCGTCGCTGCTTTATCGTTCGTGCCGCGGGGCCGCCTCTACTCAACAGACTGGACGCTGAACAGCAGCAGCAGGAGCAGTCCTAAGAATATACGAAACCTTGACGAAGCACTGCCAAGAGCCTATCCATATATATATATATATATATAAATATATATATATATATATAAGCTTTCGGCGACAGCGGCGCCAACCAAATGTGAGCCGTCACACGGGAACGCCGAATTGGTCGTATTAGGCATCATAGTAGGCAGTTACTAATTAAACGTTGATGATGAGTTGTATCGTTCGACATGCATCGTACGCAAATACGTTCGTAGCTAGACAAATATGAGCGGGTCGCTCGACATTCGGAACGACACAACGATGAGTCTCACACATATAATTCATCACCCACAGTCAGTCAAACGTTACCAGATTTTTTTTCCGATCTAAACATTGTCTATTTTTAACCAGCTATGGTTGGGCTGTCCGCGGTGCGTGTGTGTGTGTAAGACTATCGAAACTGCATATTAGGCACTTCATAGAGCCCGAATATTGATTTCTCTTTTTTGGCGTTTGCCTATATAGGATTATCCAAGCTAAATTGTTCTACCAGGGTCCAGTTGATCTTACCCATTTTTGGCCCCTTTGTGGCTCAACTGATCCGGCTTTTCCGCAATGCTGCGTCTATATGTGGGCATATTTAACAACAAATTCTTGTAACAGCGTCAAATGGCCAACCACAGACTTCAAGTGTGCCGCCAATTATGTTACCCCTATTTCATGCGTGGCATATGCACTCATTGAGGTGTTCGACACACAGAGACAATAGGTTCGCGAGACACACAGGGTCGAACCTGCAATCGAGCATACCAGAAGCCAGAGAAGTCCTGCTCACGAGCAGCTACGCAGACAACACCACGTTTCAGAAATTGGTCTTATCTGTTGCTAGTTATTGCATGCACGTACTGCAAGAGCACCTGTATTTATCTTATTGTACCTATCAAAATAGGTACCGTGAATATGTAGCATTTCCGGATGGACGGACGGGCAAACTGACTGATTCACAATTTGCGAACCAGGTAGCTGATGATTGCGTGTCAGTCCAACCGAAAAACGGACCAGCCTCTCAAACATTCTCCCTCTGTGCTTTGTTTTCTTTGTGTACGTCTCTCGTTTCCTCTCCTACTTTATTGCGCTCTAATTGTCTATCTCCCCCTTCCTCCACCTCCCCCTATCTGTCGTTTCTCCATCACTTTTTCCCCTTTTTTTCTCGCTCCGATTTTCATCACGGCGCATTGAAGTGCGTTTTCCTCCTGGCGACTAGTACAGCGGAGTACACCAGCTTATTCGAGATGAGCAGCTACAAGCTAAAAAGCTCACGACAACCAGTCGATACGCATGCAGTGTCATCACCAGTCGCTACAGCAACAGCTGGTTACAGCCTCAAAGCCCGCTGGTCCTGCCGCAGCGCCAAGGAGACGCTAGCCCGCCGCCCGTAACGTCACCATGGCGCCTCAACCATGGCGGCTGTTGTCGTCGTTCTAGTCCTTCGACCCGTTTTAGTCCGGACACTGGCGGCCTGGCGGTGAGATGCTCAGTGTTGCCGATGGCCGAGGCCACGTAGCGCCCTCTACGTTACAGAAGTGTAAGCTGTCAGTTGTTGTTGCTGCTGTTGTTGTTGTTGTTATCGTCGTTGTCGTTGTTGTGGTTGTTGTCGAAGGTGATGTTGGCGGCGGAGGCAACGATGAGCTTACTTGGACAAGCTGTGAGTCAAGTGGTCGGTACTGTCACCTTTGCTGATAATAATGATAAAGTAGCAGCAGTGATGATAATAGCAACGATGATGATGATGCTGCTGCTGATGTTGATGAAGACGGCACTGATGATCATCATGATGACGACGATGACAGGGGTGATGCTGTCGTTCACCCCCCCCCCTTCAGTCTCCCAAGTCAAGGAGGAGGGTGATTCCCCTCAGAAGGGTAGTCTCTTGGCCAAAGGGTAGTAGTAGTAGTAGTAGTCTTGGCCTAAAGCCTACTCAATGGACGATGGGTGACGACTGTCCAGCCAGCAGCCGCTGCGAGTCTTCGTTCGTCGTCTGTCCTGAATTAGAGCGGGGCGGCGGCGTCATCGCGTCCGCGGGTTGCGTAGGGCCAGACCGATAGGTAGGCACGTACTATAGGCAAACAGCCGTCTTCTGGCTGGGTGTGAACGTTCACACCTTGTTAGTGGTGTCTGCTCGGTCGTGGATCCGTCGTGTTCTTCGTCGTCGTCGTCGTCGTTGTTGTTGTTGTTGTTGTTGATGATCGTGGTCGTGGTCGTAACGTTGGCGCCGGCTGTCGAATCTATATAGACAAAAGTGACTTCACACCTCGGCTTGGTGGGCCGTCGGCTGTCGGCACCTCATCGACCCTCACGGCCTGTGTCGGGTGTAAGCTTCGATGAAAGGTGGTGTGTGTGCTTTTGCGCGTATATATATATATATATATATATATATGCATGCATGCATGCATGTGCATGTGTGTGTGTCTCTATTCCTATAAGTGTCGATACGTTTAGGTGTGTATATATATCATGTATGCATACGCCTATGTATATCTAAGCTACCTCTAGTTGAAGTTGAAGTAGCAGCAACAACAACAACAACAACAACTGTGACCACCAGTTCACACTCGCTTCAGTAAGCCATCATCACGGCCAGCGACGAACCACAGCTGGGGATAACTAGGTGTGAAGATTACCCCCATACGTACAACAGGCATGGAGGCATCGCGTCCGCCGATACGTCATCGTAGGTCGCAGTAGCAGCCGCAGTAATAGTTGTAGTACTAGTACTACGTGTGTCGTAGTAGAAATATATTATCGACGTTGAAACGATGGAAGAAAAATAGGAGAGAGGGAGAGAGAGATAGGCCGAGACAGGAAAAGAGAATGACAACGAACGATAGATAAAAAACGGAGAGAAGGAGAAAGGGAAATGCATAAGTATGTATATATATATATATATATATAGAGAGAGAGAGAGAGAGAGAGAGGGGGGGGGGGAGAACGCTCTACTCTCACACCTTTGAAAACAGAACGGGCCTGCGGCCACAGCAGCAGCAGCAGGGTGTGAACCAGTTTTAGTCCTAAATAATGTCGGTGGCCTGTACGTCCTACTTACTGTACCTCTACGTTAGGAAGCCAACCACCGGCGCAAACGGCCTGGTCGACTAGGTCGTTCTGATGACCGTACGCAGCGGCAGCCACAACCGAAGCAGAAGCCGAAAAAAAAACTGACTGCAGAAGCTCCGCATTGAAGTCGGTCTGCTCTCTCGGAACCACGTCGTCGGAACTAGCAGTGAGTTGCCGAAAAAAACTGAACTTCTAATTGTCACAGGCTCAATCAAGAGCTGTTCGGTGCTGCCGCCATCTGGGCGGCTAGCGTAAACGCTGCTTAAGCTAACGGGCAATGTCTCTTGTTATTCGAGTCATTTGTACCTACATATATATATACATATATATATATATATTTACAGAAGCTATAAACACATATGTCTTACATATTTCTTCAGTGTTAAAACAATTCGGGTACAGTCTATATTGGTAATACCTGTGCTGACAATTTATTCGGCAAGCGATTCATTTGTGTGGCTCTTTTCCATTTCCGTGAAGAAAGGGCGGCCGAGTCATTAATACAGTTATCAAGTGCCGATAGTACTTTGTTAAATGCTAGGTTTTCAATTAGTCAATATTGCCTAATCAAATTATTGCAGACGTGGCGCTTTTGCTTGTATCTCCTCAATATTTCAAAGCTAAAAGAGAGCCTTGGGGTTCACCTGACGCTTAGATATGCAAAGTGGCTAACAAATAGGAATGGCTCTCCATATGCCGCTGGTCGGTGATATCTGGCCGCAGGTGACTCTCATCACATCTTGAGTTTGTCTTGCTTACATCATTCTGCAGTTTCGTTGAGATATAACTGTAAATTGTTACGAGATTTTGATAAAATGTCGTCGGCATAAAATGCACTTTAAGCTTTACGGTTACGCAATAAATCTACGACTCCAGTTAGATACATAAAACGAAAGGGACCAGCTAAGTCTCCTTAGGAGAAACTACGCCGATAGTTTGTGCCATTGGCGTCTGCACGCAGTGGCCTCTGTTTATTTACTCGCATTGTGTTGTACGCTAATATATTATCAACGAAGTTAAAAAGTAAGCCTTTTATGTTAGGCATTGTATAAAGCCTTGTCGGTAAACGGTCCCTTAGAAGGCAATCAAAGGCAGTTTAAACATCCACAAAAGTGGCGTGTGTCATTTCCCTGCTAAAAAGGCGGTGTGCACATAGTTTTTGCTCAATTTTTGCTCAAATATATAGTGTAGAAAGCTTTTTTGCCACTCATCAGGTATCTTGCTTTTTCAAACACATTCACTGTATAGTTTTGTCAAAATAAGGCGAAAAACAACAGCATGTTTGAATTCAGGTACCTATTGAAAGTAGGATCAGTTACTTTCTCCGATATAACTGCGACTTTGACTTCGTCCTCAATAAAATAAAGTACTTTCAAAATTTTCGATCTGTTAAAACGATGTTTCTCGTTAACAGATTTACAAGGTGGTCTACCTACTCTTTGTCATTTATCAGTGGGTTTGAAGCCACTGGTCACCTTGGAAGAAGCCGCCAAAAATTACATTTACATTCACGTTTGTGTAGATTTCCATGAAATACCTTCTCGTCTGTACTATTTGATGCAAACTCCTTTCTGGAGGACTATAAGCACATATTAGATAGTAATCGGTAAATTTTATTATAGGTTCGATCTGGCTGCCGGTGCCTGCAAAGAAGTTTTGCATACTTCTTCGTTCGCACGCCTATGCACGTGTCCCATTTTGATCGTCCTCATTCTGATTTAACCACTAGTCCATGAAATATATCTTTGATGCAGAGCACGGCATAGACTGCCCTAGGAACTATATTCCACAATGAACATTTTGATAACTATGCGGTATATTTTTCATTTTGGTCGTCCTCATTCTGATTTAACCAATAGTCCATGAAATATATCTCTGATGCAGAGCACAGCATAGACAGTCCTGGAACTACCTTCCACAATGAACATTTTGATAACTATGCGGTATATTTTTCGATTTTGGCACTAAATATCGAGTAATTGATATGTATCCATTTCAGTCGTCGTGATTATGGCTGTCATCGGCAGGCGCCTGGCGCCAATGACAACTCTTATTTCGTCTATTGCGTTAGATATTCTGAAGGATTTTAACCGTCCGCAATACAGCCTAAAGTGTATAATCTACATTTTAGGCCACACAGATGGGTCCAATAACGCGTATATATGTATATATATATATATAGACAAACAAAACCCGTTAGAAAATCAGGACCGTTCGTACATCGCTTATGCGTAAGAAGTAGCTAGCCAGGGTCAATTTAGGATTCACATTAAGATCCTCTCTCGAAGAAACTTCGCTCGATATTTTATTTTCCGTAGATTTGCTTCCCTTAGAGCAGCGATTACGATTAAGCGACATTTTCTGCATGAGAACGTCCTAGGCTGTAACGTCTCGAAACGTGAACGGTGTAAAGTTCTACGCGTGTCCCACATTTGTGTACTTACGTCTTTCTCGTTTTCAGCCTCCTCTGTTCTCTACACGTTCTATAGAATGCGGCGCTGCGTCGGACCATGCAGAGTGTGAATCCGAATCCGACACAGTTGCACAACTCATGAGCCAGGAGCTTGCCTCACTCGAAGAGGATTATTTTCATGGCTTGAGGCCTGATTGGAGAGCATCGGCCAACCACCTCGCCGCGGATGCTCGAGAATGTAAGCACACAGCAGGAAAGATTCCAGCAAGTGACAGTCGTACAGGGCTCAACCGAGTGAGCTATTTGCGCACATTGTATCGCATACACATTGTGTGAACACAGGGCCTGCATCTACGCATGATGTCTCTCTCGCAGCCTTGTTTCATTGAGAAGAGAGACTCGCCCACAAGGGCTACCTTCATGGGCGATTTGTCATAGCGTCCACCGGTTTCTCGCATCTGCACTGATGATTGCTCTACCAATGTTACGCTCAGTCGAAGTCCGACCCACAGTAACATTATTATCAGGCAGTATAACCAGAAGGGCGCTTAGACGAGCGTGCAGCTTGGCTTCCGTGTTGCTAGCTGGATATATATACTCGTATATATATGTTGCTAGCTGGATATATATATATATATATATATATATATATATAAATATAGTCTGTTTTCATCGACATATTCATTAATCTTAGTTGTGCTGCGTCAAGCAAAGTTTGGTCTGCATCCTGCGACGCTCGTCCTGTTCGATCAACTACTCTTCTGTTGATTCTATTCATCGCAGATAAAGCGGATGATGAGCTTGACGTATTCGATCTTATGAGTGTGGCATTGTGACCACTGCCTCTACCGGCAGGCACCAAAATCGCCACAAAATTTTCTTCCATTACAGGTAGTATTGTGACAATACATTTTTATAGTTGCTCTCGTTGTTGTTGTTGTTGTTGTTACCGCTGCTGCTGCTGTTGTTGTCGCTGTTGTTATTGTTGTTGCCGCTGTTGTTGTAATTGTTGTTCTTGCCGTTGTTATTGACGTTGCTACTGCGGCTGTAGATGTCGCTGTTGTTGTCGCCGCTGAATTGTTGTTTATGCTATTGTTGGTATCGCCCTTGCTAATTATTGTGTTGTTGTTGTTGTCCTTACCGCTGTTTCCGTTGTTATTGCTGTTGTTGTTGTAGTAGTTATTCTTACCGCTGTTTCCGTTGTTGTTGTTGTTGTTGATGGTGGTGTGGTTGTTTCTGCTGCCGCTATTGTTATAATAGTTGTTTACGCCGCCGTTGTTGTTGTTGTTGTCGTTGTTGTTATTGTTATTGTCATTACTACGACTGGCTGTCGCTCAAGCTCTCTCTCCCTATTGTCGTCGTCTTTGGCGTCGCATTATTTTTTCTGGCTGGAGGCCCACAAGTGTGGTGAGGACAAATAGTCTGCGACTCACTCGGCGTCCGGCCGGAGTCGTAGCCCGGCGTGGCGGCATTTGAACTTAGGCTCTCCTCTTATGCCACACAACAGACCGACACCACGGGCGCGGACGGTGCCCTAACCTGGGGGCTGGTGTCGCCCGCAAACGTGCCGTAGGACTCAATGATCGAAAGTCAGAGCCCCCCGGATGGAACAACAACAACAACGCTGCCACCGTCGCCAACAATAACCCACAACAACAACAACAACGCTGCCAACAACAACAGCACGACCTGCGACAACGAGGACACAAGCAACGGGAAGAGTTAAGGGGGGGGGGGGGGTTTCTCCTCACCTAGGTGAGGTTTCGTCGGGGGCGCGACATCCAGGACCAACAGCGACGGCGGCGTCGTCGTCGTCAATAGCAACCATGAGCAGCAACCAAAGACAGGCCGACAGAAAGAAACGTAACAAGAAGAAAAGGACAAAAAGAGAAAGAAAATGCAACAGCATCCATCGCCAAGGCCTCCACCATCCATCTCATCAACGAACTCATCACAGGCTGCTGCCGCCAACTCTTCGCCAATGATGACGTCGAAGCTACATTCGGACTCGGGTTCGATTGTGGTGGATTGTCGTCTACTGCTCACCATAGCTGTGGTTGTTGCTGTCGTTGTTGTTGTTGCTCTTGCTGTTGTTGTTATTGTTACTGTCATTGTTGTTGTTGTCGTTACTGTCATTGCTGTTGTTGTTGTTGTTTTGTTGTTGTCGCTGTTGTTGTTGCTGCTGCAGTCGTCATCGAAGAACAGACTGCTGGCTTGCTTGCTTGCTCGACGAGCGTACAAATAGACAACGAACCTGCGTCAGGTGCGAATTAAAGTAATAAAATTTTATTGGCAAAGCGAGAGTCGTCCAACCCCCCGACACCTAGCGAGGTTAGCGGCGCTCCATACTCTCGCTCTCTCCCTTTCTCTAGTTTGCACTCTCTCTCTCTCTCTGTTCCTCTCTCTGACTTTATCTCTTTCTCTCGGTTCCTGTCTAAATGTGTCTCCATCCATCCAGTATGTGCATCGGTCCATTGGTGGACTGCACGTCTGTCTCTCCGCCTGTCCGTTCGTTCGTCTGTCTGTATCGTCGAGTGGACTCGAGTGCGCCACGACACCGCTCCAATTCGGCTCGCATTCGGACTCTGGCTTTGAAGCACTCAGGCTCGTGTCAGTCAGTCACTCACTCACTCATCTACTACGCGTCCCGACAACATATTATACAATACTCGCACGTACGCTCGCATTATATGATTATACCTACTACAGATGCTGCAGAACGCATTTCAGCCAACCTGTAGGTGTATAATCGTGCGTACGTTCTGTATATATGTATGTATATGAACATGTCGGCATGCATGCATGTACGTAAACATTCCGACCTACACATTTAGTCAAAACACATATATATATATATATATATATATATATATATATATATATATATATATATATGCATATACGTGCATACAAACCTACAAACGTACATATACTATTATTAGTATGACCGTATTAGTAGGGTATTAGTATTAGTAGGGCCGTCCGCCCGTCCGATCCAACCGATGGTGACACCCTGCCGCCCGTGAGCAGCCAGCCCGTTTGCCCGCTAGCCTTCCTGCCTAGCTCTGTCTGTATCTGTCTAACTGACTAACCGACTGACTGATAGACGTCGCGCCTCAGCTTCACCACCCAAAATAAACTGCTGCTGCCGCTGCTGCTTCCACTGATCAACAAACTAAATAGTGCCGTTGTGCCGTCGTCCCAACGGCAGCGGCAACTCGTGTCTGTTCCGAACGTGATTGTTCGTCGTTGGCGTTGTTGTCCGCTTCGCGATTCTCGCTGCAGTCGCCGCTGCTGCTGCTGCTGCAGTCGGCCTCGTTGATGCTGATTGCTATATAATAGCTACAAACTATGCGAGGCGCTACGATGGTCTGTCTGGAGGCCGTCATCGTTGTCGCTATTTTTGTTGTTGTTGTTGTGGTCGCTGCTGTTGTTGTTGTCGTTATTGTTGTTGAGCTGCGCTTGTTGTTGGTGTTGTTGTTGTGGTCGCTGTTGTTGTCGTTGTTGTTGCTGTTGTTGTCGTTGTCGCTGCAGTTGTTGTCGTTGTCGCTGCAGTTGTTGTTGTCGTCACTGCTGTTGTTTTTCACTGCTGATGTTGGTATTGTTATCGCCACTGGTGTTTCTGGTGGTGTTGTTGTTGTTGTTGCTAATTGCTGTTACTGTTGCGGTTGTTGTTAAAAGAAGCCTTCCTCATTTCACTTCGAAAGTTGGTCAACAGACTCCTAATAGTGTCCCTGTTGTCGGCATCTTCTGCTCCTCATCCTGCGTCGTCACCACCATAATAGGGTAAAGTATGCCCATCTTCCCAGAACGCCTACGCTTGCGAGAGAATCACCAGCAGAGGAACATCTCTCTCTCTCTCTCTCTCTCTCGATTTCTCTTGCTTCTTCGTTCTCTGTTTCTCACCATACGCGCGTTTGCCCCCGAGGTCAGGTGGGCATCGTTATAGGGCAAAATATCGTGCAAAAATAAAACGTCATTTCTTGAACGACGCACACTTCTGCTTCGCTTCACTTCGTGCACTTCGTGGGTGTTACGCGTGCACGAGCGCATACCATGCTGTGCACGGCCAGGACAAAGAAAAACAATACCAGTAATGACGACGATGACACGGCCGTTTTATATTGGCGCCATTCTCGTGGGTCCTTGACAATGACTACAACAACAACAACCTAGGTAACAACAAC
The DNA here is from genome assembly GCA_003439945.1 of Dermanyssus gallinae. NCBI lineage: Eukaryota > Metazoa > Arthropoda > Arachnida > Mesostigmata > Dermanyssidae > Dermanyssus > Dermanyssus gallinae. The sequence continues at coordinate 601,600 of QVRM01004033.1, read as the reverse complement.
GACAAAGACAGCAAGGCAACAACAACAAAGACAGCAAGGCTAACAACAACAACAACATGATCACAACACGACGATGGAATGTGGTGTTGATGCTCGACTTTTGTGAATGCCATTGTCTGTTGCCATTACCGCTATTGTCAAAACGACCAGGACGATACTACTGCATTGCGCAGTGCTGTACTGTTGCTGCTGCTGCTACTACAGCTGATTTTCTCGGCGTGGCCTTCGACGGCAACGGCAAAAAAAAAACAAATTAGTGTGCTGGTGCTCGCCTCTTAGCCCGCACAGCACGGGGCTACCTTTGCTGGTCGGTCCCTGCTGGGGCGGGTCTGAAGCTTCGAATACAGACCGATTTCTGGCCCCGAGTAGCTCGGTATGCTGTTGCTAGTAGTGTTAGTGATGAGAACAGACACATGGTTTTTGCAAACTGCGCTCGCGTGTCTCGAGTACAAAAATTACGGTATAAGCTTCGAGAGAGTCGAAGCAAATTCGAGAGGAAACCAGACGGCCGGAGTCCGTCGAAAATGCGTCTAGCGACGAAAGCAAGAGGGGCGGCAGGAAAATAAGAGGAGTGAGAAAAAAAAAGGCAACAGGGCAGAAAAGCAAAGAAAAGATACCCAAATCTGATGAAAATACAGAGGATACAAGAGAGAAAGAGATAGAGGTGAAAAGAGAGAGGGAGAAAGGAAGTTGAGGAACCCAGGGGGGTAGGAAGCAACATAGATAGTTGACGAAGGCGCACGAAAGATAGCCGCGGAAAAACGAAAAAGACAGCGTAAAGTAGCGGAACACGGGTGAGGGTGGAGGGTGGAAAGCGAGACAAAGTGAGGGACAAGAATGAGGAAGAAAACACACGAAAAAGGACGTAGAGAGGGGAAAACAGACATGTCGAGAAACGAAGCTGGGCAGGGAGGGCACTCGGGGAGCAGATCGAAGACGACAGAAGGCGAAGCCAAAAGCCAATAGCGGGCGCGGAACTAGCGGTATTGAAGATCGAACCACATCTAGGCATGCAAGTAAGGAAGGCAGGCGGCCACGCGAGTGCATGAAAGCAAACCAACAACACAGCGTATGAAAACGGAAACGGAAGCAAATTCTAGAGTAGCGTAGAGAGAGAGCAAGCTCGGCCAGCTCGGAAGTCAAGCAAGGCGACGAAGAAAGAGACGAGGGGACCGGGAAATCTGGAAGGGGCGAGGAATGGAAAAGAGGATGCTGAAATGGTGCGAGACAGACCAGAGCAAGGGAATGGGGAGCATGAGTGAGTGTGTGTGAGAGAGGGGGGGGGGGAGAGAGTGAGGCCGGCAAAATAGCGTACTTGTTTAGCGCGACCTCCGCTGGAAAAAGAGTCCGGCTGGAACGCGGGCGAGGGGCACGCACGCATGTACAATGCGCGCATTGAAGTCGCAGAGCACGCGAAACCGAAGCAGACCGAGTCCAAGAATTGGTTCGAGTCGAGTCGAGGAAATGCGACCGAATACGGTGGTGACAGCGACCGCCGTCGTCCCTGGCCCCCCGTTCCCCCACCTTCGTCCTGAAGCCGACTTCATGGAGCCACATCCCTGCGTGTACGAAGTCCATGGCATACGTTTGCGTGCCCGCCGCGCGCCAACGTGTACTTGCGTCCAACACAGATAGATGCACGAACTTCGACATTTGCATGTTCTAAATTACCCCCCCCCCCCTGCCCCGAACAACGAAGCCAGCACCCCCAGCATTCCTAGACCGCCTAAACAGGTCTTCGAACATCTTAAGCAATGTCGACTGACTATCGGCAAATAGCGAGGGCGGGTTGTGCCGTGCAACAGCATTACTTTCGCACATATATATACTGAACTTGCTATTTATATATATATATATATATATATATATATATATATATATATATATATATATATATATATATATATATATATATATATAATATATATATATAGACATTCTGTTGTATTTTAATACGAGCGACTTTGTAAGTTATTCAAATCTGATTCCAAACAGGAAAAGCATATTTGTCTTCCGCATGTCGATGAAGGTACACCAAAATGATATTCCATAATTTTCTACATGTATCACTATATTGCACGCTTAGCTTGTATTGAATCTGAAGGGAGGTAATACATACACCGCTGCATATACAAAACACTAGGATTTGTTGTATCGATATCGCTGACCGGCCATAGCATTATAAAATGTGCAATCGCAAATAGCCTAGTTGTTCCATAGATAAACGTGTTTGGAAGAAAGGTCTGCTTCGTCTGGAAAGCAATGCATAAAAGCCATACGCTCACAAAAGAAAAACAGTCGCATCGAATCAATTTGCAAAATCGAGATGCTCTGATGTCTCATTTTTGAGCTTTAACCTTTAATACCTCAGCATATTTCTATTACGCTCATGCAACACAGGATATTCAAAAATGCGTATTTGGTCAGGATAATTTTGGTAGAAAATCGATAGTGATTTGATTATGCTCGATTATGATAAGATTATGCTGAGCTCTTTCGCACTGCCGGTAACGCTAAAAGAGCTGGGGACGTAAACAGCTCGTGTAGGGCGGCCAATAACGCCCCCTTCATTAGTATGGGACTCTGTAGGAATCTAAATATATCGATGATGATAGCTGGGAAAACGGCTTACGGTGAATATATAAGTAGTGGAATCACAGTCGATGCAAAATGATTGATGTATTGAACGTGAAAGCTCAAAAAGACATCACAGGATCTCGATTCTGACAATCTTGTTCAAAACGACTATTTTTATTTCGCTAGCTAATATCTTTCACTTAGTGTCTTCTAGATGAAGCAGATGTTTCTTTCGAATCCCGGTGGTATGTTCTCTTGTGCGCGCGTTCGGTTTCTTCTATAACTAGATCGTGCGCAATCGCACATTTCGTCAGCCACATCGATAGCGTACATTTTAATAACTTCACTGTCACGCCTATTCCAAGACAACTATAGCTAGAACTCCCCGACTCCTTATGTATTTACTTATTGAATTTATATTCAATTTCTTTCAACTTTACGGTCGCATAGCTCGTAAGTCTGAAAGCTCGTGTACGCAGGGGTATTGACGTATATATGCATAATATGTATACATACATAGAACTGCTATAAAAGTTCTATCTACACTTTCCTTGGAATAGGAGTGACAGTGAACTTACTAAGATGTGTGGTATCGATGTGGCTGACAGGACATAGCTTTACAAACGGTGCTATTGCGAGCGATGTAGTTATAGAGAAACTGAATGCGTGCATGGAGAAACATACCGCTGTGTTCGATAGGAACGGCTGCTTCACCTGAACGACATTAAATGGAAGATATTAGCTAGTGGCAGGAAAGTAGTCGTATGGAATAAGTTTGCAAAAAAATTGAGGTACTGTAATGTCGTTTTAAGCTTTCACGGTTAATACTTACCCATTTTGCATCGGTAATGATTCGACTCTTAATATGGATACTATAAATATATATATATATATATATATATATATTATATAGCGTTGAGCCTTGTCTGACTGCTGTTCCGCCATTCGTGTCGCTTAGGTTTACGTCGTCAACGTTGAGGAAGACCAGGCTAGATATAGACGCATCACCGTTTAGTGGCCCGAAATGGCAATTTGGTTTAAACGTCGCGCGTTGATCGTTGATAGGTCGATTTCAGGAGATTTGAGTAACGTCTTGACTTCTTCGTTTTTCGTTGTTTTCAGCACGTGAAGCTGAAGCGAACAAAAAAGAAATAGAAAAATAAAGAGACAGAAACGCTGGGTGTTATCTTTACCCTGCAGATAGATAACCGGTACAATTTTGAGTGGCCGGTTGACGTCATCTGTCATCAAAGTGGTGGCGCTGCTGACGCTGCGGCTGCTGCCGTTGTTGATGTGGGCGGCCTCGGTAGCGGCGTTGTCAAAGACTACCGGCGCCTCCGTGCGCCAGGGCGCTGAAGACGGGCGACTGTTCCCGACCGGAGACCGACGTGTATAGTCGGTCCGTCCGTCCGTCCGTCCGTCCAGGCAAGCAACACGACTCATCAAGTGGCGAAGTGGCGACGCGATTGCGAACAACAAATCTTTATTGGCTTCGTGAGTCTACCGCCTACTTTGCGGTCCTATCCGGCCCGCGACGGGCCTTACACGATTCGCGGGCGGCCGCCGCCGCCGCCGGGAACCGACCAGGAACCACCAAAACCTAATTCCGTCGTCCCGCGGCGGGCGGCATGAACTAGCCATAAACCGCTTCATCGCCAGGCAGGCGGCGGTAGCGAGACCGGGGGGGGTTGGGGGAGCGGGTCGATGACGCGCTTGTCGAGATTGAAACCGAGACGGCAAGAGAGATCGGCTCGGATGACGCTCGACGCCGACGACAGCGTTTTGAACCCGGGCGCCGCCGCCGGCCTACCATGGCACTGAGATAGAGGCATACATTTAGACAAACGGACACGCATAGACACACACACAACTAGACTACGTGCTCATCTCATTTGTCGTTCCTGTAACAGCGCAGACATTCGAACGAACGTTGTTTCTACGTCTTGCCTATGTTATTCCCCCCGCCTCCCTTCTCTCTCTTTCTATATCGCCGCCTCTCTCTTTATCTCTCTCTGCCTCTCTCTCTCTTTCATTGTCTCTATGTATCGTCGACTTTCCACGGCTGCTACTCGAGTGCAAATGCTGTTGCCACATCACAGCATCATAGCACATAAATCGCATCCTATCAGCAGCGGCAAAATCGCGCACGGCGGGAACGGACGAACCCAATACCTAGCCGGCCCACAACGTCGGGTCGGTGCCGCCGCGATCGCCACCTATGTTCGAGCTGAACGAATGTTGCCGTGCGATACAAATTGGCAATATCGAGCTGTTGCTGCTGCTGATGATGTTGCTGCTGCTTCTGTTGCTGATGACGATGACGGTGAGCAGCCATTTCGAATCATATTGATTAGCACAAGGTGCTGAAGAAGTGGCAGCGGTATATGCATGCGTCTCGCTCGAGGGTCACCTCGTCGTCGATACGCGCTTCTGCCGCCCAGATGGGCGAGTCACGACCCCTGAGGTGAGAACCGAGAGTTTGATGCGCCCAGGAGAATGGCCACAGGGAGAATCAGGCATAACACCGCGAGCAAGACGAGCCGAACAGGGACCACAGGAAGTTGCCCTAGAGTAAGTTGGAAAAGGCAAAAACAACAACAACAACAACACAAACAAATCGTATCAGCAACAACGCGACGACGGCAACAACAACAACAACCACACATATAAATAATAACAACAATGACTTAAACAGAAACTAAAATCTACAATCAGCAACAATAACAACAGTCACAGTTACCAAACAATTATAACGACAAAAAAATAACGGGAAAAGCAACAACCATAGCATAACAGCAACTTTGAACTACAATTAAAAAATACAACAAAAAGAAAATCTATCATCGACGCAGGATATAAAGTAAAACAATAGGAACCGAAGAACAGTAACAAAAATACAAACAACAAAACTAATGACAACATTCAAATAAAAAAGCAGTACAAGCTGTAATGAACTGTACCAACAAGATGCTACGACAACAACTCTACCAACAACATTAACGAAAACAATAACAATAACAAAAGGGAAACTAATTCATCATATTTATTTCATTCATATTGAGTATGCATATAACATAAACACTTATACAGATTATACAATTATACAGTCAGCTGCTCGCGGCATGTTATTCGAAAGAGGCAGTGCAGTGATCTCTTCGCAAGGGCCAGGCAGGCAGACGCATGAAACTTCGTACACACCTGAGAGCACAGTCGACAGACGCACTCGGTGTACTCCTCGTGGAAGCTCGTATTCGAACAAACCAGGTGATGATAGCCATGAACTATGTATCTGGTATAGACGTGGCGATTGTCACATGCCGCAAAACCAGATCAGAGGTGAGAGGCCCTGAAAATATCCAGGTCTCCGATCTCTCGTCGAACTTGTTCAACCTTATTTTCCCAGTCCGAGATAAAGGGAAACGAATTGCGTAGTGACACTGCCGCAGCAGTGACACTGCCGTTACAGGTCAAACCTGTAACGCAATCGATATCGTATAGTGGGACCGCTGTCGCCTGCTCGCAGGCTCTCCTCATCATGTTGAGTGCCTGATGATTTGTATGTGTTTGCTATGCCAATATGGCAGACAAAATTCACAAGGCATTCAGTCAGCTCTGTCAAAAATCATGTTTTGGATCTGTTTCTGGAAAGGGAGAAATTCGTTTTCGCTTTGGTTGGGATGGGCTTTCAATTGCTAACTGAGATGTTAACAATTGAATCTCAACTATCTCCCGCTTATATGAAAGTTTGAACAATACATATTACCGTTGTATGCACAGGTTCCGCTCCAAATAATAATAATAATAATACTAATGGGCAAGTGCTCTGGTAGGTAGTATGAGATTTTTGGAAACTTTAACTTCGACTCTTTGCTCGAACACAGCCTGGTGTACAATCTGGCACCCAGATGTGTTCCAGAGACCAGCAACGCGCACAAATGCGAACATAAAACGCCGATTTTGGTAGAAGGAGAAATTAATATAAGGGTTGACGTTAAATCATACAATTTAAATAATTTTTGTGACGCAGAGGGTTCTGTTTTAGCTATGTGCTTCGCATGGAGTGAGACATGTTTAAGTATAAAATAAATAATGTTGGTGCTAATACACTTTTTAAATATTTTTATACACGAAAACTTAGGCCTTGTGCAATTGCGGTTCCGTGCATAAACCTTAAATTTGAAATGGAAACTGAATGCGCTACCTAAATTTTAAACCGCGGTAACCCTTACACATAAGTTTTGTAATAGGCACCTAAAAACGGCTTGTCTAATGAAGCAGTCGTCCGCAATATCATGATTTAATTTCTAAAACCACATATATAAGACTAGAAGTTGCCTTTTTTGGTTGGTGCATTCACTACAATACAGAATTTTCTTTATTGACAGAATTGCGTTTTCACAAAGCTCAAGTTTTCGTAAAAATACAGGTAAATGAGTGTCTCCCTATCTTTCTCCTTGTTCATAAAATATACCTTCAGTGGACGAAGCCGATGATCTAAGTCAGGCACACATCTTGCGTAGAGCAGGCCTAAGTAGAGTCTTGTGGTAGTCAGGAACGGCATAAGACTTGTTCTGAAAAGTTGATCCCAAACATTACACACATTTTTTGGGCGACCCCGGTCAGACAAAATTGCGGCAGAACGGCGCGAATTTAAAACGCGCAAGTCAATCTTAGAAATATTACACTCGTTTGTAAAATTTCGGGGTCCAGGCATAGGCAGCTGTGCAGCAGCCTAACGTCGTTTTGTAAGTGCATGCAATTGTGGGCATATGCCATTTAGTGTCCAAAACCGCATGTGTTAAGACCACCACAACAGTTTCCGTTCTTCGTTTCGAAACGGGTCTTGTGGAACATTTCTAGATTCCTTTCTACCAGTGTTTAACTGGTGTCACATTTGACACGCCAAGCGGAAATGGCACCTCAGCATTCTTAAAGCTACGTATCAGTACAAGCTTCAGCGAATAGACAACATCGACCGCGAGTTCGGCAAACTGTATCGGTGATCAATTGTCTGGGGTGCGACTACAGTCGCGTTTACCTTCACTTAGCTTTTGTCGACGATCTCGTACGCAAACACAATATTGTCTAGTATGTCCTGAGTTTGTCCGCCAAAAGTGTATATATAGATCTTAACGACTGATTGTATTGTACGCCTCATCATTGTCTTATATGACCCTCATATTGCTGTCAACAGAAAGTTTGAACACGTCTGTGATACCTCACAGTATGGAGAGTATGGTCCTGCGGGAATGCAGCCTTCTTCATTTTGATATGCGACCACATAGGGAAGGAATTCTGAAGAAGAAAGTACGCAATCATGCCAGCTCAGCGACATGTTTGTCACGAATGGCGTCCGCTTCTGGAAAAGGTGTGTAGCTTTAGATACCTCACCGTACTCGTATGTATACATGTGATGTCATCAAACAGAGGAGCCATATCTTAGGAGGTCATAGAACTTTGTTGAAGCATTTATTTTTTAGGAGTGACGCTGAAACTACGAAATTGTGTCGTACAGATGTCACCGGTCGGACATCCTCTTTCAACTGAAAATTAAAGGTTTCCTCAATAGCGAAAAGGAACAGCCGTATTGTGGAAGGTTTGCAACAATCGAAACCTTGTGATATCTGCATTTTTAACCCCCACGTTTAATACAATAATCACAACTAACTACTGGACGGGTCCATGTTGTAAAAATATGTACTCTGTTGCCGGGTTTGGATACACGGGTTTCGTATGAAGATTGAGAACAAAGGCAAGCTATGTGAGGCACCGTGTGATCTGAATGACCTCCAACAGCTTATAAAAACGAGATCGTTGACTAGAGTTTGTAGGTAAGCTGTACTACAAATTAGTATAAGCCAAATACTGGTCGATAAAATAAGTATATATTTGTAATAAAATGAAATTTGCCAGTGAAGCACATACTAATAGTCCTTATAGGACGAAGGTGCTGTCATGTCTGAAAGTCGGTGTTTCATTGCAGTAATGGCCAACGTTTAAGTTATTGAACGTAAGAGCTTAGAAATGAGACGTCAAAGAAATTCAATATTTGCGAACCTGCAAAAAGGAATATATATCCATTACCCGAAACAACTATTTTCCTTTTACTAGCCAACGTCGAACGTTTAGGCAAATTTTCTCTCAAACACACTGATATGTTTAACTTCTCTATCAAACAAACTATCTCTCGCAATCGCACGTTTTTCAAAGCGATGTCTAGCCAGCCATATCGGTATACGATCTGACCGATTCTCTAAAGTATGGCAGCTGCGGTTGCCGACAGCATTTGTGGACTCGTATGTAGCTCGCATGTATCTATATGCCTTACTGGATATATATATATATGAATTTGTTTCTACATGTACATAATTGTGATGATTTTATGACACTGAACTAATATATCTAAACCAATTTAGAGAAAAAAGTACTATTTATATCAAAGTTGAAAATATTTTTAGCAGCTATATATTTATAATATTAATAATAGTTACACTATGTGGGCATATATATATATATATATATATATTTATGCCCACATAGTGTAACTAGACCGACATAACCAGGTGCGGCTGTTCTAGTCATGTCGTCTGTCAGTGTCTGCACAGGTTGCCGCGACAGTTCAAACGACACTCAGTGCGACTGACCGTCGAGATTCGGAATATGAAGGCATTTTGCTCTACCTGTTCTCAATCTTACTCTCTCTCTCTTTCCCACATTCTCTTTCCGTTGTCTACGGTTCGCCGTTTTCCTCGGTTTTCATTTGTTTTCTACGTTTCGCTTCTGCCTCTCCACGTCGCGGTCTCTTCGTGTCGTTTCCAACAACCGACAATTGTCTTAATGGGCCATTAAAGTCGCATTTATATCACTCGTTCTCTTTGTTGTTGTTGTCGTCGTCGTCAGCAACAGCCGCAGCAGCAGCGTCGCCAGGGGAGTGTCCGCTCATCAGGTCATATATTACGCAGCCACCTCGTCGGTTTCGCCGCCGCCGCCGCCGACTCGTCGCGCTTCTTTGGCGCGAGCCGTACCCCACTCCCCCATCCCGAACCCCCCCCCCCCCCCAGCCAACCAGGGGCACACAAATCCAAATACTCACTTACGACTGACTCACTGACGGCGGTATCTAGGTGGAGGTTCTTCTTCCGTACTACCGCAAAGCTCTGCCTGCCGGTAGAGTTCTGCCGTCCGGCCGTTCCGCCCTCGATCGGTTACCTAACCTAGATGTGCACCATACAATCTATATATATATATATATATATATATGTGTGTGTGTGTACTAACAGGCGATTGGAGAATGTGGAGTTCGGCAGAAACTCGTTGTCTGTCAGAGACTCGTGCTGCTGTTGTTGTTGTTGTTCTGCTGCTGTTAGTGCTCTGATGGGTGTGTCGGCGACCATTTGGTTCGCTTTGTGCACCTGATGCATTTCTATCGCTCTCTATCTCTCTATACCTATCTCTTTTGCGCTCTCCCTCGACGACATAGGTGTCGGCGGCTATTGTAGCTCTCTCGTAAGACTTAGGCCTGTCTCTCAGGGGGGGGGGGGGGGGGGGGGGGAGCGAGGTGCGAAGAAGCTGGTCATCTCGTGTTCACGCGCGTGTTCTAGAGCGCGCTGTTGCTGCTGCTGCTGGCGCTGCTCGTCTGCGTTGACAACGAATGACGAGCAGGCGTATCACCCGTCGTCATCGTCGTCGTATTACCATGCCATTACCGTGGTCGCCTGCCGCCGCATCTTTGTCGTGGTAGTGGTGTACTTGGTGACATAGTAGTAGTAGTAATATAAGTTGAAGTGGTAGATGCCGTGTCCAGCCCAGTGGCGTGGTGGGTGCATTCCGTCTGCGTCTCGCGACCGGAGGAGACACATAGGTGCGTGCGGGTTCAAGCCCTACCGTTGTACCGATTTGTATTTATAGGGGTAGTCCGTCTATGAAGTCATGTGAAAAACAGTTCCGTGGACGCTAAATCTTGGCCGAGGGTCAGCCCGAAAACTGCTAGTGGTAGATGCCGTATGGAGCCCAGTAGCGTGGTGGGTGCATTCGTCTGCGCCTTGCAACCGGAGGAGACACATAGGTGCGCGCGGGTTCGAGCCCCACCGTTGCACATTTGTATTTATGGGGGGTCCGTCTATGAAGCAATGCGAAAAGAGCAGTACCGTCAAAGTTCGTCAAATCTTGGCTGAGAGTCAGCCCGAAAACTTTTTTAGATGCCGTGTAGTCGATGGCCCGGTGGTGGCGTGGCGCATTCGCGTGCGCCTAACTGCAATCGAAGAAGAGAGAGAAACATGGGTGCACGGGCTCGATCCCTGCACAATTGTTGCACATTTGCATTCATTGGGGTCTGTCTTATGTCGCTGAGTTTTGTATTCATGTGTGTGAGGGTCTGCCTTACGAAGCAATGCGAGAGCGGTGGACCGTGGACGACGTTAACTATTGGCTGAGAATCAGCTCGAAAGAGTTTTAGGTAGATGCCGTAGAAGCAATTGTCGATACTGTACTGGAAATTGTCGATGCTGTACTCGCAATTGTCGATGCTGTACTAGCAATTGTCGATTGTTGTAGTAGCAGTTATAGATATAGTAGTAGCAGTTGTAGATATAGTAGTAGCAGTTATAGATATAGTAGTAGCAGTTGTAGCTATAGTAGTAGCAGTTGTAGCTATAGTAGTAGTAGTAGTATTTTTTTAGTCTCAGTTTCGTCTTCTTCTACTATGGCGAGAACGAGGGCGCTCATGATCTACCATGATCATCAGTATCACAAACACTGCATGGCCAAACGGCATGCCGGCAGGCCAGCCGCTTGGGGACAACGACGAAACGAAACAGACAGACAGACAGACGAACACACCCTATGCGGGCCGCGAACAAATGGTCATCGTCGTCTCCTCGACGCGCCAATGATGGCCCATATCCATCCATACAGGCTCTAAATGGTGCTGGCGGTGATGCCTGCAGCAGCAGCAACAACAACAACATCATCATCATTATCATCGTCAGCAGCATTAGCAGCTTGTCGAAGTGGTAGTAGATGGTAGTAAGAGTCGCAATAGTTGTAGTAGCAGCAGCAGAAATCAAGACAGCCCCAGCAGGTTGTTGTGCTAGAATTTGGCGAATTTGGCCAACGAACGTTAAAGTTCGGCCTGACCTGAGGTGATCGGGCTGGTCGTCGTCGTCACCACGACCACCACCATCACCACCCCCAGCATCATCATCACAAACACAATCACCACCATCACCAATCTCATCGGCATCATCAGCATCACCGGTATCATCATCATCATCGCCGCCATCATCATCATCATCATCACAACCGTTGGCATCGTTGTTGTCGCCCGGGGCGGACACCCAACGATGCTGGGGGTGGGCAGCCCAATTTGAACTGGATTATGATGATCAAGATGATCAGGTTCAGAATCAGCAAGAAGCGACAAAGGCGATAGGGCGGGATAGGGCCGACCATGATGATCACCGTGGTGGTCACTTGGTCGGTCGGTCGGTCAATCGGTCGCTTCGGTCGCGCGCCCGTCTGCAGTAAGTGTGGCTGACGTCGGCGATCGCTTAAGTTCTCCGACATCGACTTCGGAGTTCTCCGACATCGACAGGACAGGTGCCCTGGCCTTAACGCACAGCCTCTGAAGGCTCGAAGCAGAAAGTGAACACGAACTACAACAGCAAAAGCAGCAGCAGCAGCAACAGCAGGATGAGAGAATTAAGAGATTGCAGAAGCACAAATGATAGATGGATCGACCTCGACCGATCCACCGATCGAAAACGGCGGCGGACGGACGGAGAGACAAATCAACGAGGAGCGCGATCCAATGCAGCACCAAATGCAGTCGTTGGCGCTATAGCACATAGGAGAGATCTAGGCCACGTCTCGTGGTGTCTAGTGTCCTCAACCCAGCCGTGCCCACCTACAACCATTGTCGTCGTTGTTGTGGTGACTGTTATTATTGCTATTGTTGTTGCCGCTGCTGCTACTACTACTACTACTACCACCACTGCTGACGCCATTACTGTTGTTGTTGATGCAACTGATGTCGTTCCTGTTGTTGCTGTTGTTGTTGTTGTTGCTGCTGATGTCGTACTGTTGTTGTTGTTGCTCCTGATGTCGTACTGTTGTTATTGTCATTGATGCTGTTGTTGTGCTTGTTGTCGTCATTGCTGGTTGTTACTATTGAGGATATCCGTTTAGGGAAAGAACTCCGAACACTACGATGACTAATGATGATGGTAAGGTCTGGTCTCGGCGAGCGAGCAAACGAACGAATGAACACGCGGGGTGGGTGGAGGTGCGGTCAGTCTGATGGACGGACGGACGGCCGGGCCACGGCGGAAGATCATCTTCGCCGTCATCATGAGACGAAATTGTCCTTGTTGGCGCCGATGTCCAGTGAGGCTGTAGCCTTGATTGGAACTCTATAGCCACCACAGCCGCGGTAGCGGCGGCGACGGCAGGCACACTAACTGCCGCTTAGAAATAACGACAACAACTACGACTACAACCGCAGAAAAGCTGTGGTTTCTTAAGTTAAGAGAAAGGAAGAGAGGAACTCTCCGGGCAGCACATTCCACAACTCGTAAATATATATATATATATATATACATTATTATTATTTTTTTTTATGGGACCGTCTTCTCCGGACGGCATAATTTATTTAAGTTCAATAACTCTTCATTGAGCTTGAAATTTCCATTATTACATAAATTCAAACAATTATAACTATTCAGGTAATTTTGCAGAAAAGGCTATCGCCCATGTCTGCATATATATATATATATATATGCAAAAGCATTGCCTGCTTCTGCATCCACACCTTCTACAGGCCAGCAGGGCCTGCCCATAAAAACGTGATTTCTGAGTAATAGAGAAAAACAACGCTGTCTCAAGCTGTTGCTTTCTCAATGTTGTCAGCTGAAGCCTTGTTACTTCGGCAAACACTAGAGACTAATCCTGTTAGTGAGAGATAGGCCAAATTTGGAGCGTGTTGCTGCTCAAGTTCCGGAAAGCACTTCGAGTGTGCCGTAGCTCATTAAAATATTGCGTGAGTTCAGACGAGCGAACGCCTGCATCTATCCTGCAGACTATCCTGTCTCCGTGTGCCTCCACGTTGCAGGCTCACTGCTCAGCTTCTAAAGCTGGCTCACAAATATCCGTTGTGAGGCTTTGTAACGAGGGCTTTAGCGAAGGTGCGGCAAATCTTATATGCGCACAGGCACGACGTTGATTGTATGCCTGAGAATGCAGAAAACTCCATTGTTTCGCTCTGGCAAGTTCACGGCAACATAATCTGTTGCTGGCCGGGCGGCGGAAGAGAAGGGCGTTAATAGGGCGTTTGACGCGTCTCGAATTACCACGATTTGGTAGGCCCTGTAGCTGGGTGACTGACGCAGCGAGCAACGCTAACGAATTGGGACGTCTGCACGCATACTTAATTGATTGCCTGTAGGCGCCAATTTTTTTTAGACAACTCATTAACTGCGACGAAACGTGAGCCTGCAACGTGGAGGCACACGGAGACAGGATAGCGTCTGCAGGAGAGACGCAGGCCGTTCCGACAGTCAACTACGTTCAAGACCATGCATTAAAAACGTATGCTGTAGTTTGGATTTTTGGAAACGTGTAATCTGACTTTTAGTGGAAGATCAGACAGTCAGTCCGGTACCGTACTGCAGACAACTGCAATACACACATGCTCTCCCACTAAACAGGACCAAACAAAGTGCTATGCAATGGTCAGAAGAGAAGGACTACTATTTTGATAATTGCAAAGACTGCATACTGCTTTAGCCAGAAAATGGTAAACATTTTTGCACACATCTAACACATGTAATAATAATAAATAAAATAATAATTATAATAATATATTGGCAGACACGAAAGATTGCCTTTTCTGCAAAATGCCCTTAATTGTTACAATTGTTGAAAATGTGTAATTATGGAATTTAAAGCTCAATAAGGAATTACTGAATTTAACTAAATTTGCCGTCGACACTTGTTTATTACTTTGACAACCACTTTATATTATTTAGAAAGCGTACTCCTCCTTACGGGATAAAGTCTGCGTTGGCTGGTTGAGGTGCTGTACAAATATGAGCCGCAGCGTGTTGAAAGTGTATCTTTACATGTTAAACGACAGGCGTTACCTAAAGGGTTGCTTCACCCTTGGTCTGTCTGCTTGAGGTGCGCACACTCGAGACAATCACAGATGTTCTTAAGGAAGCCGGAGGGCCGCGTAGCGCAGCGTCACCGCCTTAATGGCGAGGGGTTACCGACGGCAAGGGGGGTTGTTGTTTGAAACACACGAATACTTTCGCGTTTTGGCCTGTCCTTCGAGGGAGGCGGCGTGCCCGGGTACAACGCGGGAACTGCGCGGACGAGTTTCGCGTGGCTGGAAACACGCAGACACGGCCCGCAGAACTTTGTGAAACGGACGGGCCGGGATGGGATTGACCTCTGAGCCCCTCTGTCTTCCTACCCTCAACAGACAGAATACATACACTTGGAACACAATGCTTTGCAACTATTGTAATGTGCAAGTTGGTGTCCCGTGGAGAGCAGTCGCCACGAGTCGTCGCAGCGGCTTATTTCCGTCGTGTTGTTGTGCCAGTTACAGACCAGCGCACCATTGTGTCAAATTAGACGTAACTACACGTATTGTTTACAGCCTGCCAGACTGGCAGTGTATGAATCATTTGACCGACGACATCATTGTGCGACCAGTGTTAATCTCTTAGATAGCTAAAAGGGACGCTGTTTGCTGTCACCGAACGCGCAATAAATACAAACGACTGTAGTACAATACGAGGCGCAGCGCAAGCCGACTTTGCCTGCTCAAAGCGTCTCTATATGCCAGTTAAATTCGGACTGCTTGCTCGAAATTACTTGTTTATTTTCATAGTTATCAGCAGATACTTTGGCGGACACGCTTCCCGCTCACCTCCACTGCAATTTTACATGTCTACCGTTTTTACTAGAGAGAGAGGACTAGACGACAAAATTCAATTGGTAAATCGAAGGGTACTCTATTGAAGCAAAATGCATGAAATGTTATGTGTGAGTGACTCTCTATTCTTCTTCTCCCTACTTAGAACAGTGTTCCCTTCATAATAGCAACGGAGTAGTGTTTAATATTAATATGACGGAGCGCCTTCGCCGCAAAATATGACAGACCTTCATGGCAATCCGGTCTCGGACAATTCTAGTTTTGTGTTCCGTCGACATTATATGGATTGCTTGCAGGCGTGAACATTATTTTATTACAATGTAGCGGATAACCTTGTCTTGCCGCTTCTTGACTCGCAGCTCGGCCAGGCTACAGCTTAAGGTTCCTAGCGTTTCTATAGGATCATCGATTTTGATTGCATATCGGCACTTAAGTGTGGCCAGCTTACAAAATATTTGAAGGCAATTTTTCGTAACATCGAAATGTGCGAAGCTTATATCCTCAGAAACTAACAAGAGCGTAGCAGCTGCTACCATCCGTTTCTCGAGAACTTCACGCCAGCAGCAGGCAGATGTAAGGTTTCCGTATACTGGGCTCAGCCTCTGTAAGGAATCCAAAAATATTGCGTCAAATAGTTTTTGGGGGGAAAACTACTATGCAGGCGAAGTTTCTGTGCACTAGAGCTCAGCGCCCCGAAATGAAGTCAAGCGAAATGCAGCTTACAGCAGACACGATATCCTTGCACTCAAATACAATTGCAACAAGACTGGCAGCAACAAAAATTATTTTCATCCGAGAGTTTTGCGTGGCGTGCTCGCCCAGCGGACCTTTGAAAGGTTATAAAAAGTGAACCAAGAGACTGCCGCCGTTATTGTTTAGTCCGAAGTGACGTGAATATCTGCCGGGCTACAAACGTACCCAGTGCAGGCAAGTTTTCAGAGAGAAAAGTCAGCCAAGAAGGTCCGATCGCACGTCGTGCAATAATGCCTGCATTTTATTTTTGAGTATATTAACGAGAAGATCTATAAGATCTTGGGATCCATGGCTTTATTGCTGCTAGTTGTTATTTTGATGATAAAGCCCAACTAATCCTGTCGTATTTTGGCCGATTTAGCGAAACGTTTGCCGTAATATCTGTGCTCTTCCTTCTCCCCCCCTCTCTCTCTCTGCTCTTTCCTTGTCTTTTCTTCAATGCCTTAGACGCAATGGTGATATGTTAGATGCAATGATGTAGCTTGCCACGACAAAGCAACCCGAGACAACACGAGACCACAACAATAGACAATGGCTGACTTGTCGCAATGACTGACTGTATTCGGTGGCTTCTCCAAGGCCATGGCAACAATAACATACGACAATGGGGATAGGCAGGCGGCTGGCTGGGTGGGTGTATATGTTTGCCCGTGGACCGCGCAGATAGAGACAGGCGTTGAGATAAGAACGATGCTGACAGCTGTCCTCACACGACGGCCTCAGTGAAACCACAATGTAGTCATTTTTGGTCGCAGTAGCCTGAGCGGTTAACGTTTCGACGTGCGAAACTGGGCGTTGCCATGGCAACCATGATTAGCAGACCGACAAAAGCCAGTTCGAGCCCCGGCCATGCTTGTTGTTTCTATTGGACTGGGTTGTGCAGTGATTGCTCTGTTGCTACATTTCACTGCAAGAGAAGTCCAGTAACGAGGACGGACGCAATGGCGATGAGTGCCTTTATGAATGAGCGTCTAAACGGTGGTTGTCAGAACGTGAAGGACACACAATGTACAGCAAATAATGACAACATTTGTTTCTTTCTTTCTCTCTCTATATATATTTATATATTTGATGCAAAATCAATTCATCGTCGCGTCATTTAATAACTAACTAGAATTTCTACACAGTGACGCCACAATGATATGTGTAGTACATAAAAATATAAGTAAGACTTTTTAAACGATCGTATGCTAAACTTCAGGCAATGGCTGACGTTTAGATTACGCGTGACAGACATTTGAACTGAGCACGTCGGATTTGTTTTCTTAAAAAGTGGTCAACTGCGCATTTTAAATTTCCAGTTAAACAAAACGTTGGCGATAACTTGAGTTGTTTTTTGTGATTTTTCTCGGGGCGAATACACTTTCAGCTAATGACAAGTGCACGGCCACTCTAGATGCGCATTTCATTATTTATTTATTGCACTTTTCGAACATCAAGATTCATATTTTAGTATAATATGATGGGCAAGTTCCTGTTCCTTGCCGTCCCAACGAGAGAAAACGTGCAGTGGCCTCCTCCTTCGGAGCGTCAGACGGTGACTAAGTGGTACTTACCGACAAGTGCATTAAGTGGACTCCTCGCTTCGAAACTCCTTGGACGGACACACAAGGTGATAGCCACGCACGATGTAGCCTATGTATTATACATCGCGGCGATCGTCGCAGACCGCCCCGACCCACAATTGGGGTGAGGGAAAGATCTCTAGTCTTGATGTCCGCCGCTGCCTGTGTTACTTTTCTTTCCCACCGCACCGACAATAGGTAGCGCGGTCGTATTTGCGTATTTTAAAGGTCTCGAAACTTCCTACTTTTTCAAATCATTGCAACCAAATTGTCTGGCCACCTGTGCCAAAACACTTCCCGCTGTGAGGCTCTACATCTACTTGTCGAGCTCAGAAGTAGTTTACGCACTTAAGATGTCCTCAGCGGAGATGGCTAGACTAAGAAGCATAAACACTTCAGACGTGTTCATGGATCTCGCCGATCCTAAGGATCCTAAGGAACCAAAAATGTGAAACATCGCTGTGCCAAGTGTGCAGAGCTCCTAGAATACTATGACGTAAAATAACAGTAAAAAAATTAGACACTTTGTGATTGTTTTGCTTTTTCTGGCCGTTTAATGCACGACGCATGTACTTATAAATGTGCGCATAGAGAGAAAGAAAGACATTTTTGCTTCCTCCACTGCCACGGATTTTATACGATAAAATGTCTGCGTAGTGAGGGCTTTTGGCAGGACCACAACGCACCTGGTTAGCGATTTTAGCACTGTGAGATGGCACCATTACAACTTCTACCAGCACCACCGCTCGTTCTTCGTTCACCATCACCCTAGATTCGTCGCAGCAGCGATTTCATCCGAGCGAAGGTGGTTCCGACACACCAAAAACGTCATCAGCCTAATTGGCCTTGCCTGTGATAAGCCTGCCGCTCGCTCGAGCATCATACTTACTGGATGGCTGCCGACCATCGTCGGCGGGATCCAGGAAGAACAGCGCGGAGAAAATCAGCCAGGAACATTAGCTCGGGGGGCGCAGGCATGCGTTCACGCGTTCTGTCCCCCGTGCACCGAGACCTCTGTCGTGTGCTCTGTCGTGCCACTCGTGACAACGACACCGACGACAACAACAACAACCGTACCACAACGCCGCCAGTGACATGAATAGATGGCCCTTTCACCGAACAAGGCCACCCATTGGCGAGGTCAAGCGAGCCCGAAACTAGGCGTAGAAAGCAGAACCCGGGTGAAAGAGTAGGGGTCTATATATATATATATATATATATATATATATAGGGAGAGAGATGGCAGAAAAAGGCTGAAAGTATGGTAAAGCTAAGCTTCGAAAAATCTCGTTTAATTACCTCGTTTACCTGCCGTGATGGTGCCAGCCACCATTCATTCAAGGCAACCCTGGCGCCAGCTCTTGTCTTCCCTTCCTTCGAGGATACGGCCGTCTCCTCTCAAAAAGGAGTGCAGGCCAGGCGACGCCTGGACTTCGTCATCGCCGCTGCGTTCAACACCGAGAGGGTCTATACTGTGCACTCGGTTGGGGGGGGGGGGGCGTAGACGTGATGTTGGCGTGCGTAAGCCTGACGTGGGTAAGGGCGTCATTTACACAACAACTTTGCAGGCTTCTCTTCGTCTCCTTTATCTCTTTTGTGTCGCTTTTCCCATCTCAATCGCCAATTTTGTCTATTTTCTCTCTTCATCTCTCTCTATATATATCTGTCTCAACCTCTCTTTCTCTCTCTCCCCCGCCCTCTCTACAATTTTATGTCTGTCTTTGCCTTACAGCCGATCCTTGCCAAAGCTGCTCTGCATCAAAGTTTGACAGAAACAGAAAAAGAAAAATACAAATTAAAAACGTAAAAATCTAAATACGTTCAGGATAGTTGCCGCGCTGCTAGTATTGGTCAGCGTTGTTGATCTTGTTGTTATTGCCGCCCTACTTACCAACCATCATTTTATTCTGGTTATAAGTACGGCTGCTGGCACTTGTATTCCTGCACCCCCATCTCACGAGCCCTCGGTCAGATTTATCTGTCCCGAAAGCTCCTGAATCAGTGAAGCGTTGTTTTCTCCTGTTTCCCCTTCGCGCTGTCGCCGTAATCATCAGCTGCAATAGGACTTCTACTTTGCCTTTATTTTGCCCTCTACCCCTTTCTCCTTCTTCCCTTCATATGTTTCTTCTCTAGCTCGTTAATCTCCCCTCCTGGTCATATATATATATATATATTTGTTTTGCAATTAGCCTATAGTGACGACGTGCGCTTCCCTTTTCCCGGATTTGGTTGTTCTTCAGCCGGCCGCTAATCGTTTGCCTCTATATGCCTGTGGTCACTGCCGTAACGTCGGCGCAATCGTCTTTGCTTGCTATCCTGCACCCGCATACCGAAGGCGCAAAGAGGGCAGAGAGAAGGTGGGTGCCGACAAAAAGCGGATGGATAAGCATACAATACGTCGAATGAAACGTATAATGAAAACGGAGGGGTTGTTTGCTTTGCTCGTTTTTTGTTGTTGTTGTTGTCATTCTACGTAGTTTAGTGATGCTATAGCTAAGCTACAATTTTACCAGCTAGGTTTACGTCACTGAAATCTGTCACAAACAAAATATAATGTGACATATGTAGTGTTTACCGCAATAATATGCATAAGATATGCATGTAAGCACAGCCAACCTTTCGCTAGAAAGAGCGCATCAGTAAGTGCATGTACTACTAGCAGATTACACGAGGTTTTAAAACCTGCTATCGTTTTATCATGTGAATGAAATATAGTCACATAGACAATAGTAATATTAGTTATTGTCTATATCTGTATATATATATATATATATATATATATATATATATATATATATATATAATAAAATTATAAATATATGAAAGTATATATATAAGGGGTAAAGGACCTGGGTTGCTCACGGACGAAGTGATTCTGCTCCACAATAACGCGCGTCTACACGTCTCCAGGATTACACAAAGTGTGCTGCCCAAGTTCAAGAGGGAGGAGCTTGAGCATCCACCGTACAGCCCAGACATGTCAACCTGCGACTTCCGTCCGTTTAATCCGCTTGAAAAACATCTCAAAGGGAGGAGCTTTAACTCAGACGATGGACCAAAGGACATCGTGGAGGACTGGCTCTTGTCACAGGATTGCCGCAGGATTTCTAGGAACTTAGATCCCTCCGGCTCGAGTGGAAAAGCTGTGCTCAGGGGTCTGGTGCTAGCTTATATTGTGATACAATTCTAGAATATACTTTATCTACTACGCTCGTGTATTGCAAGTATCGTTCACGCTAAAGAGGTATATATTTGGTACGGAAACCTTTGGTCAATACTTTGATTGGCGGCGACACTACGTTGCTCCTGGTCTGCTTTCGGCCACATTTACAAAAATATTCACGTTGGTTCTCAAACTGGGATTTGCCTGGCAAGCACCTGCAGGACTACCATACAAGTCATACAGTTCGCCCTTAAAGTAGTAAATACTAGCAGCTGTCAGGAACCCTACTTATTATACAGTAGCCTTATTTGAGTACGTTTTCTGAATAGCCGCGTGCTGCACAGCGAAACAGTGTACACATTAAACAATCAACTTAATGGCTTACGAGACAAGCTTAACGTCGTTGTCGCAGAGTATAAAAACCACGATAAAAAAATGCGCGCACGCGGGCATCACTGCGGGAAACTCGTCTGAAGGTGTGAACCTGTGGTGTAGAGCTTTAACTCACTAAAGACCGTAGAAACGCGAAAATGTGTTATCTTCCCACCTTCCTTACACACCTGACTCTGAATAACGTAGACGCACTACAGGGCACCCAAGCTTAGCACAAGGACTACATGTCACGAAAAATTAAGATACTTCTGCACTTTCGAGCAGGAGGCATACATGCGAGCAAATAAAAAGCGAACACATCTGCTGTCTTGATATCGCGTTATCGCTAATGCACTGATTTTAGCAAGGGCATTTACGTGCATTATGGGCATTTTATATACAATATATCTGAAATAGAGTAGCAGTTGTGGCCAACGCGCCGTTCTAAAAAGAGCGGATACGATTTATTCACCTTCTTTAATTGTAAATCGATTTCAGCATGCTCCTGCAGCTACATTCCTTGACTAAAGGAAGCCCCGAATAAATTCAGTATATTACCTTGAGCCCTGTACAATACCGGAAACATTTTGTTAGGATGGCACGGTAGGAGAACTAGATTTGCGTCATATTGTGTTGGTATATATGGTGGCTGCACACATAATGGAATGAGCGCCTTGTAAGCGCAGGAAGGTCAACTGCATGATATCATCAACACGTTTTTTACACAATACCAGCACAGTAGCAATGTATTTTATGCACATGACTACTATCGCAGCCGGCTGCATCCTAAAGGTGACATTACTTGAAGATCTCCAGACTAGCCTGGGATAGCTTTGCCGCCCATTTTAGTATGATTAGTCTAATGAGCCTGATAGTCGAAGTCTAGCTAGATCTGCTATAGATATGTTGCCCGACAATTGGTATCTGCAGCGGTTCCGCGCCCTAAATGAAGGATACAATGCTCGCGTTATATAAAATGCATAACACTGCTTAAGAAAATGAATATTCGCCGGGGTCACATCCTGTCGAGGCCATAAAGTAGCTTTGAAGAAGTCTTAATGATAGAGAGCCATGTCGCCGCAGTCACAGAAAGTCGACAGATGTTCCCCTACCTGTATAGAGAGCTAGGGTTGACCGAACCGCTTTCTCGACGTGTGCAATGAATCTGGATTTCATATAATGAACTTGTAGCTCAAGACATCGAAAGGTATCTACAAACACCAGCGGTTTGCCACTGCAAAATGTCACATCAGCAGCGGTCAAACGTTTTTCACATCTAAACCTTATAGCCTTGGTTTTCCTGGCATTTATCTCAAGTCGCTTTGATATTATATGTACCGCTACCATGAACACTATGCGCTTGATGGCCGTCATGTTGCGGTGTGCACCACTATGTCTTCGGCAAACATAGCTACCAAGGCTTTTTGTACTGACCTCAAACTAAAAAACGAGATCGGCTAGCAATAAAGTAAAAGGGGTACATCTTAACGGATCACTCCTAAGGGTACCCACGTTTTGCCTCACCTCTAAGAACCCTGAGCCGCCTTTAGCGTATTATCTGTCTTCGGCAATATTCCAACTTTCCGCCTCCAAGGCGACCCAGTGAAAATAATCTTCTGAAGTTTCTGCCTCTTAGTCGATTGAGCTGGTGCATTCGGGCCCTCTTAACGCTATACTCCCCGCACAGTGGCCTGGGACCAGCAGTCAATTAACGCATACGACTGTCTGAGCCTTTCTCACGAGAATATGCCTTTCGCACAAAGAAGCATCTGCCAAGTTTTCAAAGCCCATGATATGTCTCGATTCTCATTTAATTATAATTGACGTTAGTCACTGGTGTATATATAAATATATATATAAATATATATATATATATATATATATATATATATATATATATATATATATATATATATATATATATATATATATATATAAATATATATATATATATAT
Organism: Dermanyssus gallinae; assembly: GCA_003439945.1. Lineage (NCBI taxonomy): Eukaryota > Metazoa > Arthropoda > Arachnida > Mesostigmata > Dermanyssidae > Dermanyssus > Dermanyssus gallinae. The sequence continues at coordinate 578,277 of QVRM01004033.1, read as the reverse complement.
ATATATATATATATATATATATATATATACATTTATTGATACTTATATGGTTGTCATATACAACCATAGTTGTGCAACCCTAGAAGTTAATCAAATTATGTGTAGGCTTGTTGATTATCTGAAGATAAATACAGTCATATATAGACTGGCATACACCCTTACGTAGAATGTCCTCTTCAACATTAAAAAGTGTGGGATTGATAAATATTTATAGCGGTTAATTAAATTATGTTATATATATATATATATATATATATATATATATAGATATATATATATATATATATATATATATATATATATATATATGTATATATATATATATATATATATATATATATATATGTATGTTAAAAACATACGTATATATACACACGATGTTGAAATTCAGAAGAGGAAGTTGATGCCAAAGACGTTATACAATGCGGCGACCCATCGTCGCAATTGGACGATCGTCATCGCACACATCTTCGAGACAGTGCACAGAGCCCTAATGTCTTTTTGCCGAGATGTAGACGATGTCCGGCGACTGACCGTCCGTCCCGACGGCAGTGACGCTCCTCTACTTCAAGATTATCCCAAGGTTGATGTACGGTCCTGAGAGAGCATGGGAACACCTCACTCGGACAAACTTTGGTTTGCTTGCAAGTCGTTTCACAATGCACATCAAGAGAGTACTTTGCTTGTGTATGCGGGTAACGAGTCGTTTAACCTAGGTAATGCCAGGCTGTGCACTGGTTGTTGAGATCGAGGTTGAAGATGCCGCATACAATACCATTTGAAAACTTTGCCTCGGAGTGAGAAACTAAAGTTGAACAAGTCCTATGAGAGTTAGAGACCTGGATGTTTTCCGTGCTTCTCACGTTTGGTCTGGCCTTTCATGTAACATTCGTCACGTCCATACAAGATACTTAGTTCGTGGCTATCACCACCTGGTCTTTTCGAATACGAACTTCCACGAGGATTACACAGAGTGCATCTGTTGTCTGCTCTCGAGCACGTACGAAGTATCATGCGTCTGCCTGCCTGGCCCCTACGAATGGACCACTGCACTGTCTCTCTCGAATGACATGCCGAAAAAAGCTAAGTACAGTATAAGTTTAAATGTTATAAGCATACTCAATCGAAGTGAAATAAAGGTGATGATGATATACATACGATATATACGCAAGCACAGCTCCGGGTAAAACAAGGCAAAGATTTAGAGAGCCAACGCTTGCTACTGCGTACTCATACGCTGAGTATATCACCAACACGGTGTGTTATCATTTAGAAAACGCTAATGAAGACATTCGGTTTCGAATCGCGTAAGTGTTTTTCTCTAGAAAATCTTTGAAATGTGGCATATTTTAAATCAGTAAATGTTCTTTATAATTTAATGTTGAGTTAGCAAAATGATCTGTCATCCCTTTCGCTTTCTCTCTCTCTATATATATCTATATGCAAGCAAACATGTATGTGCATATAGGTTGCAATATATCCAGCTTAGTTGGCAAGACTCTTAAGAAGCACTAGTGGCCAACTCGTTCCTTTCGGACTTTGCCTTCGCCGTAATGGAGAACTTTTAGCGACGGGACAAGGGCCAACCAATCTTCAGTTCCCAAGAGGGGTTCAGAACGCATGACGACGCCAGCTGGCTGCGTGTGATGTCGCCCTCAAGCAACACCGGTTCGCTGACCGACAACACCCTACAACTGAAATATATTTTGCTTTCTCTCTCTCTCTCTATTTCCTTATATATATATATTTGCATGCATATACTTGTATACACTTCTCTCTCTCTCACTCCTCTCCCTCTCCTTATATATATATATATATATATATATATATATATATTTGCATGCATATACTTGTATACTCCTTTTTTGGACCTCTACAATTTTCGCCGTGGTGCTCGACTAGCTTTTTGTGGACAGGGCTGCCAGCTCCCAGTTGGTGATGGCTCTGGAGACCAAAGAAAACAGAGCACACGCCTACAAACGATGAGCCAGACATGCGAGTCTCTCTTATAAAGGTCTGCCTATACCTTCACTCCTACATAGTTTGCTATGAAGGGAAAAGCTAAAATCAACGGTATTCCCTACGGAAACCCCTCGGCCCGGGCCAGTCCCACGACCGGTGAGTCGGCGTAGGTCGTTCAATCGACCGTTCGCGAGGGCATGGTATGCTGCGCGTAAGTGCGCACCATGGGCCCCGCACGCTGCCCGGGCGCCGATGTAGCCAGTCAAAGCAAAGATAAAAGAGACAACGGAACGTGAAAGATAAGCACAAGCGACGTGAGCAAGAGATTAGAGTCACTATGGTGAAATGCGCGCGACTAAGCGACTTCAATTGTATTGCCACCTACTACCCTAAAAAGGTAAGCTGTTGTTTTCTACCGGAGTGAGGTGCTCTCACTGTACATGTTAAATGCATAGAAACCAACTTCAAACGCACTTTTTAAAACATAGTACAAACACGTACTTTTCTGTTGAAACTCTTCCTGTTGCCTTGTACAACTGTTCTGTGTTTCCGATTAAATATTTCGAAGCAGAAATCAATGTGATCACTGAACAATTAGTAGTATAAATCTAACGGTGCTGACGAATAAGGATGTATGCGGTGTGCAACAGAGCGAAATATAGAACTTAGTGATTCTTCAGTTTTCTCATGTATAACGATGCGATATTCCACTAATATGGGATAACCTAGGAGTGGACGAGTTGCGTTTAATTTACGGGATAAAGTTTTTCTTTCTAAAGAGGATTTTTGCGCTATCAAATAGTTGGAGTAATAATCTGCCTGACGAAAGGAGGCCCGCTACCGACGGAAGATTCGCAAAACGAAAACTTGTGTCTTTAGCGTTTAAATGCTGAACTGGCGAGCAAAAAATAGTAGACATAGGGACTTATGGAACAGCAGCTTGGGGGGTACTGAATGGTAGACTAGCGAGTGAAAGATCGACATCTAACTACGGCCCTTGCAGCCCACGGATTTCATCACGTTCTGTGCAACGTGGAGGGCTTTCATAAACCGCAAAATGGATGTCGCTGCAGACAGTACTGGAGTAAAAGTGATAGATACCACGCCGCAGTATGACAAAGCCTTAGAATGGTACTGAACGCGGCGTTTTCAATCTCAATAAGTTACATTAACAACCGATGTACAGCCTGACATTAGGCACATAAGGCGGCAAACTACTCACTTCATGTGCACTGTGAAATATGTAAAATGGTCTTTCAAAAAGACCAACAAGTGCCTAATTGAATTGTCCCATACTATGTCATGACCATACAGTAGCTTTGGACGTAGCCTCTCTTCATGAAGAGAGACTCGAGCTGTGCACACTATCTCGACGATGCGCGTAATAAAGGTCGTCCCAGTATATTGAGTCGAAGCCCCAGATACCGGAAAAATGTTGACAAATTAAAAGACTTTGCCGTCGTAACGTATAAAGTGTTTAACGCCCCTCTTCTGAATTTCACAGTCTTGGTCTTGATGACGTCGATGGCCTTCCGGTACTCCTGTCGAATATAGCCGACAAAATCGGCAAGCAGAAGAGTAAAGAAGACGCAGCTTAATAGGTCTCCTCACAAAGTTCGCACAATTTGCCTTGCCCGCAACAAATCCTGATCACCCTATACAAGTAGGGTTTTCTCGTTTAACAAAACAATTTCGCTCAGAAGAGAGCCTCCAGTTCCTGCGTATCAAAATGTTTTCACCAGGAGATCTCGAGGTGCTTTGTCGAAGACCTTGACACAGTCTATTAAGGCTGCGTACAAATGGTATCCGGGTTTTACCAAAGCTCATTCTATCTCTGATGGCATCACGCGATCCCGGATCTTTCCAATAGGCCCTTGTGGCATATTGCTCAGATGGACGACTTTGATCGGCTACATACTCAATCCGCTTTATAACCAATTTGCGAAAGATTTTATTCAGCTTTATTTCAGACGCTATACCACGGTGTGCGTTTGGGTCTCGTCTGCCATTGTCATACTTTCTCTTAAATAACACAGAAAGCTTGGCGATGTGCCAGGCTTCTGCCATTTGTCCCATTTTCGTAATCTCGTTGAAGAAATTGTGGAGATAGTTTGGCAAAAGCGGCTCAGACACACCCAATGCTCATAGTACACCTGGTCTGGGCTCGCACTTGGAAGAGCGAGCAATGCCTGACTTACTTCTCCTACCTTAAAGGGCAGACTCTTATTATCCTGTTCTATATGATTGAACGGTGGCTCAGTCATTGGGTTCAGGCATACCGTCTCGCAGTGATCTAGTAAACTGGTAAGGTGGTTCGTTACCTGTTCGTTGCTGAGCAGGTGGCTCATCTTTCTACGAGGTCGCACAACGTAGGCTGTGGGCTTTCGTTCTGCTCTTTCGAGCAGTCTGAATTCATCCTGCCCATCGTATTCACGCTTGTAGTCATAGCATAGCTCTATGCAAACTTTTTTTAACGAAAACTGTAAAGGATATGTCAACGTTGTGAAACAATCGGACAATGGTGCGGTTTTTTATGACTTACATACATGTGGTTTTCACGTGAAATTGCGCATCTCAGACCAAAGTCTCCCATCAATTGGAGCAGCACCTCTCCTTTATCGTTCATAGCCCCACTTAATATATCAGAACTTGTTGTGTCAGCTACCTCTGCCGAAGAACAAGATTTGGGGGAGGCAAAAGACGACTTTGCTCACCCTCCAGATCAAGTGACCCACACAGAAGTCATCCTTCCTTACACATTGCGCCGGCGGGGTTCCACCCACTGGTCTGCCAGCTGGTGAAACCCTCGCATATTATTGATACGCAGTTCCTCCTGGTAAGTTTTCGTAAAGAGTGCAATATCCACCGACGTAAGCGTGTCAACAGGCGGTAGGTCTATTGCTGCTCTAAGTCCCTCACAAAGTCAAAGAAGCCGCCACAGAGACATGGCATGGTAGCCTCCGCGTCAGCACTTCCAGATCTGTTCAGCAGCTACTTGTGAGAAGCCAGGCATTACAAAGCTTTCCAAAACCATTTTCTCGTAGCGAGCAACACCAGCACTATACGGAACACGGCTTCGTCACCCTGCGTTCACATTTTAAACACCGCCTTCAGAGAGCGGCTTCTTCGACCGACGGTACACTGTCAAGTGTACAGGTTGACAGCTGCCGTTTTGGCCGCCAGCCGTGCTACTCTCAGCGCGCTCAGCCTGCCTGCCTTGCCGAGCATACATTTCGAGATTGCTCCCGCACCATCGGCTGCGCTACCATTCTGTATACGAAGCTTTGTTTTGCCACTCCTTCTCCTCCACCTCCTCCACCACCGCTTGGTGGAGGTGACAAAGCCAATGTTGTCGTCCTCTTCGTCGTCATTTTTCGCGTTTGCCCTTGGCAAAAGTTTCCGTTGGCATTGTTGTAGTGACTTCGGCGGCAATGATGTAGCCGCTGGTGCGTTCCTTGCCGTTGGCGTGTTGTCGTCATCCTTCGGTTCATTTGATCCGAGAATAGTAGCGGTGGTGGTGGCGGCGGTGTTGTTGTTGCTGTTGCCAATGCTCTCAGTGTTGTTACGCTCAGCTGCTGTAGCGGTGCACTTAGCACCAAAAAGAGGGACTGCCTTAGCCTTTGTTCTCTTCGGTGGCGCTGTCACGGATCGGCTTTGTTGCCGGCCAACCCGGCCCACTCCGCCATCCGTCAACCTTCTTGTTCTTCGGCGCTTTTCGCCGTTACGTCCGTTTTCTTCAAGCCAACCAAGCTGTTTTTTTTTTCGTTTCGTCGCACCCTTTGATACAATTTTAAACAAGCCTGTCCCTGACTATCCGCGTAAACGTAAGAGAGCGAACAAAGTTGCCTTGCTTAATCCGAAAAGCATACTTGCAGTGTCGATCTGCCATTCTATGTGTGGTCACGCTGAAGTGCAATTAAATCAAAAGATAGCAATTTCGAAGTCGGAACAGCCGACGAGGTATGCCATGCGCTCATATGGGAGATAACCCAAAAGATTCGGTCGAACTGACGTTAGGTGACCTGTCGTAACTGGTTAATTTACGTTGACCGTTTATGTTGCTCCACGGTGACTGCAAATGACAGAATTGGTAAACATAACTGGTTGTGCTGACGACTTTCTTAGTTTATATATGATATAAGTTTATCCTGAGCTTTGCGCTCACAAGAATTTTTAGTCCGTTGCATGATGTCATTTGGCGGAGGATCAAAAAATTCGTAGCATCACTTTTCAAAACATTGCGCAACTGTAACATGTCAGACCCTCCAGCGAAAATGGGACAGAACGAGTATCGTGCCGTCATTAAACATATTTTTTTTTTGGAAGACTTAACTGCAACATAAGTTAAATCTCAAATTGTATGCAGTTCACGGAGCGAACGCACCGGCATAAGGTCTAAGTTTTTCTATTTGGATTGCTTCATTTAAAGAAAGTCGTATATCAGACGTTCGACGGAATGAAGGAATAATCATTCGCACGTTTTGTTCGTGTTTTCATACGAACACAACGCAGCGACTATATGGCATATTCAACGAAATGTGTGCAGGGCGTTAAATATGACACCGGAAAAGTTCGTCATACTTATAATTAGTGTATAAAGCTATATATTAGTGACCTATATTTATTTGTTGATACTTAGCTCCTACGTAAACGATTTTCACCTTCAGAGTCTGATGACGTGCAGGGTTTTATAAACATATTACGACTTCTGCTATAGTGGTCGTGACGTACCGTTGTACAATGAATGTGTCTAGTAAAAGTTGTGACGTACGCCGTATGTGACTATGTTCATGATGTTGCTGGAACTCTACCTGGCCCAAGAAACGTATGCTACGGCAGGCATACGTATTGCACGTAGTTCCAGCAGGATGGAGTACACCAAGTCACGTCTACATTGCGGCCAGTCTCATCTCGTACACCAACGCAGCGTATAGCTGCGAAGTCAAACACGTCGACGTAATCTGTCATCGAAGCCCCGTCTTTCACCGGCCACTTATCCAAACAGGAACTCGGCAACTTGTGGCTCCCCTCAGATGCATGTCTGTGGAGGCCAGAAGTGGATGGCCAAGCCAAGTAAGCAAGATGCTGGCTATTTCTGCGAGTGCACCTCTGAGATGGCCCGATGTACGGCAGTACATGCTTCAAGTGTATCACACAATGTCAGCTTGCTCGGAAAATGGATTACGCGCGCTACTCTGGGCACGTGGGCTAACGCGCTGCCACTTCCTTCGCGCTGCCATGCTATAGAAGATAATGAGCATGTCGAACTTGGCCGACATTGTGTTCCGATGGCAAACACAGTCATTCAGTTCTATCGTGAGGCGCCTGGATTCTACTGCTGGGAGCGCTCGATACACAAGACACCCTTATTGTGGGAGGACCTGTCGCTTTTTGGTGGGCAGTCAACGGAGTCTACGCTGTCAACCCTTTATGTTATATATATACATATATATATATATATATATATATACGGACAAGAACAAGTCACAATACTATGCCCTTATTCAGCTCCCCTTGGTCTGTCGTTGACAATCCAGTACTTTGTCCATTGCGATATCGTAGTTATCCAGTAGCCCGATCTTCAGCCTCGCTTGCTCGCGGCGACTCGCAGAAAGGTAATCGCAGACGGAAACGAACGTAGCTTTGTCATTCGATATCGGCTGCAGACAGCTGCTCCATTTTCTCTATCACTTCCAACAACAGAGTCGTCACTTTGATGTACAACGACATCTTTAACGTGGCATCGCGGTAACGTACACCTGGGCCGTAGTTTTGCGTGGTCGGTTATAAACATATGCATTTTATATTTAAATAAACTGTGAAAACAACATTTTCTTATTTTAAAGTCCAAATTTAATCGACAGTGCGAGAGACATTAAATCTGTTTATAACAATTGAATTTTTTTTTTTCGAATGTTTACATTCGAGCGGTAAGGAGTGTTTCCGCAGTTCTCTGTTTTATTGGTGTATCTCAGTGTGTTCTAGATCATACCTGACGTTGAGAATTGGTGCAGTTTAACTTCTTTGTTTTGTGCATCTTTTGTGCTGTGAATTGACTCGTCATGGCCGTTGAACACTCGCCTAAGGGCGACCCACCATCTGGGAAACCCATAGCAGGTACGACGACGACAACAACAACGCCACCGGCAGACGTCAACAACAACGACGATTCGCCAGTCAGCTGTGTTCGAAATGTTGGCGCCGAAACGGCCGTAACTGCAGAGATCGCCGCCGCCGCTGCCGGCTCTCCGTCAACAAGTGGAAAGGGATGCAGCACAAAGAAGAAGAAACGGCAGGCGACCAGCCCTCCCCAGCAGCAGCAATCGTCGAAAGAGGCGAGAGACGTCGGCACTGCCACTATGCTGTCAACGTCAGGTGCTGCAACAACCGGCGCCAGTTATGTTGCTGGTTGTAGCACGGTTATCGGCCAGACAACGGGGGATGTTGCTACCATCGTCTGCGAATCTAGAGACGAAAGCAGCGCGATCGTCTCGGGGCAGACAGTGTCATCTGGCAGCGGGGGAGAATCCGTTCCACTTGATGATATTCATGTGGCAGGAGATGATGATGATGATGGTGCTCTGATTGATGGCGATAATGAGGGTTGGACTGAGGTCGGTGCTGGCGGTAAACCGGTTTCAAAGACGACTGCTCCTAATATTGTAACTAAAGAGCGCACTGAAGCAGTTCTCTTCTCAGCCGACGACAAGCTACTCGAGAAAAATTTTACAAAAGTGTGCATTGATATAGCCCAGCACATAAAAGGTGAAATCGATGAGCCCTGCTTTGCTCGCAGCGGTGAACTCATTATTGTGGCTTCCGATATGGTAGACAGGGCTACTTTGCTGAGTCTAACTCACCTCGCAGGTATTCCTGTTCAATCACGAACGAGTGGCCAAAGATCTACTGTTAAAGGCAAAATTTGTGGCGTTCATTCGTCACTCAGTGAGGATTTAATTGCCAACGAGCTGCAGTCTCTGGGTGTGACCGAGGCCATCCGGGTGCGGTCGAAAAGCGCCAGGACTGGCATTGTAATGCCGACGGACAGCGTTATTCTCACCTTTACGGGCATCGAATTTCCTGCCGAGGTTCGTCTCGGATTGAAAACTCACGGCGTGGTGCTCTACAGAGAGCCCCACCATTGCTACAGGTGTTTCAGCCTAGACCACATCAGGCCGAAATGCCCGTGGACGTCCCCACGTTGCCGCCGTTGCGGCTCTACGAATCACCTCCGCAAAGACTGTACTCAACCCCCAAAGTGCTGTCTCTGTAAGGGGGCTCATGAGTCTACTTGGGGATCGTGCCCTCATCGCCTCCACCGGATGGAACAGCTTAGGAAGTCAGCCCCACTACGCATTCAACAAAACGCGTCCGCTCCCACGGTGAAAATCTGCTCACCCGTGAACGACATACAGCCGTCGGCATCTTTTTCTAAACGGTCTTTTTCTGCGGTTGTCCAAAACGGTATTAAGGTCCAGCCATCGGCCTCGCTACCCAAACGGTCTTTCTCTGCAGTTGTCCAAAACGGGACTAAGGCTTCTTCACGACCCGTAAAGCAGCTCCAAAAAACAGGAGGGGATCTTAAGGAGCTCTCACCGGATGCTATCGCTCCACCGCAAGGTGACTGTCTTGACAGGATTATGCTCGCGATTACTGGAAAAATCATACCGACCATTGCCGAAACCATTGTAACACACATATGTAGCGCTCTCGAGAAGGCATTCTCGTGCATTCTCCCTGGCGCGCCTACACAAGTCACTTCCGTTGGGCCCGCTATCGGATCCCCAAACAACCTCACCGCTGGCCTGCGCGATCAGCTTAAAAACGCTCTGCTGTCTGCTGTCGCTTCAAGTTTGACTTGCTTGCGCGCACCCGAAACTGATCCCGCGTTGACAGCGACCTCCCCTGTTGTCGCGGGCGACAACGCACTGGAGTCTCCTGCGGCCTCACAATGACGTCACAACAAGACATCCGCAGATTGGCCGTTCCCACTGTCAGCGGTCGCGCAAGCAACGGTCCGAATCTTCCTACAAGGGACGTACCCCAGGCAAGTTCGACTGCAAGCACACCTCAGTCGTCACTGCATGACGTTATCCTCATGACGTCTAAAATAAAGAGCGCATCTAAGATGATTTCCTGTGTACCCCGGGGTATTCGCGACCAAATGTCTCTGGAGCTTGCAACTCTGATCAATGAGGTCTGCTCAACGGCAAGCAGAGATTCTTATAAAAGACTACTGCAATTCCCAACTGCAGTATTTTGCATACCATCCCAGAAGGAACGCGGCCGCACCCTCACATCGGTACTACGCGAGAATCTTAACCGATTCCGGGCGGGAAATGGTTCTTCAACATTACTTAGTCGGCAAGAATTTTCGTCGCACAACAACTCTGGGATGGTTCGAGTTGTGCAGGGAAAACTCGCTCTCGGCGATGTTTCCTCCGCAGCAAGGGTCCTTTTATCAACCGACTCAGTAGCGCCGCTCTCTGCCGAAACAAGGCTGGCTCTCCTGGACAAACATCCGCCAAGCCCACCTGACTTATCCTTTTCCCCGCCTCCCGCATCTGCCGGAGAGGCCCATGAGATCACCGTGTCTGCGACGGACGTCTTCAACGCCATCCGGAGCTTTCCTAACAGCTCAGGCGGCGGCCCTGATGGCCTTCGACCGCGCCACTTGAAGGACCTTATTGGCAGAGACGGCGAGGAGAACCGACTTCTTCTAAGCCTAGTACGCTTTGTCAATCTTGCTATTAATGGCAAGTTGCCTGATTTCGCGCTACCTGTTTTCTACGGCGCCTCACTTATTGCGTTGCGCAAGAAAGATGGTGGCATTAGACCCATTGCCGTCGGTCTGACTTTGCGCCGCTTAGTCGGAAAAATCATAATCAGGAAGAGCATGCCAGACATCGTCGCGATGGTCTCTCCTCATCAGCTCGGCTGCGGGATACGGGGGGGTGCAGAAGCGGCCGTCCATGCAACTTGGGCATTCGTTGATCACAACAGGAGTGCTCCAAACAAGGTGCTCGTCAAGCTGGACTTCAAAAACGCCTTTAACATGCTAAGGCGGGACCACCTGCTTAAGGCTGTGCGCACTCACCTTCCTCGACTTTACCCGCTTGTATACCAGATGTACAGGCTTCCGAGCAAGCTAATTTGGCAGGGAGAATTTATCGAGTCATGCTCCGGTGTTCAACAGGGCGACCCCTGTGGCCCCGCTTTATTTTGCATTGCTATTCATGAACTTCAAGTACGCCTTTCTTCCGAACTTCGACCTTGGTTTCTGGACGACGGAACTCTCGCGGGTGACGCCTCGGCGGTGCAGAGAGACATTGCCCAAGTTATAGAGTTCGAGGCGGTTTCAGGACTCAAGTTGAACGACTCTAAATGCGAAATTTTCGTTCCGTTTCAAAGAGCCCCTCGTCTCGGCTCCATGCTTCAAATGGTGCGCAATCTTCTACCAGCTGCCAGGTTGATTGCTGACCACGAACTCGAGCTTCTAGGGGCGCCAATTCTCGACGACTCTATTGGCGTATCTTTAACCAAAAAAGGCTCTGACCTTGTTCGCTGGTGCTCTCGACTGCGACTCTTGGACGCTCATCCAGCCCTTTTCCTGCTTCGCGTAAGTTTGTCAACTCCGAGGCTGATGTACCTCTTGCGGTGCTCACGAGCGTATGCCGAACCGGACCTGCTTCAATCGTTTGACGAAACCTTGCGAAGTACCCTTCAGGGTATACTAAACGTTCAGCTTAGGCAAACCTCGTGGTTACAAGCTTCGCTCCCAACGTCCGCAGGGGGAATGGGGATTCGCATGGCTTCGCAGATTGCCATTTCTGCCTACCTCGGGTCCCTAAAGGACACCGAGACTTTGGTGTCAGGGATCGCACCGCCGGATGCCTACACAAGTTTCATCGCCCAATCGGAACAAGCCTGCCGCTTCTACGCGGAAAAATGGGGTCCACTGCCGGAGCGCATTTCACAATCGGCCCTGGACTTGCAAGTAGTGAAGTCGATCCAAGAGCGGTTAATGGTCCAGGCGAACAACGTTAAAGAGCAGGCGCGGCTTAGAGCCGTGATCGATCCGATGAGCGGAAAATGGCTTCAGGCCATACCCTCACCGCAGCTGGGGACGATGCTGGACAATACCACACTCCGCATCGTCTCCGGCCTGCGTTTGGGGGAATCAGTCTGCTTCGCACATAACTGTGCTAGATGTGACCTACCGGTGTCTTCTACGGGTGAGCATGCTCTGGCTTGCAAAAGGAGCGCCGGTAGGTTTTCAAGGCATTCGGCGCTGATCGACGTAATACACCGGGCAATGCAATCCAGTCAAAGAGCCGGTCGGTCTGTCAGCCAACAGCCAACTGCGTCCGGACGGCCTGACTCTAGTTCCATGGAATGAAGGTCGCTGCCTCGTGTATGACGTCACCGTGTCTTGCACGTTGGCCGCTTCGTATGCTCGCCATACCAGCCGAGAGGTCGGAGCAGCCGCTCGCCTCGCTGAAGATCGCAAGTTGGCAAAGTACCGTGAACTGGAGCAAAACTTCATCGTTCAACCAATCGCCTTCGAGACATTAGGCCCAATGGGAAAAATCACAAAGAGCTTTCTAACGGAGCTGGGATCCAGAGTCGCCGCGTCAACCGGCGATAGAAGGGCATGGCAGTTCTTGCTACAAAGAATATCAGTTGAAATACAACGCGGAAACGCCGCGTCGATAATTGGTTCATTGCCTACGGGCAACGGACTTCCCATTGAAAAATCTAGCTAACGTATAGGTAGAGCCTATCCGCGATAGGAATCAGAACTAAAAACATTTGCTTCTTGTATTCTAATGAAAGAAAAGTTTGGCGTTTCTGTCGCCTATGAGACCTGCCAAGGAAAGTCAGCGTTCAAATCCAAAACCCAGGACATTTTGCTATATGATATCTAAAAAGATAAATTTATATTTCATCTTGCACGATAAACGAATTTTTGGAAGACTTTGGTGCCTAATAAGCACACTTTGAAGCTCGCAAAGGGGTAACGCTTAGGGTTGAACAAGAGGCTTGTCAGGGCAAGCTTGGAACCACGTTACCGGCCTTAAGACGAGTCCTTGCACTTTTGCACGCGCCCGGGAATGCCCAGCCTAGATTTTCGACCGACTGAGTACCTACGTTAAAAGAGAAGGTACGCCGAAAATAATTTTAGTCGGAGAGCACAGGCAGTACACACAGTTAACCTGAGCAAGATATTTAGAGCAAGATATATATCAAGAAACGTTATGCTATGTTATCTGAAGAACATTGCTCACTTCAATTTTCTAGGAACAAATTAGATAGATAATACGAGTATTAACTATATGGTTCAGGAAAGAGAATCATGATCATCCACAACTCACCAACAGAGACGAACCTATCCTGTCGCAAAAACAACGCGCACCCCTGTCGTAACCTCCGAAAAATGCAGGACCTGAACTAAACACTTTACGGAAGATAAATACTGTAATAGATGCACTGATGTAAGCAGATATTGTGCTCTCAATGTGTTTGTATTTGAGTAAAGGTGCGCGAGCTCAATATCTACATCCATAAATGTATTGACACTTATCGCTGATGATAACTTCAAGAACACTAGGCTGGAAAGGACGAGGGATGCGACGTGACCATGAGTCGTCATTAAACCTGATACGGGTAACATATACATAATGTATTATACGGGAAATAAAATTTACCTTATATAGGCATAAAAAAATAATTGCAGCTATGTATAAAGTGTAGCGCTCATAAAAATAGAGCTTGTTTAAATCAAACAGCTCACATCGTGTCATGTTGGTCTCTGTCTCTAACTACCATCTCTGTCTACACACTCTGTCTCTAACTACCATCAAATGAAAAGCGCTCAGCTATGTCGACGTAAAAACGATTGCATGAAAATACACAGGTATCTTTGGCTTTTAAAGGTTTTTCTTGGCAATTGAAGCGTTCTATTTAAGCAGTGTGATTTGTCAGACTCTTATCAAGCTCATGTAGAATCCTAATCCAGCTAGTCTGATTTCGTTTAGCGCCTCGTCAAACCGATCTCTTGGATCCTATATTTCATATCATGAGCGCTCATTGCGACGGGCTTTCCTGGCAACACCTGACATCAATACAAGTCAAATGTGAGTCTTCTGAGTCTAGAAAACTTACAGCTGACTTGCAAATACCCCCCCCCCCCCGTCTTTATGAAAATTTTAAAATACGCTTATAAGAACCTGACGTTGCATATACGAGCTAGCGAACATTACCTGAAACTAGCGTGTCTGTCATACATCTATATTTACGTGATTCTGCTCCCTTGAGACCTCGGGCGTGCTCTATCTTGCTCATCGCTGTTTATGTACATATATTGAGTAAACAATTTTCTTCGAGAATAAAGAGTAAACATTGTCGAGGTGCAGTTCTAGCCACGGCTGTGCGATTTCTGCGTGTGCAGCGACCACACAGCTAGAAGCTGAAGGTCAGCCATACGGTGCTGGCGTGGCGATCCACCTCTTCGTTAAACATTTATGCAGCGCTGAGTGTGCGAGTACAAAGCTTTGACTGGCGGTCGTCGCGCATGACTTGTTCCATCTCGGGTTCTGTTTAGACTGCACCCACCGTTCTCCATCGTCATTTCACGACGACGGACGCAACGAAGCATTTTAATGGATATTGCATGCTTATATCAGAAAAATTGTATATATATATATATATATATATATATATATATATATATATATATATATATATATATATATATATATATATATATATATATACACCTTTGACGTTTTGAGGCTTTCGGAAGCTTCGAGGCGTGCGGTCATGTGCTCTCAAGCGGTGTTCTTGGTGTCCAGGCCGCGGCTAGCTTTGCGATAAGGCTCAGATAAATTTTCCGAGCATTGCGCCTCGAACTAGCTGTCGAAATCGCTTTATCGGAAGGTGGGAAAATGCTTCCCGGAATCCTAGCTAAAAGCCTCCCGGCACAGTGAATATCTAGTTTTGTTTTGGCAAGCAACTGTTGCACGATTCTTTGCTTGAAGCTGTCTGTGTGTTTGCAAACACCAGTCTCTCCATATATAAACGCTCTTCTCCGAGACTTTAGTGTTGTCCTTATATGCATAAATATGGGTTTTGAGTGAGTACCTGCTGTGCGTGCTACGAGTCGTGCTCACCGGCGTAAGCTACCTGTCAGAATACTCAAAGATGCTTGATACCGCCTTTGGCGGTCTCGCTCATCTCTAGGTTGCGAGCAAACTCGCCTTCATAGCTAACTCCACCGAGTGTGCCAATACGTACCCTGGTGTCGATTCAAATAGTCTGAACAATGCTAAAGTCTCGGGGACTGAGCAAAAAGCCGCGACCCCTCACGGTGACGTACAACGAGGTATCACCCCTAGAATGAGCGTCACGCACTCGAGATTATATAGCAATAGAAGTGACGCTACCGAGGAACGACCAGCGAGTAGTAATTCGCTCTTTGGGATCAAGCGGAAGAACACATAAGATGCTTCGCCTGACGAAGACAAAGATAAGACCATTGTTAGCCGCTAGGGAGACGGAATTTAATTCCGTGAGAGCAAGGCAGCTATAAAAGCTTAAAAGTAAATTCCAGCAGTGGTGCAGTCGGAGTGTTCAGGATGGTTTTACAGCGGCGACCGTCGGAGACGAAGTCTTGGCCCCTTTTGAGGAGGGCACTCTCTTACAAACATTTGAGACGATCGATCTATTCCTTAACTCCAGAGGCAATGATTGGGCGCGATAAGTTCGGTGTGGTTGTACAACTGGCGTTTTTTGTGGCTTTGCGTTTGCTGGCTAATGCTGTCCCTGTGGTTACTAGATGACCTTCGCTTGCTTCGTAAAAGACTGAAATGCTGGACGTCAGCCCTGCATTTTGCGATCGGAGATTACAGACGAGAAGAGGTACGAGTGACTCACTTGCCAGCGGTAATTGGCAAATTCCCTATTATATCAGAGTGGAAGCCCTCGGACTGGGAAGCCTCCGAAACATGTCGTAATGATCAGACACACTACTTTGTCCCTTCTTACTCCCCAAGAACCTTTCTGAACATTTCTATATTAGATGATGATAATAGCTACGAAGCACCCCGCTCATCTGTTGAATGCGAGGGGTAACCCCTCGGGTGTGAACTAGACGCGAGCTATCCCGTTACAGCGTAGTGGCCCCATCAGCGACACCACAAGTTAACAGACATCACGAGAGGATGCATCTATTTCGGACATGTTAGGGCCTGGTGTTAGAGAAGTCTGATTTGTCCTATGTAAATCCTACCCAAAGCAGTAAGGTCGCAGGTGGATGAGCTGCTAACTAAACTGACCTCAACGACAATAAGGACGCACTATATTCCTCCGTGTCATTGGCATTACGTTTCCCAATAAAGAGAGAGAATGCAACTTTGCTAGCCCGGCTAGCCCGCGCGAACCTTAAATTACGTCGAGGTTTGCTCGATGTGCTTTCTACACCTGACTCAACCTGTAGGAGAGCAGCGGGAAGAGGTACGGACGCAAGTGTGGTTCGATGTATCTGCGACACATACTATCGTCGAACGACTAACTAACTAACTTACTAACGGCACTACCAGTAAGTTACACGATAAATACGCTATTTTTCCCAGATAGCAGGAATACGCTATAGTAAAGTATACAGAAAATAATCCCTACTCGTAGGACTGCTTATCTTCAGACGAGGCAAGAGCTCCCGAAGTGGCGCAGCAGCGTTATCTACCCACATCGACATCTTTGAACATAAACATTGTGTCGCACGTCGCTGCGTTCAGTTCCACTTGTTGCCTTATATTCACTTTGAAACTGCACTTTGAAACAGCCATATATATATATATAACACGGCTGTATTTCGAGACGTCCTCTAGGAACCGCCAAGGGCTTCATCGTCTAGGTACCATAAAGTGGATGGGCATCTTAGCGACGCTACCAGGTCGTTGACCGCTAGGCAGAACACGGATCGGCTAGCAGGGCCCCTGTCACCGACATAACGGTCTCACTCAACGCTATTTGCATGAAAGCTTCCTGATACACGAGTCAGACGTATTTGTACCTAGGGGGAGTATTCCGACCCACACTCTAAACATGTCGTCCCGGCATCAGGACCTTTTTGAGATACTAGTCGGTGTCGTGAACGTGGTCTGCCGTGTCAACGTTTCGGATTTATGGAGGCCTTTTGTCTTTGCAGAGTTGAAAAGTTTTTCGTGTTGGAGATGACCGATGGATCACCGAGACTTTGCTTGTTCATCCCGGTTTCTACGGGATTCTACAAAAATTAGTATTCGCGATAACACAGATCCTTTAGGAATGATGATTGACGAACACCAGCTAGAGCTCGGTTCGAACAATGGGCTGAACAACGCGATGCACTCGGGCCGGGAATGTGCTCGGATCTCAAACACAAAATATGTCTCGACGCTCGCAATGGGCCTTAAGGCCTGCGGCACGAACGCCGAATGCATACATCCTATTTTCACCCTGGGGCGGGGCAGTGTGTATGTATTACAGAGAAATATAATATACATATAGCATTAGATACATTATAATGCGTGCTTTGAACATATGATACAACAATATAATGTAACTGATGAGAGCAGTGTGCACATTAGTTGGAAGCGCCCGTAGGCAGCAGGGACGGTCAATAAAGATCACTACATCATTTTATTCTTAATGTTTACATCCTATTGAGAATTCGATAAATTCTGATAAAATCTTCTCCTATATATATAGAACATATTGTGATGATTTATTAATGAATGACAATACGTTTGCACACTCGGCAGTGCTCGCTTATATATATATATATATATATATTATTGGAACTTGCACGACAAAAATAATATATATATAGCATTAGCATGGAGGCTGGGTGAGGAAATTACAACTGTAGCAGTGAACGAGAAAGCCGAGCGCGGCATAGATGAGAGCGGATTGCGCTTACGACATCAACGAATGACGTGGCTTGCACTCAAAAGGATTTGCTTGGGACACACATGTCGAATTGATGAGGGAACTCATGAGTGACCTCGGCAACATAATCCGATAGGCGCTCGCCATTTCTGCTAATGGCCCATAGTACTGTTCGATATCTGGGCCATTAAATAGTGAAGCTTAAGGGGGAGGTATGTTCAGTGGGTAGGGTCTTGCGGGACCAAGATCAAACTGCTGGGGTCGAGTCGCGCACGGCTCGAGGAACATGCCCCGTTCGTAGCAATTCTTCTAAACCTTCTGAAATTGATTATTCATGCAAATAGTAATATTACGGTGAATAATAATCTAATTAATGGATGAAGTTTAACAGGATGTTGGGGGCTTCTAGCGGGGAGGGAACAGTTCTGGTACTAACTTACCCAGAAGGAAACGAAGATACCAAATAAGGAACAGTATAGAGCATACACAGTGGACAAAATTAATACCGCGTTACAGGCACTATTTTTTATGACTGGCGTAATCAGTGTAGAGAATACAAAAACCAGCACCGATATTACAACCACAGCAGATGAGATCGAGCGCGTGGCATAGAAAATTACAAAAAAAAGCGCAATTTTAGTCTTCGATAGGGTTAGAGGAGAAAGAAGGCTAATAATATAGAGAAGGGAATTGGAATATAAAAATCCGTACAATGAGTGGCAGTGCATATAGGGGATGGTTATCAAAAAGAAGAATATAAATCACAGAGGAGGAAGAATGAAGGAATAAGACATTTACATTAACAAGAAACATTAATTTACATTGACACAAAATGTACGGAAAGCTGTCCTTTAAAATAAATGAAATTTTAAATGTATGCCACTGTGGTCCACAGCGCGGGGCTTTGAAGGAAGTTAGAATGAGTACAAGTAAAAGTAATAAGATTTATTTTTTATTTCCGCCAAAGAGTCTCTTATGGTAAAAAAGCATGTCAAAATGTATACAAAGATAATTCCAGATAAAGTTATAGTTTAATATTAAAATAAGATTGTCGCAAATTAAATATGGGCTAAACAGGTTCAGGCGTGAAGACGGCTAAGTGTAATAATAAGCATAGTACAATGCGCAGCAAGGTAGATTGGGTACCATACTCAGCTATGGGCAAAGTCGAAAGTAACGGAAGAAATGGTGAAATTAGGGATTAAACGGGCATATGCAGGCAAATAGAATTTTTTTTTGCCACAGGCCTTAAGACACATAACGAGCATCGGTACATATTCTGTGCTCAGTATATGTAAAAATAAATATGTGTGGTATATTAGAACAACAGCAAGTTTAGCAGATATATATGACAATAAAATGCGGAAAATGGACTGGGTAGAATGAGTATACTATAATTCAAGAGGGACTGGGCTATCAACAGATGCCAGGCAAAGAGAGTGAGTCAATTGAACATTGTAAAGGAATGCACAGCTTCAGGAAAGATCCGCGATATAAATCTGTCTGAGGCCCCAGCTTAAGGACCAAACTTCGTACAAAACATTATCAGCTCCAAGCCGTCAACGGTGATCACAAAACAATCCTGCAATAGGAATGACAAAACAGGTCTTACTTTGATAACTGTTATTGCTGCTATTGATTCTTATATGATGGCTATTTCCCGCAGCCTCTCTCAATATTTTCAAGATTTGTATTTCGCTCATGTAGTCATCTTACTATCGCTTGTATCCGTTATTATATTTAACTATGTTTTCTCGTGCACAGTATCTCGTTGAGCGGGCGGGCGTCAGGACGTCCGGGCAACCCCTCCATTCAACGCCCATTCTATTCGTGTAGACCAATTGGCGGCTTGCTGCAAATGTGAAGACCTCGAGAGCGGTGGAAGCATTGGTTGGCGTGTGTCTCGCGTGTGGCGACACTGCCGCAAGAACACGGCCAGGCCAGGCGTTAACTAGCGCCGGACTAATTAGAGTTAGCGATGGATGAGATCGAGGGGTCGACGTCGTCGAGTACCCGTCGTATGTCTGTAGCCGAAGAAGCGGTAGCCGTACTCGAAGTAGAAGACGAGGAAGTAGTCGTAGTAGCAGCAGCAGGAGGCTTTGTCGTCATCGTTCTCGGTGACCCGGTACGTCTAATAATAGCAGCGGCTACGGAGTAATCCCTGAAGGGGTTGGACAGACCGCGACACTTGAGGGGTTTGACAAGGAGGGGACGACGGGAGCAGGAATCAAGCGTCGTAGGGCGACCTCTACACCGGCGGTGGCGGCAGCGGCAGCAGTACCAACAACCACAACGACAACAACAACACCCTCTGCGTCAACGACAACAACAACACCCACTGCGTCAACGACGTTCGCAAGCCGCTATTCCGACCGCTCAGCCTGTCTACCGAGCGCACCCAGGCACGATGTCCAGAACGCGCTGATCGGGAAGGTCTGAAGCCTGAATCGGGAGTAGGCGGACGTGCAAGACGTTGCGTGACTAAGAGGCCATTAGTTCAATCTGTCTTCTCGTTCTGTATCGGAAGGCCAAGGCGCGAGGGGGGAGTCGTAGACAGACGATGGCTAGAGACAGGCCAGGCCAGGCCAGGAGGAAGGAGGTTGGGGAATACCAAGGAAGGCAGAAGAATACGACGAAGAAGGAGGACGACGATGATAATAATGTATCTCTAACGTGGGCTGACACGCGTGAAAGGTGTCGAACGTCAGCCAGTCTCGCTCTCGATCACAACGAGACGGCTTGGCGCTGCCTCGCAACGAGATGGTAGCTTCGCGCAAGTACGATGCGACCGGACGATAATCTGATGCTGGAAAAGCTTTGACGACGACCACCGACATTTTCGGTGTGTTTTTTTTCTAAGCATCGTCGCCGCCGTCGCTGTTGCTGTTGTTGTTGCTGTTGCTGCTGTCGATCTTCTCGTCTTCTGCCGATGATTGGTGCCATTTGATGGTTGTTAACTTAAGCTATGATTAGTCGGCGACCGCCGTCGAAAAACTTCGAGCTTCCCGCCTAAAAACCTGCCAACATCATCCTCTTCTATCGTTCTTGTGCCGAGATTCAATCCGCAGGAGGACAGGGCGACGCAGATTAATTTTGGCTACGGTCGAGGGAAAAAGACAAGGCTCCACGTTCTGCCTAGTATCTCGTACTTGCCCGTACTCGTTAATGAGACACTGAAGTAGTTTTACCTCAGGATGCTAAACTCGGCTCTCTTCCGCAATTGGGCCGAGTGTACATCCGAAATTAGATGTATGCAGGTTAAGGTTGTGGCCTCCCGCCTGTCAGCATGCTGACCTCTAGAAAGGCCGAGTTGTATATTAAATAGATATGAACAAATGGTAGTCATCTCGTCAGACCATCGAAAACGAGGCTTATATAATGTGCAATTCGTATATCCGACGCTGTGTGACTAGCGCTAGACGAGCTTTTCCCTGCAAACGTTATTTGTAGACAGATAACTGAACAAGGAAAAGGGGAGCAGTCCATTTTCAACGTCGAATAGAAGGAGAGCGCATCTGTGGATCAAAAAAGGACACGGCTTATGTTTATATATAGCAAATTGAGAGTGCTCTGCCAAACCAGTATATATATATATATATATATATATATATATATAAATATATATGTATATATATATATATATATATATATATATACATATAATTCAGCGACATTCACAATGTTAAAAATCATTATTCATTTTTAATGAGATAAACATATTTTTCAACGGAGTAGTATATCAATATTTAATTTCCGTATTATACATTATATATATATATATATATATATATATATATATATATATATATATATATATATATATATCTACGGAAATAGCCGTATCTGCCGCCGTTGTTGACTACAATTAGTTGAACGTTATTCATTTTCGCAACTCAGTTTCGCGCGGCAAACCCAACAGCCACCACTAAACGAGCGCAGTTGTACGAACACTATTCCCCTTTCGTCATCGCAGCAATAAAGACTACACAGTCAACCGTAAAAGAGACGGTAGCAATAACGGCGCAGGGCAGAGTGCCAATGTCTTCTTATTAATTTTATTAAAGACAGTATAAAAAAGGCAACAGAAGCAAGATACACGAGAGCGTACGGTTGACAATGCCGTACTGACTGGTGCCCCCTCAGCGGTGACAATTGATTTGCATTGACAACTTGTTTTAGCCGCTACATACGGTGAGCCGACCGCCACGACTTCGGCGCGCTTTGGCCTAACATATCGAAGATACCCAGTAGTTGAGTCGCCTCGCCCCGTAGGCCGTGCTAGTCTGTGTTAGTGAATCCGGCAGACGTTTCGGGAGAGTTTGAACCTAGTATCAATCATAATGAGTGCTACCGATGATGACAACTTGCTCGCTTCGCTACGACGATCAGTGGGAAAGTGTGAAGTATCCCGACCGGACAGAAACGGAATGATGGACTTAACATGCGTTTTAAGACGACGTCAACAACAAATACGTGGACCAGATCTGCAGGTGTTGACACGAATATGTCGTTAACGGATGTAATATTAGAGGAAGGGAAGCTTACTGTCCCGAGTATAGTGACAGGGCGATGACGACACTCGCTATTTGAACTCGGCTGGTGGATGGCTGCAGCACAGCAGTGCCTTCTGCGTCGTTGTCGTCGGTGATTCCGACTGCGTCGGCAGCGTCAATAGCAACACCATGTTCCAGCTCGGGTTGCTCTTTAGACCGAATATTTGGCGGCAATGTATTGAAATATCAGTTGTTCATTAGACAATTGGGAAACTGGATTGCTCGCCGGTCCGACGCTTTCTCAACGGACAACGGGCTAATATGCCCTTTGAAACGCCTGATAGGTGAACCGCACTAACGTGTGGCTTTGCTGGAAGCTTATGAAAAAGTTGCATTGCCCCGCGTGGGTGATTCTATTAATAGCCAATGGAAGTTTCGCGCTTTCTGTTCGACAGCAGAATTATGGTGGCGTCTGCAAATAACGCACTTGCTTAATATAGCCTTGATTACCTGGCGGCCTAAATGTATGTATTTTATTAAACAAATTTCAAAACATTGTGGTCACTAAATTAGCTTGCTGAAGAATCATCACCGCGCTAAGAAGCTAATGTGAAAGAGACCGCGCGAAGCGTGTTTGGAGCAACAACCCAGTATTAGATACTACTATACGGCCGCTATTCGGTAACTATTGCGAAAAAAGACGGCATTGCAAACCGAATCTCAAAAAGACAGCGTTGCAATGACTAGAGTTGACACTTATTAAGCCCTGGCGTGATCCTGCAAAGTACCAAAAGAATAACGACGAGCTTATGATATTCGCCCGTGTCGGATATTTTTTTTTTTTCGTAAGGCAATTGCCCGTGTACGGATTTTTCATGTCATGGCTAAGTTTATTCCACTCCGGCATTTACCTTGTCTAAATTGGAAACCATGCAAACCAATTTAAGAGTGGCCGGTCTGGGTCTCGAACCCAGTCCTCCCGAATGCAAGGCAAAGGCTTTGCCACTAAGCCACCTTGCTCGGTGGCTCGAATATGCCGAAGAAGTTCACGACTTTTAGGGCAAGCGACTTCGTCACGACCATCTGAGCGTGAAGGAGCCTACTATGTGCCTCATCATTGGGTCGGCCCCTACGAGAGATCCCTGAATCGTATTTGATTGCAGCAGTGCTGCACCAGGAGAATGTTCCCTCAATCATAATCTTCTGTCCGTCAAACCTGGCATTATGGGGTTACTGATACCGTTTTGCACACGTTTGATGGCCTTTCAGCTTATAATTACAAGACTGAGGTCGTGTCTGATGACAGGAGGTTGTTCCGGTTCCTACGGAAGTGCCCGAACATTTAAGCCATTCGCTCCTATCGGAGGTGTTGTCGTGGGGTGGTTTCTTACTAACTGCAGTTCTGCAAAGGCACTTTCACCTAATTGATCCAAAGAACAAGATGGTGCTTTCGAATTTGGTCTCTCATGACGACATGTTGCGTAGCTTCAGCAGCGAAGAAAAACCATACCGATTTGCAATGAGGTTAACTAATGAACAGGGCCAGGCTACTGGAACTCCGCGAACGTTGTCGATCGCCTCTGCGATCTCAGGCCTGAGCATCTTGACTGCACGGATTTGAAAACTGATGTCGGGAGAGCCAGGCCTTGGACTACCTGGCCATTCGAAGAACGTACACTCACCCAAACACAAGGTGATCAATGCCAATGAGCTGCACGTTTTCGCTAATGCTTCTGAAAAAGCCTCTTCCGCCGTTGTTTACATTCGGACGCTATACGTTGACGGTTTAGTCGACGCGGCTCTCCTAATGACAGAGTCACGTCTGGCTCCTCCGGCAAGACAGACTCTGCCCAGACTGAAGTCGATGTCCGCCCTCGTGGCTTTTCGACTTCGCAACTTTCTTGTCGACAAGTGTCGACTACCCTGCAGTTTGCCCGCTCTGCACTCTATACCGACTCGATGGTAACCTATCACTGGATGCCAGCAGAAATGCAAATTGCTAGGAGATGTTTGTGGCCAACGGGGTTAGCGAGATATACAAACAGTTAGCCCCATCCGAGTGGTACTTGGTCTCCGGGGAGCAAAACGTCGCGAATTTTGCGACTCGAGATGTCATTGCCGCTCGTCTCAGAAACAACAGTATGGAAAGAATGGTGGTCGGGTCCGAGTAGGCTCCGCGACAGCGGCGATACCTCCTCCCCGGCATGCAACCTGGTGTCAGCAAGTCGTATTTGAAGCCAGTGTTAGGTTAGGTAAAGTCTATTGTCACCCTGGTCGATTAGAGCATTAACACCCCTCTTCTCGATCTCAGCAGACCCAGCAGCATTGGCAAGGCTGTTTGCCTAAGCTAAGTTATGTCGCCAGGTTTGTTAACAAAAAATCGGCTGCCAAATTCTGCTGCCGCCTATCGCTCCGCAGGGCTGTACAGCTGCAGAGCTACTGTTCGGGTGGTGTCAACAGGAGCGATTCAAGGATGAGATGGCGCGTGCACTGGCCGGCAATCGCATGTCAGCAAGGTCGAAAAAGTTGAATTATCTTGACTCAAACACGACACCTGACGTACGATGAAAAACATCCAGTCGTAACCTGGAGAGTCGCGTCTGGCGTATTTTCTGGTAGTCAAGACTCACCGTGTTAACACACACTTTGGTCTATGCTTAGACGATGCTTCTAGAGCAGGTTATCAGGCTATATGCAAGCAAGTGTGCTGTTTGCAGAAACCACAACGAACCTGCCGCCGACCAGAAAAGCGTGCAGCTTCCACCGCAGAGAGTCGAGATGATAACGCCATTTTATGTCCTTGTGGGCTGGACTTCTCTGGCCCACTGTATGTCAAAATAAATGGCGTTGACACAAAATGCTATGTCGGGTTGTTCTTTACGTGCGTGAGTAGTCGCGCTATACATCTGGAGGTAGTGCTGACGATGGCTACTCCGGTGTTTCATTTCGCGCTTCGACGATTCCCCGCGACAGCGTCTGGATGCTGTCGATTGGTGTCTGGCAACGCCAGAACACTTGTCAAGGCATTCGCCAAGGTAAAACGCCTTTGTTTGCCCCAGATTTCCTGGTATACTGGCATTTGTGAACGTGCCGTGCGCTCGGTAAAGGCCGCCCTGTACACAACACTCCAAATAAGTTTGATCGGCTTTGAACTATTCCGCACTATCCTGCGCCCACCGAGATCGCGGCTGTGATTAACTCGCGGACAATCACCTATGCCAGCGGTGACCTCCGGGGAGCTTTGCGCGATTACGCCTGCTGGCTTTGTTCACGCCACGACGCTACAGCCGCCGCGTGCCGCACTTCCACTCGACCCACTAGGTGGGACGGCGCTTATCAGTGACGGTCTAACTCGTTCTGAATTCAACCGCGCGACCAAGGTCATGAGACGCTATCTTAGGAATCTCTCCGTTCCACGAAACCGCGAATATTTGCCTAAACTACGTTCTGCCAACATCGACAGCTCGGGTCGGCATAAGACAAGCAAGGTGGGCGACGTTGCCCTAGTAAAGGACGATAACGTGCCGCGACTACATTGACAACTAGTTAGTCTCGCATCCAGAATGTCGGCCGAGACAGACTTGTGCGTGGACCAGCCAAATTCGTTTCAGTAATGGCCGGATGTTCACCCGCGTAGCTCAATTGCCATAACGTCTGAAGGTGGTCAATACATTTCACTATGAATATAAAGTCTAGCACGTCTATGGGTAGTTAAAACCGGGACAGCTCTTCACTTACACTCACTTTGTTTGATGCACTCATAACTCTGCGAATTGAAGCGTCGGCGCAATTGTACACCAGACTTCTTTCTGCCAGGCGTTTTCAAAAAGCTCTCACGGCACTGGAAGAACGGCTAGACACCCTAGCTTTTAAAGATACACCGTAAAATAAAAAATTATAACAATCATATTTATTTCACTCAAATAGAGTATGTACAAAATAGTTCATGCTATTATTAAACATAAATACTTGTTGTTTTGCCGTTCCACCGAGAGAATAAGTGTAAAGATCTTCGTTGCAGTGCCGGACAATCAACCGCGTGGTAGAATAGTCTTCATGGAACTCCCTACGGGAGCATACGAGGTGATGGAACCCGTGTACGATGTACCTGGTATATACATGCCTGTCATCGCAGGCCACCCCGGCCCACAACCAAAGAGACTTAAAGACGTCGAGCGTTCTTACCTCCGTCGCTGCTTCCGTGAATTTGCGTCGCCACTCTTCCAAGAAATGGTTAAGTGGCTCCGTCAATGGCATACGCAGCCTAAGCCGAAGCATCTCCACGATCGGCGCACAGTCCGACAATACATACACGAAGCGGCTTCTCGCCTTGATTGAAAGGCAGAGTACTGGCTTCATGTATAGTGTGAAGCACTTTTCAAGCAAATTAAAATTAGCTTGAGATAGGTGTTGCCACACTCTGTCTAAACTATACGCCAACTTTGGCAGAGTTTTTAACATAAACAAGCGCACTGCCGTACCGACGGACAGTCGCCGTACATCTCCGACCCCTCCGTAGAGCTGCCAGTGCCGAGGTAACACTGTTTTCGATGTGTGTAGTAAACGATGTTCCCCTGTAGTGAATCCGGAGACCCAAGTATGGGAAAGAGTTTACAAACTCCAATGGCTTCCCGCAGCAACGAATAACGTCGTTTGCACCTAAACGCCCACCGCGACGAAACTTAATCGCCTTTTTGCGTGAGTTTATTTCTAGCTCTTTTTTCATGAGATACGCCTCTACCATGGCGGTAATGCGCGAGATGGCACCAATGTTACGATGAGCAACAACAATGTCATCAGCATACATCACTACCACGGCATGTTGACACTCTTGACGCACGTATTGAACAAGGTCGGCCAGAAGCAGCGTGAACGAGATGCAGCTTAATGGGTCCCCCTGAGGAGTCCCAACATTCTGCGTTAGCTCACGCACGCCGTTCCTTCCCTCGACCAACAGTGTATCATCGTCGAAAAAACTAGAAAATACTCGCAGAAGAGCTCCACCTATGCCAATCTATCTAAAACAATCGATCATAAGATCGCGCGGAGCCTTGTCAAAGGCCTTGACGCAGTCAATGAAGACTGCATACAGGTGGCCCCCTGGACGAGACACCGCCCGTTCTACTTCGGATTGCAATAAAAATTTATAAAAACCGTTATAGTTGCTGTTTGTATGCGACTTCGTTTCGACGCGCCATTGTGAGCGTCTAGCTCATGCGCTATCTATATATGCATAGATGAATTACATTTTAGCGTTAGCTCTCTCTCGTACCTTGAAACCGAGTTAATAATGTCACTCTTAATAAATTTCGCCATTAAAAAGCAAATTACCTCAATAGGCTACTTAAGATCGGAGAGTTGGATAGAGCTGCCGATAAACTCGCCTAAAAAATCATTTACGCAAATCTGTATAGAGACTTTTGAAGCATTGCAGTGCACCGTATTGTGATATCCGAAAGTTAGCGGCATGAAGCGGCGCCAATCGCTCCGTACGAAGTAATGGGAGTAATACGACCGTACTTGAATCAATAAAACACTGCTCAAAATGCTCAAGAATATTGAGTCAACCTTGTTAAAAGTCTGCTTCTCAACTCCCTCAACAATATTTTTAATAATAGCCTAAATAAGAGTTGCATATATATATATATATATATATATATATATATATATATATATATATATATATATATATATATATATATCATATATATATATATATATATATATATATACATAATATATATATATATACATAATATAATATATATATATATATATATATATGCATACATATAGATGAGCGTATGTAAACTAGAACCTAGTCGGACTAGTCTGGCCAGCTGGGTGGTCAAAATCGGGTGTCGAACGCGAGGTCGTATCTACTGAAGCCGCTGTCGTCGCCTTCGTTCGGCAACCTCTTTCCGACAATTTGGCCAGTCAGAACCAAGCGCACACCAGTCAGCAATATCAATGATGAGGATAATGAGGATGAGGATGAGGACGACGCCGACGACGACTTCAGCTCACTTCGATTCAACAGGCCTAGGGCGACGGGCCGGGTGGGCCATTTCTGCAGAGATTCGCGGACAGCCGCAATCCCTTCATTGGTGGACTGCTGGGGCAGCCATAGCTGCTGCTGCTGCTTCTGGTTCTGCTGCCGCGCGTGCGCCCGCGCTCATCTCTCGCTGGGTTCGCTTGCTCGCCTGTTGTTAGTTCGGGCGCTGCTAATAGAAAAAAGGTGCGAAACACACACCTTGAAAAATCATTAATAATATCCGTCATCTCAGCCCCCCACTTTTTGTCCAGCCCAGGCTATCCATTCCTCCATTCCTCCCTCCCCCTCCGTTTAGATCATCATCACCCTATCGTTGGTCGGCAGGCAAGTTCGGCGCCGCACAACTGAAGTGAGCAAGTGAAGTGAAGTGAAATGAAGGCACACATCGTTGGCGGTCCTATGTGTGTGAACCAATGCTGCTGATGACCTGAGGAAACGTTCATCATTAAAGCGCGTGACAACATAAACGGTAGCAACTGCAACAATAACAGTAGTAGCAAAAGCAGAAGCAGCGATAGCAACAACAACAACAACAATCAAAACGAAAGCAACAACAACGGCTGCGGCAGCAGCAGCAACAACAACAACAACAACAACATCACCAGTAGCATCATTTTTCTTAACAACAACATCAACAACAAATCGCACCCATCCCATTCGTCTTCATGATGAAGCCAGTGGTGACAGAGATGCAGCGGCGGTTGCGGCATTGGAATAGGGCCTAGTCTACCGGCCGTAGACGGTATTCCGTCCTATATCTGCTTCTCCTTCATAGATAGATAACGTCGTCCCTTCATTGGACGGCGGCAGGACGAAGGGACCTGAGGATCGGGCAATGCTTCGTTCGCATCAGCGTCTTTCTTCCTCCCCGTTATGTGATCATTGTTGTTCTCGTCGCCGGCGCCACCACCGCAGCCGTTGTTCTCCATGCTTCTCTCTGTCGCCACTATCGGGCATCGGAGCACGAGGAGAGCCCATCTCGAGGTGGGCGGGTGGACAGAGGCCTCCATAAGAAAGGCCCCCATAAGAAAAGCCCCGCTGCTACGACGAACGGGCGTCCGACAGGCCGTGGCCGACAGGCCGGCACTATTCGGCGGCAGCTAGATAGAGAAAAATGAGCTACTCGGGTACTAGGTTCGTTACGGAGTGCACGCCCGTATGACGGTGTAGGTAGATGTATGTTACGTTAGTGTTCGTTAGAGTGGGCACGTCGAGGTGGAGGGAACGCTGTACGTTTATCGGCAGCACACACGTATATATGTCATACGCGTTTGTATAAACATACGCATTTCTATCTCGTGTATGTGTATGTATGTACGGATCGACACTGGGGGAGGCTGCAGCAAAACGAGCAAAGAAACGTACGCATGAGTTGCGTGTCCTTGAGAAGGTTTCTCCGACGAACGCCGCGGTGTCGCTGTGCAGAAAACCGCAAGTCAAGCAGTATTACATATTTGTACAAACAAAGAGGCCAAACACACGTCTCGAATAGGAAGTATCTACAGGTATCTCTCTAGTATGCATGCAGAGTCTCAGAAATAACTGTGAGTGATATTCGAAAAGAGCAGTGTGCTTATTATTCTGTGCTCGTATCTTGATATACTGATCGAATTCTCTGCCTTTGCCACTACCTAACTAACACCTCTAGGGCGACGAAACCAACGCACCAGAAATGACGTTTATTATATTGTCACGTCACAAGCAACGTCAAAACTATCTAACTTTATAATTGAAATGTACTATTATTATATATAAAAAATGTATGCAACATTAAGGATGCTACATAACATGTATTTGAGTTAAAACGGGGTGATAAGTCTCTGCTGAAGCTTCTAAACAAACCCTCGCGCAGAAACATTGTGAACTACGTTGTGCATTTGTTGATTCAGATTTGCCAACGGCCCTGCTGTAATTCAATCATGCTTGGTTGTATGATTAGAATCGAGCCCGCTGAGAGCGCTCCAAACTTTAAGGAGGCTTACATCGGCTAGAAATGAATCTTTGAACAGACAGCTTCTACACTTTTAATGGACGATTTTTCGCACAAAAAATGATAACTAAATAGAAGTAAACAAGGTGTCTACAAAATTCGAGCACTATGGGGAGCTTTTTTTTTATATATGCCACGTTGCTTTTGCAATGTAGACATTCTCCATGACGGTAGACTACTCATTTGTCCTGTGTAGCTGATTAATCACTCATCGTCGAGATATCGTACTTAACATCATTTGTTTCAAGTAATAGTGAATAGGCATTTATCTTAAAAAAACATTTAATCATATATATATATATATATATATATATATATATATATATATTATTGTATTTTTATGTTACATCAGTGTTTCGACACAGCAATCGATCTAGCCTAGTATTTTTGCATCGACATTCGTCTTATATATATATATATATATATATATATATATGTATACAGGGTGTCTGGAAAATGTATGAGAACCGATACTAAGAATTGTAGAGCTCGTTAAAGCAAATATTTTTTCCAATGGAACATGATCTCTAGGAAGCCTTGTTTCGGAGTGAGAGTTAAAATACTACAATTGTGACACTTGTGTTTTGCCCGACATAGGAGCATAAAATGTGCTGTTGCGAAGCAACTAGTTATCCTATACAAAAACTAAGCACTGGCTGTCTCATGCCAGTGATAGCCGAATGTTTTGTTGATCTTTAAAAATTGCCGTTTACGTGGAGAAAGGTGACACTGGTGTCTTTGTCCGACATAAGAGCAAAAAAAAAATGCCGTTGCGAGGCAACTAGTTAAGCTATACAAAAACTAAGCACATCGTCGTATTCGTGAGAAAACTATTGTTTTGCTTCTTCCATTATCATATGTGAATAACATTGCAAAAATTAAGTTATTTTATTAGCCTTCATGTCCAATTCCACAAAATAATAACCCTACGACCATTCATAGCGCTCTGTGATTAAAATATTCAGGCAAATGCGCATGATGATCATTTTGGTACCAATCTTATGTTAATGCAAGCCGCGGTTGCGGAGTAATTAAGATTTTTCGACGAACATGGCGAGATTGGGTGCATGCATAAATGACTGTGTAAGGACGTTCACTACCGCCGAGGTGTCGCGCGACAGTCGCAACGTCGCCACACAATAATTTATATATGTACTACATTTCGACATGCCCTTCGAAAAATCTTAATTACTCCACAACTATAGCTCGCATTGCCATAGGTACCACAATGAACGTCATGAATTGTGCATTTGCCTGAATATGTTAGTTTTGAGCGCTGTGAATGGTCGTAGGATTGTGATTTTGAGGTATTGGGTTTAAAGGCTAATAAAAGAACTTCAGTTTTGCGAATTCTCTTCTAAACGTCTATGTCGCATCTCCCGCTCAGCGTTATATGTTCGTTTCGGAGGAAACAGAATTTTCACAAACATGACGATGTGCCTAGTTTTTGTAAAGGATAAATAGTTGTTTCGCAACAGCACATTTTATGCTCCTATGTCGGGAAAAAACACCAGTGTTACAAATTAAAGTAATTTAACTCTCACTCTAAAACAAGATTTCTTAGAGACCGTGTTCCATTAGAAAAAATATTTGATTTAACGAGCTCCACAATGTTTACTATCGATTCTCAGAAGAAAAAAAAATATATATATATATATGTACTGAGTCTATCATAACAATATGTACTTATGTTACATTTTGGTAGAACTCGGAAGGAAGATAATTTTTCCCAATTAAAGGAGGGGCAGAAGCGTTTTGTTTAGAAGTGAGGATGAAATTGATAAAAGTAGCTTTTTCTCCAACATAGCTGTGCAAATTCTACGTTTCCGGGAGAACGCACGATGGAACTGATGATACCGGTGTGTTCGATAGAAAATTCTGCATAATAATTTTCGCACCAAAGTGATGGTGCTGCATTACGTAGTTGCTAAATAACTAAGCTTTTTGTGACAGCCATGGTTGTTATGTTTTACGTTAAAGCTTGCACGTTCCGAGCCGTAAACTT
Organism: Dermanyssus gallinae; assembly: GCA_003439945.1. Classification (NCBI taxonomy): domain Eukaryota; kingdom Metazoa; phylum Arthropoda; class Arachnida; order Mesostigmata; family Dermanyssidae; genus Dermanyssus; species Dermanyssus gallinae. Next base: position 545,842 of record QVRM01004033.1, on the reverse strand, counting down.
TCGCCTCATGCTTGCTCCCTTTGCGACACACCGGTGTCGCCGAGGGGAGAGCATGGCCTCAGCTGTTCTAGAAGCTGCGGAAGACATTCGCGCCACGCCGCTCTTAACGAAGTTATTTCAAAGGCGCTGCAGTCCGCCAACGTGCCCTGCAGAAAAGAGCCCGTCGGACTGGCAACGGACTCAGCCCTACGGCCAGACGGGATGACCCTGGTTCCCTGGTCCTCCGGAAAGGCCCTTGTGTGGGACGCAACCGTGTGGGACACACTGGCGCCATCTTACAGGGATCGAGCCTCAAGATCAGCAGGCCCTGTTGCCAATTTAGCGGAACAGCGAAAAAGTTTGAAGTATCGCGAGTTGGAGGCAACCTTTATAGTACAGCCAGTTGCGATAGAAACAATGGGGGTCATGGACGAATCTACAGTACGTTTCCTGAGAGAAATTGGGAAAAGAGCGGCAAGTGAGAGAGATGAAAAAAGGGCGGGGGAATTTCTGCTGCAGAGAATATCCATTGAAGTGCAACGTGGAAATGCGGCCGCGGTGTTAGGCTCGCTGCCCTCAGGCAGTGGTTTACTGGGGTTGACCTAATTTTGTAATACAAATGTACTGCGTATAATACAAATAAATAAATGTTATTTGCCAAGACGTTTCCGCCCTCTCTTTCCGTTGGGAAAATATCTTTTCTAATCAAGTTCTGCTAAAACTCAAAATACGTACCTAACGTTCTAATACACCCTTGCTAAAGCAGGCCAAAATGCTAGCAAGTATGCATGCTTTCACTCTCGATATGGCGTCAACTACGTAACGCAGCATTATTATTTTCGTACAATAATGGTGGACAATTTGCTATTGCCCGAGAATAGTCTTTTGGGTGTACATTTTTGGTCGTAATGGCAACATTTTACGGTTCTGCACTTAAAAACTTCAACAATACATTACAAGTGGTTCTCCCACAAACGGCACAACTATGTAGGAGAAAAAGGCAAAATCGTTTTTATAAAATATTTCCTTACTCTCAAATAAGACGTTTTCGCCCTCTCCCTTTATCGGGAAAACATATTTTCGTGCCAAGTATCTATAAGATCTATCATACCCGATTATACTTAATTTAAAGTTTGGTAGAACTTGGCAAGAAGACATTTTTTCCCAATTGAGGGAGGGGACTGAAACGTCTTGTTTAGGAGTGAGAATTAAATTTAGAAAAGTAGTTATTCTGCCTCTGGTATGCTGCATAAGTGTGCAAAATCTACGCTTGCGCGAGAACCAATCAATGCATGAACGAACATATCATACCGGCGTGTTCGACGGAAAATTCGGCATAATCTGAATAAAACACGACGCCAGCTAGCAAAAGGCAAACAGTAGGATTGAGGAAAGGCAGTAAAAAGTCGATATGTTGTTATGTCTTACAATGAAGCTTTTACGTGCAGAAACGTAAAATTATAAAGATATGCCATTACGACAAAGAATGCACGCCAAAAAGACTATTCTCAAGCAATAGCAATATGATTGCCCATCCTTTTTGTACCAAACTGATGGTGCCGCGTTAGGTAGATGCCGAGTAACTGAGATTTTTCGACAGCCTTAGTTGTTTTGTTTTACCTTGAAGCCTTCACGTTCAGAACCGTAAAAGTTTGCTAAGACGTTTCCGGCCCTTCTTTCCATTGGGAACAAAATATTTTATTGCCGAGTTTTACTAAATCTTAAATTAAGTATATATGGCTACGATAGACCCTATATATATATATATATATATATATATATATATATAAACATATATACATACATATAGTTTGTATGTTAGTTGAACGATAGCTTAGATCTGAAACTTGTCCATTAGATGAAACTCGGCGTGCTATACGTGTTGCTTCATGGGGGTTAGAAGTGCAGCAGAACGGCATATCTTGATACCACTTGAAACCATAGTTATAAGTAATAAGTTCGGGTGTCATAAAAGAGAAGAAGATACTGTTTCCACTGCAGCCGATGTGCGCGTGATTCGGATAAATTAACGCCCTTCGTCGCCATCCTGCCGAAAGCTCGGAAGAAAAGTCTCACTCGGATTCCTCCCCCCCCCCCCGCCCCCGCTCAGACTCGTGATTCGCAAAGCGGCTTTTCTTCGACAACTATGGGATACATTGCGACGTGGTGTATGCTATGTACCTTCTTCTAATTCCCAGCATTAGATTCCTAGCAGGCACACTCAACCTAACTAAGAAAACTACAGCATGTATACGCTATCTCTGCAGTGCGCAAAGACCTAAACGGTAGTTCTCACAGCCATACTTTATGCTTCTCGCTTCTATCCATCCCATGTACTGACTGGAAGCAAACATAGGATTTATTAAGAACATAAGATTTATATCATGCTGTGATCTGTTCGTATAGGCGCGTTGGAATTTTTAAACAGAAATTGCGCGGTACAGTGTGATAAATTGCTATGCCGATGCAACAGAGCCCTGTACAGTGAAATAGTTGCAATAATTATATGTAATCATTACCAGAACCATCATCATCAGCATCATCATCATCACGTGTCGTCGCAGCACATCGTAATCTCAGCATGGTGCACCTGGTCGGTCGACCACCTACATCTACCTGTCTCACACACACACACCTGCGTCACACGACGGCAGGCGAATACACGAAAGTTTGCAGACGTGATATAGCTAATGATTTTGTGCACGAGAGTTTGCCGACAAGCACGTTCTATGCAGCGACGCCATACCGTCCATAACGAAGTCTTTGCTTTCATGGCTGTTTGTTCTTGTTCTTGTTGCAATACGATGTTTGCGCATGTTCAGCACACTCGTTCATCACTGTCTGGGCTCGTTACGCCAGAGGGGCGGTGCCATCAACCGGTTGCTGTCGCAGTTGAATGGGGTTCACCCAATTTTCTCCCGTTGCGCCATTTCTCCCACCCCCCCCCCCACCACCTCCTTCTCCTCTTCCACGTCCTCCTCGTCTGTGAGATCATCATCTCGGCGGAATCAGAACCGCCCGTCATTTGCGTAGGCGGCGTCACCGTCGGTGACGGTGCCCGTGCTATCTCGTCGCCAGCAATGCGGCCTCCGGTGGCCTGCCGTCCGAGCATTTTTTTCCATCCGCGCGAACTAATCTCACTAATACGTGTAACTATGGCGGCGTTATCATGATGAATGTGGTGGTGGTGGTGGTGGTGGTGATGATGGTGATGGCAGTGGTGGTGGGTATAGTGATGATGAAGATGAAGATGATGATGAATGTTGGCTCTGATGAAGACCATGGTGCTGGTGCAGAAATAGCTAGATCTTTATTTCCACCATTCATAAAATAGCAACACCCTTCGCCGCCCATGCGCGGATCCTCGGTAGCGGTTGCCCAACCGTCGGTCTAAATGCCACGGTCGCTATCGGTCTCGTGCGGCACTGGGAGTATTTCCTCCTCCCCCCCCTCTTCCTCCCACCGCGGGCCTCGGCTTCAGCAGCAGCAGCAGCGAAGGAAAGAAGCAGAGAGTTAGTGAGTGAGACTTATATTTAGCGCACCTCATTCGGGTGTTCATCGAGGCACGCGCGGGCCCATTCAAAATTTGATTCACCGCGAGGGCGTTTATGGCGAGGACGATGATGATGATGATGATGATAATAATCTTCCTGGTGATGATGATGGCGGGGATAATGTTGATGCTGATGCTGGCGTTGGTGACGGCGAAATCGTTGTGATTGCGTAGTTGCCGCGAACTGCCCATCTTGGCTCTCTATCGATCTGGGCTGGGTCACCGTGACGCCGCTCAAGTCGTCCAAGTCGCAGTGGTAGGTGCGTAGTGGCGTCATCAAAGTATGAAGAATAGAATTTATAGTAGTAGTAGTAGTAGCAGTAGTAGTAGTAGCAGCAGCCGTAGTATTAGCAAGAAATAGTGGCAGAGGCGCTCGTATGATTAGCATATCATATTTCCATTCGATATTCGCCCACCATGGATTATCTATGCTACTAGTGGTGCGGCCATTTCTTCTCCTTCGTATTTCTTCTCCTTCGCCGATCGATCCCACGGCCTTTCGTTGTTGTTGTTGTTGTTGTTGTTTTTGTTGCCGCCACCGTCGCCTCAGGCGCTGCTAGCCTGTCGTTCTACCTCTCTTGTTCATTCACGCCGCAACGCGCCATATTAATGAGCACGAATTAATACATGGACTGCGTACGCAGCCTCGATGTATTCAAGCCAAAGACGACGAAGACCAAGCAACAACAAAAGCAAAGAAAAGTATAATAAGTCAAGGGGAGGCTGAAGACACCAATCAACCAACGAGCAGCGTTGCTTGGCGTATGGACAAGGACAGACAGAGAGACACAAACACACGTGCACTCAGACAGATGGGGGGCGGGTAAAGAGGGACTGATATCCGTTCGTCCGTCCGTCCGTCAGATAAATAGGCAAAAGCTCTTAGTGTCCGCCCGCCGCTGGAATATCGGCTAGCCAGCCAGCCGATCGCATCGATTGAAGGCTGGCGTTCAGTAGCACGAGACGGTGGCCGCAGAGGCGGCGACTGAGCTCGGACGCCGGAAGACGTCTTCGGAAGTGGATCCCGCCCGAGCGTGGTCTCTCTTCAGTTCTTTTTTTGTCTTGTTCTAGCTTGATCTTGTTTTGCTCCCATTCGCCTTCTAATTTCGCTGTGCTTGTGTATCCATTTCTCTCTAGAAAGACACACAGAGAGAGAGGGACAGCAATACCAAAAAATATTGTTTTTATTTTTCAGTTGTTTTAGTATTTGTCATGTTGATAAGGAATTGGCGACAGAGTTCATATATATATATATATATATATATATACAAAGAGAGAGAGAAAGGACATAGATCTCATCTTTAGCTTTCCCGCTCCAGTTTAGAGAAGTGGCCACTTGGTTTTCCGTATTCTTTTCCACTCTCACTGTCATTCGTTTTTTCCCTTTTTTTTTTCCCGAATTTTTCCTTCCCACTTTCTTGTCTTTGTCTTCCGTTTGCGTCCAAGGGTTTTCCGTGTTCAAGTTTTACCGTCTTTCACCGCAGAGCGCCACCCTGGCTGCAGCCACGACCAGTACCAGCATCGCCTACTGCTGATCATCACTAACCAGTACAACTGCAACGACTTCTGCGATTACTGCTACCGTACCGTTAAGCCGGACGCTCGTGCCACCGAACAGCGGCTGCAGCATTGATGTTCTGCAGCAATATGTTCAATGGACGTAGTCGTTGTTGTCTACTTCGTCTGCGTTTCTAGGAGACAAAGGCCGAATCAAACCAACTGGCCACGGTTGTTGTCCTCATGACATTGACGTCGATTGTCTGATCAAAACTCATTTCCCCGCTCTCTTCTCTGCCTCTCGATTCTCTTTATATTAGTCGATCGTTTCGTTGCTTCCCTCCTGCCTGCCTTCCTTCCTTCATTCCTGCGTTCGTCCGTCCGTCCGTTCGTCCGTTCGTTTGCCAGAGTGCGACGACCAACCATCGCTGCTGTTATGACAAGAAAATTAAAAGCCATAAATCTCGACAAGGGCTGGGTGGCTGGTTGCCCGGCCGGTCGTATGGCCAGCCAGCCCATTGGCGAACCGGCGGTTTCGAATTTGTCTCATGCATCGTCGTTGCTGTTGCTGTCGTGTTGTTGTTGTTGCTGTCGTGTTGTTGTTGTTGTTGTTGTTGCTGCTGTAGCTACTGCTGCTGTTGTTGTTGCTGCTGCCATGTTGTTGTTGTTGCTGTCGTGTTGTTGTTGCTGTTGTGTTGTTGTTGTTGCTGTCGTGTTGTTGTTGCTGTTGTGTTGTTGTTGTTGCTGTCGTGTTGTTGTTGCTGTTGTGTTGTTGTTGTTGCTGTCGTGTTGTTGTTGCTGTTGTGTTGTTGTTGCTGTTGTGTTGTTGTTGTTGTTGTTGTTGCTGTCGTGTTGTTGTTGCTGGCGTCTTTCTCATCAGCAGCATCAGCATCATCGTCGTCTCCGTTGATCCTCATCATCATCATCATGCCCTGGCTACATGATGGTCATGATGAGCATGGTCATGCTTGTGTCGTCTTCGCCCCCCTACCCCCCCCCCCCACCCCAACCCACCTTCACGCTGTTCATTGGGTGAACGTGTTACTGGGGTGCCTGACATGCTTCCTGTCAGCCTTTCTGGCCGCCTGCCTGTCAGACTGCCTGGTTGTCGGTCGGTCGATCCGCCGGTCGCTTACCGGTAGCCGAAGTGTGGAGCGAGCGACTGAGCAAGCAAACGTCGCAGCAGCAGCGGTCGTATGACGCTGAGAGCTTCGCCGAAATTACCACGACCACCCCCACCACCGCCGCCACCCCCAATTTTTGCTCTACTCGCTACTCTATGCTCACTCAGCACTACTACGACTAATAATATTACTGCTACTACTACTACGACTGCTGCTGCTACTAATCAACGACAACGCGCACCCATTAGTCTCACTTATGTATATATATATGTATGTATGTGTATATATATATATATATATATACATATATATGCTAAACAAAATAGAAATAAACATTTTCAGTCGTCTTTGGCAGATCATCAAGGCGAGCTTGATGACGAGGCGAGCTCAACCATGCTCCTCTATTCCAACAAAAAACTCGACGTCTTTCGACGAGTTTGCATTTCTTTGTTCGAGACGTAACAAATTACTGCTATAGCCTTTGCTGAATGATGCTGATGACTTAGAAGCTTCACAAGGTCGTCGTGCTATGTGTATGCTTCTAAGCTTGTGCTATGCGCAGTTTAATATGTGCCGCACATTTAATCTGTTAGTCACATGTTGAATTGTATTTAACTTTAAGCTCTAAAAGCTACACAGTTGTTAAGTGCAGTTCCGTGAAAGAAACCACGTTTGACATTCAAAGCACGTTTGGTCTAACTGGTTTAAGTTCAAGTTTATTGACCAAATAGTAGATATTATATTTGTTACATTAGACGGTTTACAGAAAACGGATTGGAGCATTCAAGTAAATTATATGTTGTGCACTGATGGCCGCAACGTTGACAAGTGCATGATTAGTCAGCTTCATGGTGGCCAGGTCGAACACATATTTTATGGTGAAATCCATGCATAGCGAATCGAAGAGTAAGATGACGATTTGCCATATTGGACCCTTCCACGTGTTCGAGGTGAGGGCAGGCGTCATAATGAAGGCTGGATCAACATCAGCTAGTTGGTTTAAAAGAAGCTTGTTGGGTTTTGTTTTGCATATATCTATAAATGATGCGGGGCCTACTCAGTAAAGTGTAGTGCAGCTACTAAGCAAAGAATGTTAGTTTGTAAATGTGTTGCGAATTAACTACGTACGTAGAACTTCACGCGGTGAAGAGGTTGGTTCTATTGTGAATCAATGACGGCACGTATAGCTTCAAGGGTGACACGATGACTCGATGGGCGTTAAAGCCTTTACCGGACTTCCGAAAATAAGACCACAGTGACACGCGCAGCACCTGCAATCAATAATTTGGAACAGACTCTTTGTCTCATATCACCACAGCATTCGCCTCACCGCAGGTCGCTTAAAATCACACGGATACGTCCCGTCAGTCTTGTTCACGCGTTTTTTTTCCTTGATATATATATATATATATAAAGAACATTAAAACTTCAGTCAATATATGTATAGTTCATTAGAGCTAAACGAATATGTTTCTCCGTTTAGCTCTAATGAACTATACAAATCTTGACTGAAGTGTTTATGTTCTTTATTTATAGACCAGAAAAACAATTTTTTTGTGGTCTTGAGTGCATCCTTGCCCCAAACGCCAGGTGACTCAAGATCAAACGCCATTACCACGTAGTCCTCAAAAAGATGCGCGTATAGGCGGCGTTTGTGCAACTCCCGTTGGTGATTGATGTGGCCGACGTCCGCGTTGGCTAGTGCACGATAGCCAAGAGCGTACGTGTCAGAATAGTGACGTCCCACGCCAGCGGCCGATTATGGACCCAGTCCCGTCTGGTAAAGCCATCCGGTCGACGCCTGTCGTCCTCCTGCAGTCCCCCAGGCTCCAGCGTGACACGGTAGCCGGCTTGCCTAAAAGCGCGCCCAAGGATGTTATAGATGCATCGTGGCGGTCCTGCGTAAGCCCGCCAGCATGGTGCAGGCCGCGCTTATCCACTGTTCCACCGCATGGACATTCCTCTCTCTCAAACATGGCACTGCCAAGTCTGAGACCACTGCTGGCACGGACCTGGTCGTTGGCCAGCTTACTGCCTACGAGCTCGGACGGAAACACGTCGAGCCACGCTCCGGCGACGTCGGGTGAGACCGCTTTCGGTCTAATATCGTCTACATTCAACTCGCAGGCCAACAGAAGAGTTAAGTGGGTAGCCTGAGTGGCGATTTGGTTCCATCCCGCTTGCCTAGTGACCTGTTCCTCAGAAGGACGACCAGACTGACGCGTGTCCCAGAGCTGAACAGCGTCTTGTCGGTTGCTGATGGATCCGCCGGCAATAGTGGCCACTGCGGAGGCGCCGCTATGTGACGGGGCAAGATAGGCGGGCCAGGTAAGGTCCGTGGCCGAGCGAATGCCCATTCCACCTAGCCGGACTAGAAAGCTTGTCTGCTATAATAATAATAATATTAATTTTCGTCGTTACCGCCACCGTTTAATCGCAAAAGATTGGTTTCGATGGAGCCCCAATTATTTGGCCAGCCGAATAATTGTTTAATTAATACTATCGTTGGTCGCATTGATGGCGTTGATGACCGGTGTCCATGGGTGCCCAAACGATTTGAGTTCACAAAAGTTAAGGTTGCACGCAACAACACCCATGACCTGCGGCTATTAAACGAATTGTGGCGCAACCTGGGGGACACGTGTGTGCAGTGTTTATAGACTGTATGAATCTTTTACTAAAGGTCCTTGAGTCGGATTGGTGTCACTATACATACATTAGAGGTAAAATCACAAGATAAGCTTCAGCAATTCGGCAACGCATGTACTATGTCTATTGCATTCAGCAACGCGGTAGCCTGCGTCAAAGTTCTCTTGAGCGACTTTACCCCGCTAGTAATGCAACAGGCGGTTTGCCAAGACTACCAGATGATTGGCACCAGAATAAGTGCGACAGGATACGCCAGTAGTGGCGTCGCTGTAATGTACAACCACAACGAGAAGCAACGAAAACAATCGCGGCTGAAGATAACTTGGTCGTCCTCGAAGGATCGCGTGTAATATTGTTGCAATGTATGTCAGACGGAGAATAACGTGGAAAGCACATCCGAGGTCACTGGAAGACTTACTCAATGCCTACCTTGGAATCGTCCAAAGATAATATAATAGCTTCCGAATAGCTTCGAAAAAACACGTTGCCAAACACCTTTTGCGACCACGGTGTGCACGGATCGTAAATGCATCGAACGAGCCAACATTTGAGTGGCCGACGGGCTATATATATTTGTTTTTCTTTTAGTGTATATACTTGCTTGTACTATCCCAGCTACACATGTGCAATATAATTGGCCCACACAATCCTATGAAGGAAGGGGGCAAACTGGCATTGCATATACCCGGGGGTATAAACGTGCGAGTATCGAAAGAGAGCACAGAATGCTCTCATCGCCCCATCACGACCAAAAGTCTATACAAGGAAAACCTCAACAATATAGACTGATCAACGTTTCCATAATAATATAATGTGTATTTATAATGTTTAATTTAATTTGAAATTTTAAACCGATGGGCGCTGCGCTGCTAACGAAAAATCGTCTCAAACTGACAACGCGCAATCACAATACATTCAGAATACCCCATGTCTCTCGCAGGGGGTGACCATTCCGAGTCTGTTGCAGTGTGATCTTTACTAATTATTGTTAAACTTATATTTAAACAAATGCCGCTACTCCTCTACATGGGATTAAGTCAACATACCGGAAAACAGCTGAAATGGCAAAACTCAACTCTGAACACAAGAATAGGCAAGAACTGTTCCACAAAGCAATTTAATTAGACACTTTGCTCAATCTTGTGGTTGACTGGTACTGTCCCGCACTACAGACAAGCCTATTCTGGTGTTTTGTAGGAAAATGACTCGCGATGGGAGAAACAGCAAGCGAAGGTCTTCGAAGTAATCGAGAAACTTTCGGACAAAAAGGTATCCGGACCGGATGGCTTTTGTAATGAACGTATCCGGAAAGCTATGGTACTCGGGCCTTGCTGGACAGCACGTTTTAAGTCCTAAACGAAAGAGACTAGTCTCCCAGGAAACGGGCGGGACTGCCTGCTATCAATTATCCCCCAGGAAGAAAGACATCTATTTAATTCAACGTCCTGGCGAACTATAGCAAAGAAAGGCCGCACTATCAAAGTTATGTCTAGCCTTTGGTGTTAGCGTCGTATGCCACGTTTCGAATTAAAAAAAATACGACAATGTCTAACAAGAGGCTCGGTTTTAGGACGAAGCGTTTAACATTGACAGCGTGTACCGTCTTAGTAGCCGAAATAGAGAAAATATTTTAAAAACCAAGGCAGTGTGCTCTGTATGCTGTGTTTGTGGAATTCAAGGCTGCCTTTGATTCCGGATCACGTAGCTTAGTCGTGGCTTAGCCAGTTCAGAAAAGTGTGTCCGACGTGATAACACAATTGGTAATAAGTATCTTACAAAATAAATGGCTTAGGGAACCGTGGCCACAGGTTCGCGCGGAGACAATTGTTCACTCCAAAGTCCTAACATAAAAAGTTACACACTTTTGTAAGATATATAAAAATTATATCTTACAAGAGAACCGCTTAACAATCGAGCACGGTGTGACAGGAATGATGGCTTGACATAAACAACAGAATTTGCCTTTGGTAACAATTTGAGTCCGTTGTTGTTCTCGTGGACTCTCTATTATACGCTTAGAGACTCCGGATGAGCTGTGAAAAAATCTGATATTCCGGGTGCAATTGTAAAACCACAGTTTTTTTCGTTGAATACTGCTATCGTCCCGTTAAATATAAGGGTAGCCCCCACACATTCATGTGCTGCATGATTAATTTGGGAAGGTCTTACGATGGGAAACATGCAAGTATTAGAACGTGTTAAGGCATCATCTTAAAGCGAACAGTATAATATTTACTAGATAAATAAATAAAATATAATCATTTATTTTTGAAGACCAAGGCTGTAATGTTTCGGCAAAATGGGCGCTTAGCTAGTAGAAATATAATGCATTGCTGCGGCAATCGACCACACACTAAGCTTCGTCCTTGCGGATATTCATGCAGGGGTTGGTAATGTCAGAAGACCTTCAGGTACCGTGGTTGTCAGAAGTCCTTCAGGTACCACCGTCTTTTATGTGGAAAGCGCTTCGAAAAGTGGCTTATCGTCTAGGCAGAGAGCCGCGGCACTTGAGCCAGGGGGAACTTAAATTGTCTCGGGAGGCGCTTCACACTACACGAAGCGAGTACAGTGTTTTTCGTGCACGGCTAGAACGGCTGGTACGCATATATATGTCCTGTCGGGCTGTGCGCCAATGGTGGAAGTACTTTGTTTCTATAGACTGCGCATGCTTACAACGTGCTCGCGATGTCAATTTCTGACATCGCGGGAGATTGAGTCACTGGACATGTTCCGCGCACCACATTTTTGGAATGGAAAGGCCAGGGGGATAATTATCACGTCCGTGGGTACGTACTGTCGAGGGACACTGCGCACGCCTCCTATCATCTCGTGTGCTCAGGAAGTGAGTTTCACGGGGATTATACCCTCAGTGCATTTGTGGCATTTCGCTCGCGCATCTGCGATGAATACCTCTCGGTCAGTTGCTCGGCGTCGCCCAAAAGAGAAGGTCGTTGCATTTCCTCTCGCGGTAATTAACTAGAATCAATCTCATCTGATATGCATAGGTATATAACAATCTTACTAACATAATGTTGTCTTTAGTTCTCTGCCTGAATACATCAAATAAGCTGATTGACCTAATTGCCTAATTTGTTCCCGAGAAATTCTGCCCCACTGCCTAGACGCCAACAATTAGACGCGATTTTCGCCCTCAATTCTCTCCATCGCGCTGTGTCGCTCGTTCGAGTCGTGCGAATCGTTTAGGTCCGCTAACCAGCCGCAGCAGCAGCAGCTGCAGCGTTCAAGCTCTGCTACAAGCACGGAACGACGAAATTAACGAGACATGCCTGGATGAGCACGTCGTCGTACACTACCTTTGCGAGCGCACTGCGCTGCTACCTCTGCAGCGCTTAAACGACGTCAGGCTTTGCACAAACTGAAATTGTAGTTTCCGTCCTAGTCGGACACTACACTGCTTGTTCATAGTTGTGGACAGCAGGCAGCGACCTGCCCTGGGACTGGGCGACCAGAGTGGAGGCGAAAACAACGCAGTCGTGCCAGAACGTCCTGGACTTCGGCAATTGCTCGAGTCTCGATACGATAGTCTCGCTATCTTTTTCTCTCGTCATCGTATTTGGCTATTTTCTTGCTTGGCTTGATATATCTATTTAGCGTTTCAGACAGTGTCTTTCTCTCTCTCTCTCTCTATCGGGTTTCTCGAAGTATCTTGAATTTTCTCGAAGTTTCTCTCTCCAAGTCTCTCAGATATTTTCTGCATTGGTCGTTGGTTTATGCTTGTTGTTACCGAGTTCTTAGCATAGCCGCATCGGTCACAACAGGGAGAGCAGTCGTAGCTGTAACTGCAGCATCAGCAACGACAATGAAAACTCGTAAAGACGAGACCGCTCCCATAGCGTTGATCCGTAGTAAGATTTCACTTAGTTCCTAGCCACTTCTCCCAACAACGTCAGCCTAACGATATAGTAGGCAAACTAATCGGCGATCATTCTTCGACTGGCCTTGCTGCCTTCAGCGGTTTGGTGGTCTACCTTGTTAGACCTCAGTCTCAGCATGGTTGAGTGGACAACGATGTTGGCGCAGTCGCCTCCGCCCCCGCCGTCGCCGTTGTTTCTGTTGTTGTTGTTGTTTGTGTCGTCACTGCTGTTGTTGTTGTTGTTGTCGCTGATTGTGTCGTCACTCTTGTTGCTGTTGTCGCTGTTTGTGTCGTCGTTGTTGTTGTTGCCAACTCTCGCGCTCGTTATTGCCTCGCTGCTCGTTGGAATGAAGACATCAACCGACATCAGCTCCCTGTGCTACGGTTACTGTATCAACTACTACTACTATTACTACTAGTACCTACTACGACAACCACTAATGGTACCACGAATAGTGCTACTATGAAACTCCTACTACTCCTTCCTACTGCCATTACGCCAGGCACCACCACTGCTGCTGTTGCTGCTGCTACTGCGACAGACGACAGCTTACTCGGTTTCTGGTGTGTTTTGGCCCGCCGATCGGCGTCGGTTAGCCTGCCAGGTATCAGTCGCTTGCTCTGTTGATCGGTCCGACGCACGGACGAAAGGTACAAGAGATCGGAACACGACAGGACAGGTCGCACGACGGAGAAACGTCTCACTTGAGCGAAGCACGAACTGGACGAACGGACGGATGAAACCAGGAACGAATGAAGCCTGCTTCCTTACGCAGGCCGCTGGCCTTCGTCGCAGGCCAACTCGTCGGCTACGTACGCCGGCAACGGTGGGCCAACGCGAAAATCGCCACGATGCGACGAGGACCGAACACCGAGGGGACAGAGGAGAGCCTCGAACGCCTCGATGTATCTGAGGTGGAGGGTGGGAGAGAGAGAGGGAGCGAGATAGGCCGAGCAAAAGCGAGAGACGGAAGAGCTACCTCATACGCTGCCCTCACAGACCGGTCGATTGAGTGAGTGAGTGAGCGGGTCGGCCGCTTAATCGGCCAAGTGGCCGACACAGACACCGATCCGTGTACGCGCCCGCGCGCTCTACAAGGGCCATAAATCTACAACTCCTCGAAGGCGGATAGAGAGGAACTACGCCGCAGGTAGGCCGTGTCACGGTAGCGGCAGCACCAGTAGATTGAGCAGCAACAACAGCAGCAACAACAACAAACACCAACAGCAACAACAACAATAACAAGAATAGCAACAACAACGATAACAACAAGAACAGCAGCAGCAATAACAACAGCAGAAACACCGGTAGTACGCGTCGCAGTAGTGATATATCAGTGGCATCAATAGCATTAGCCGTAGTAGCAAAAACATCGAATGCCTACAGATGGCTATCGATAAACGCCTGAGTCACCGTGTTCGCCGGCATGTAAAGATTCACGGCTGTATATATGGCTCGTCACTGTCTTGGAGATACTATATATATATACACACATATATATATATATATATATATATATATATATATATATATATATATATATATATTCCCGCAGATAAGACGAACTCTATGCCCTAGGATATTCTCAATTCATATAAATTAATTGGAACGACTTGTTCGTGAACATTTAATCCATTGACCATATACGTATATTTTTCATGTATACCGTCATTGGCCGGTATATCTATATATATAATCTATATATACAGGGTGGGCCATAATTACTGTATCGACGCTTGTCGGATGAAGAGGGAGACCGTCAAACGTCCCGTCCACATCTTTGGTCAGACAAAGAACACGATCACACATATAAATCATGATCACGACCACACATCATAAAAACTACTCAAATGTTTGAGCGTCGATAACATGGCTAAAGCTATTGTACACAGAGTAGATATTTTTCTGGAACTGGAGCGGAGCCTTTCTAACGAGGAGATTGCAAAGACGTTTAAACTTTATTGGAACGTTGTGAAACAAACTGATGATAGATTTCGTGCGTTGAGAACGTCGTCGGAGCGGTAGATTTATCGTCAGTATCGTCTTGTGTCAAGACAAGAGCTAGCCGACGCTAATAAGGCACAAAGATTGACTTTGTGCACACATTTACTACAGCGCTTTCAGCATGGCCGCCATTTTGGCGTGTTGTGGGCGGATGCGTGCAAGTTTGGCGTGCAGCTCAACTTTAAACTCCAATACTACCGAATGCTTGTCTGAAGCGTCCAGGAAGCTGCAGGACGTAGAAGCGTCGTTGGCTGATCGCAAGGATGGGCCACAGCCATGGGCCGGAATATCGGCAACCGGCAAAACACCGTTGATTTGCATCGACCCGTCGCAGAACGTAACGGCCGTTTTTTTCGACAAAGGATTTTAGAAACCATTGTATTCCAGCGGGGGCGCAAAACCACTTTAAAAACTGACCGTGGGTGTACCAACAGGACGGGGTATCCGCCCCCACGAGCGAAACCTCGTGCAAGAGTTCTGCAAATCAAAGCACCCTCCTGACTTCGTGAAGAAGTCGGAGCGTTTTGAGGAGACTGCGGACGTGTGTGAACAACAAGGATATATTATTTGAGTATATATATAACCATGTCATGTACCTAATAAGTGAAACTTTACTATGTTATTATTGTTGTCGTCATTTGGTAAAGAGTTTTCAAACTTGTTATCGTAATTATTGCCCATCCTGTAACGAGCGATCAGTACTCTGCAGTATGCAAGCAAAAGTGTTTATTGTACTCTTAAGGAAGAGCTCTAAAGCGTCTTCCAGGCGATGGTTCGTCCACTTCGACAAGACGCCAGTCCTCAGGGCTGAAAACCTTCAGGCTTCTCTCGTCAGACCGCACCTAAAATCTAGCACTAGTGAACCGCCCAGCATACTCGCCTGACTTGGCACCTTATTAGATTTTCGAAAACAAATTTATATATATATATATAGTCTTTGGAAATGTAGACAAAACGGGCCCATGCTTCTTAGCCTTCACGCCCGCCTGTCGGTGCCAACTATCGGCCTCCATCAGGCCTTGAGGACCCGCTCATTACGGCAAGCGGCAGTCGTATTATCCCGCGGCGTACGTATGGTTATGATTGTTTCTCGCGTCTGCCACTTATCGACGGCACGCGTGGGCCTCTAAGCCTCGTGCCACCTTACCTTATCGATCTCTCTCAATATATATATATATATATATTCTCGCTCTGTCTGCCAGTCGATTTGTGCTTAGATGTCGCGCGCATCGAATGTCCAATTTCGTCTGTTCCGCTTGTTGCTCACGCTTATGCTAAGTGACCTTACGGGCATTTCGTAATTATCACGTTCGCTACGTACAATGCGGTGACGGCGGCAGTAAGTGACTAACTGACTAACTAACTAACCAGGTAATCAGCTAACTAACAGCATAGGACACTTAACAAACGACGTCGATCGCTTAACAGCGGCAGAAACGTCACTTCCCCTTCATGTTGTCTGACTTTTTGCCACCCCTTGCAGTTCACACCTTCTAGTCGCTCGTTCGTTTTCTCTTTCTTACTTTTGCATTCCCTTTATTCTTTCTCTCTCTCTCTCTCTCTATATATATATATATATATATATATATATATATTTATATAACGTCCCTTCCTCAGTTCCTTCTCTAAGCCGAGTGCTGGTTTTAGAGAAGAAAAAAACACTGTTTCTTTTCGACTAGACTGCGCATTATCGCGCACGCAGTCGGTCTTAATTCTGTAGGCGTCTGTCTCGTCGTTCCTGTCGGGGGGGTATCTATTGTTTTGTCGCCTTACCCTCTGGAGCTAAGCTTTGGCGCGCGCAGCTTGGTGGCAGCGCTGTGGGCAGGATGGACGCGGTATCCAGCGTCCCCGGCGACAACGAACGAAAGACGACGATGACGACGAATTTACCCCGCCATGCCTGTGTGGCGACAAAGACCATCGAGACGCCGATTGTCATAACCACGTTATGACCATAGGCGGCCAACCATAGGCGGTGGCGGCGGCGGTGATAACCAACACGAGACCGATGACGGTGGCGGGGACAAAAAAATGGGGATGGGGAAACGTACGGGAGCGAACAATTAGGCTCTGTGAATTCATCTCTATCTGCGTCAGCCGCGTTTATTGTTGCACCGTCGCCTTTGACTTGCGCCTCCCAAGCAGGGAAGCTCAGCTTTTCCGCCAGCGAACACCGCTAGGGGAGCCGCTAGTGGTTAGAGTACCGACAAGAGCAGCATAAGAAACAAGCGTAGAAAAATAAGCAGAATAAGAAGAAAAGAAAAGGTTGAATTGAAGTCAATGGCGCCATCGTTGTCGCGGACTCGCGAAATCGAAGAGTGGTGAGCGTGAGGTGTTGAAGTCTATCTATCTCCGAAGGCCAAAGTGCTGAAGTCAATAAAGGGGCAGGGCAGGATTTCGCCACACAGTCACAGACGGTGAGACGCTGAGTGAGCCCCTACTGCCCCCCGGGCAGTAGGGGCTCGCGTCGCCCTTGCTTGTGCTACTTCACTACGACTTCACTACTATTACTACTGCTGCTGCTGTTGTCAATACTTTTACTAATACAATACTTCTGCTACGACTCCTGATAATGCGGATCTGTGTGGCCACTGAATTGTGACAGCTCTATTTAGTCCACTTAAAAATCAAACCATTTCGGTGGCAGTAGGCCAGATATCCCTCCGATCACGCACATCTCTGATCAACCTGAGAACGAACCATTAGCAGCATATCGATAATAGTAGATCGTCAATTCGACAACGATTTATATATATATATATATATTAATTTGTTTTCAATTTCAATTTGAGGTTTATTCACGGAACCGCAATTTCACAGTGCTTAAGTTCTCGTATATAAAAATATTTAAAATGTGTATTAGCACCATATATATATATATATATATATATATATATATATATATATATATATATATGTATATATTATTCTTGTTGTTTGTGCATGCAGATCTTTCGCAATAGACTACGCTCTGGCCGACGCTAACTTATTTTCGTGTGTGTGTGACAGTAGCTGCGAAAAAGTAACTGACCGCCAGCATCAACACAGCATGACCTGCATCCCCACAAATCGATGTCTCCCTTTCGGGCCCATTGCTCCCTGTACCCCCTTGCACACGCTCACCACCTCCGACAATTGCAACATCGACATGATCTAATCTGCTTCGTACGCGTCCGCCGGCCGTGATGGTCATTGTTCTTGTCCTCGCACTTGTTCTCATCATTGTTCTCGCCGTTATTGTCCGCATTGTCGTTAGGACCATCAATGTAGTCGCCCTCATTGGGCGTTGATGTCGGGTATTGCCACAACACCACGCATCGAGGCCGAACCGTCATAGCTCGCAATAGAGGGCTTATCCTTAACCTTGTCATTGTCGCCCTGTGATTGTTGTTGTTGTTGGTGGTGTTGTTGGTGTTGTTATTGTTGCTGTTGCTGTTGTTGTTAATGTTGTTGTCTTCTCCGCCATCGTCCTCGCCAGCAATGTTAGCGCTGGTGAGTTCGGCGGCCAGATCAACACTTTTGAGGGCATTTATACTCTTGGCGCCGGGCCACAACTGCGACCATTTGAAAGCTCATCTACCAACCCTCATCTCCGATCACAGGCAGTCCAGAAATAACGATATATAGTGCAGCAACGGACGGACGGACGGAAGCGAGCTAGTTTCTCACTTCTATAACTACTGCTACCACCACCACCAGTACTACTGCTAGTAGTACAAGTTCAACTTCAACTTCTTTATCGGCAACTTTTGCCTATCCTTCCTACCGTCATTCAGGCGGGTCCACCCCCATCGCCACCATGGCATCGTTCTTCGACATCGTACTCGTTCCTATACAGCTACGATACGTTTACTATAAGTAGTATTACTACTACTATAATAACAACAACAACATCAACAACAACGACAATGACAACAACAACGACAACAGTAACGCCGATACGCCGACGAGTGTCTGCCCACACAATGAGGGGAACGGCGGGAAACTCGTACGAAAACTACTACTACGACTTCGAGCAAATTACCTACCTCCTTCATCATAGCGGTCATGTAGTTCGCAAGCTGTAGGTGATGATCGCTGTCCTCCCAACCCACCCCAAACCCCCCTCTCGCTAGCTGCTAAGTCGTCCTCTCGTTCATTCAGCATCACAGACACACAGAACAGCACACACGCGCACGAATACCAAAACACGTAAACAGAAGCATACACCCCAACAAAGACACACACATATATATATATATATATATATATATATATATATATGTGTGCTACGTTCCATAGCAAGAAAAAGCAGAAAAAAAAGTGTATACAGCAGCGGTAGCGCAGCACCCAGTGGCTGGCGGTGAGACATCGGCGCGTCATTTAACGGCCAATTTAGCCCCCCCGCAGCCGTAATTCTACATCGCGTTCGCGTCGCGTCGACAAGAAAATTGCTCAGTTTTAGAGCATTTTGCTGCTGTCGTCGCTACGGCCGCCGCCGCCGTCGTCTGTCAAAGCATGGCCGAATGGGTCTCGTTCGGACCGAACTTACCGACGTAACAAATTGATGCTCGCCTACATAATCGTTGGCTGTGTTGTTGTCGCTGTTGTTGTTGTTGTCGCTGTTGTTGTTGCTGCTGTTGCTGTTGTTGTTGTTGTTGTCGCTGTTGTTGTTATTGTTGTTGTTGCTATTGTTGATGTTGTTATCGCTGCTGCTGTTGTTGTTGTTGCTGCCGCTGCTGTTGTCGCTGTTGTTGTTGCGTTGTTCTTTTATTTGCTGCCGTTTTTTTGGTTTGCTATCGTTGTTGCTGATGTTGATGCAGCTATCGTTTATGTTGTTGTTACTACGATATTTGCTGCCGCAATGGTTTTGTTGTTGTTCTACTATTTGTGGTTGTATTCGTCATGTTATTCTGGTTCTTAATATTAACTTGGTCTTATCATTGCAAATACTGTATAGCTCGCTCATTATTGGCAGGATGCTCAGCGCGTCTTCAAAAGCTCGAAATTGACTAAAGCTGAGATTCGCTACACAATTTTTGTTAATATTTATGTGTTCAGTGGCGTTGCATCAGAAGAACGGCTAAACGCGGCTCTTGCGGTTGTTCACAAACTAGCTTATTATATGTTTTTGTCATATAGCTATGTCGTTGCAAAATATCTTAGCCTGCTTAAAAGTGTACACTTGAAGCACTTTTGAGCAGCAGAAGGCTTCACTAAACGTGCTCTATATATATGCGACTGATGTACATATTACTTCACATTGGCTGAGTTTAAGCAGGCTAACATTGCCGACCACTTTTTATCACAAATGATCAAACGGCTTAAGAAGCCGCCTCTCGTTGACTCTTAGAGCACTTGCCTGGCTCATGGCCAGGTTGATTTATCGGAACTACCGTCACTACTGTACTCGTATGCACACTACAAAGTATGTCTTTAAATGCGGTAATTCAGCCCTACAGCGCTCTCATACTCGTACATCAAACTTTATCAGCAAGGTGTTTTCCATTCTAAAATCCAACCTTTATTTTAAGGCTCTCGGTTTGCGAACTAAAACATTTGACTTGTCAATGTGCCCCATTGGTTGTGTTTCAACTCTCCGCATTGTAGGAGCGTGAATGTAAACCTAAATATATGACGTTCCTACATTGACTAATTATTTCGTAAGACCTCGTGCGGAAAGAGCTATGTTGAATCCGTGGGCTATAGTAAAACAATAGCAGAAAGACCATATGCGTTTGCGCATTGTAGCAACGGCACTCTTAGCTGACTTTTCACGACAACAATGGTCTTTGCCGGCTATGATATCTATGTCGTACACCCGCCCTTAAAAAAGGCAAATACATGCCGATAAATCCGATCGTGTCTGTGTATTTGCTTGATTAAAACCCTTTGTGTTGGATTGATGGATTTTGTCATTTTCTGCGACTGAGGTAGCGGTGATGGTTGGGTACGGAAGCGTTTTAAAACTTCCAACGATTATCGCCCTTTTACTTGGTATATATATATATCTGTATATATACTCTTGTTGTAGGGTATATATATATATATATATATATATATCTGTATATATACTCTTGTTGTAGGGTAACATTTAAATTACGATTTATTTCAGTCGAACCCCGTAAAGCTAGTAGGCAGCGAGCGTTATACTCAGTCCGAGCGCGGTGGGAGTGGTCGGCAGTCAACCGACTGTGATGAAGGTCGAGCTTTTCGCAAGCGCAAAAAGCATTACGCCACAGCGACCGACCTCGCGTTCGTTGGTTTGCCAACTGCACTTTGCCTGCTGACTCGGCAATCATCACTGAGATGATATCGAGCGCTATGCCGCAATGACAGGCAGCAGCAGCAGCAGCGAGAGACCCAGGGGCAGAGAAAAGCAAATAGAAGCAACGGAAGTGTATGTAGTTGGATGAGTAGAGGACAGGACACGCGAACCACGCGTCGTCCTCCGACAACGCTCGTGCTAAACTTGCGCATTTGTGTTGCGAAATAATCCCGATACTGATAGCTAACAAACACAGGCAACTACGGACATAGTACAACAGACATAGAGCACTTGCCATCAGCATATATGGTTTTTGTCTTCTCTCCAGTGTTCTACTCTATTAGCAAAATGGCCCGATAGGAACATGAATAATAATAATAATAATAATCAGCTAAATAGCACTTGCTTATATCGAGGCGACGCGTTTGTACCTCACAACTGTGTGCTGATAACACAAGTCTGAATAGAACAATAGTAATAATAACCTGACATAATAAGATTTAAGTAACAATAATAACCTTAATATGAGTTTTGAGATAAAACAAATAATAACCTTATATAAGGAATAATTATAATTTGGCAAGCTGACCATTCCGCTATAGTCCAACGGAAAAAGCCTTGTATGGGATGTAACCGTTACATTCACGACGCGGATTCTGAAAAACGAAGGCAGTATCTCCAACTATATAGAAGGAGACACTCGGCCCTATCAGCACCGGTACAGCGAAAATCCTGAAAGATATTGGAAAACCTATAGAAGACGTTACGGGCGATCGACGCGAGGCTATGTTTTTGAGACAGATGTCCAGGCCGTTTGTAGAGGGAACGTGGCTTCTCTCATGTGCGCCATGAATTTACAAGACGCGAACAGAGCATGATGAGTCTGGCTTAACCGCTCATACCTCACAAATAATAATAATAATAATTATTATTATTATTAGGTACAACAAGGCGAATTAGTCTGATTTGT
Source organism: Dermanyssus gallinae (assembly GCA_003439945.1). NCBI lineage: Eukaryota > Metazoa > Arthropoda > Arachnida > Mesostigmata > Dermanyssidae > Dermanyssus > Dermanyssus gallinae. Next base: position 523,944 of record QVRM01004033.1, on the reverse strand, counting down.
CTCAATAAAACTTGATTTTTATGCGCGTTTTATTGATTACGTGTACGATGGATATAACTTAACTATTCCGTAAGGCTAATAATGCCCGTATGCGGTTTTGCACTGATACATCCCACCATAATCGACAAATCGAGGATTACGTTGCGTGTAAACACAGGTAAAAGCGTATTGTTAACCTATTTGAAACGATACGAAACAAACAGCCAATACAACGGCCAACGGACACACGCAACAACCAGCCAACGCGCGGCAACACATTTGATTTTTTGTAAATGTGCAACGTTTGCTCCTCGTTACCGTATGCCAATCTTAGTGCTAATGTTACCGACACTTGACGGACCCACTATCTCCAAAGCAATGTGCATGAAGTGGTAGATACTTGACAGCTTGAGATACTTTCTTCGCTTTTCCCAATCTGCCTGTTTTGCGACCCATAAACACCCGACAGAGCTGTGACGACGGTGTATTAATACCGAACTGCATGAGACAGTTACATGACAGTTACATACAGACACGGCATTCTCCGTGTGACAATAGAGGTATGGTACCCCATCAGGTCGTAACTCATTGCTTCCGCTCAGACCTTTGGGCTCGAGTGTGGATGATAGTCCTCCCTTCTTAGCGCCCTTCTCACCATTTCGTTGAGCTTCACGAGTCTCGAGGCTGCTAGGATTTTCTAGGCAGCTTAACGGGTTTAGTTTGTTAGAATCAAGCGGTCCAACACACCACATGCATAAAAACGGCTCACTGACATGAACGCCTATCTTATAGCCGACACCATGCGCAAGAAGTTAGGATCCAGCATAGTGCCAAGCTGACGAAGGGGCATGAATTGAAATCATCATTGGCTAAAGGGATGCTGAGCCGTTAAAAAAACTTCCCTGTTTTCTTATTGATATAAGATAATTCATAGCATCCCTTGCCAATTTCTCACATTTATAAGGGTCGAGAGAACCGGGGTCAAGTTGGCTTTTTGCAGCTTTATAACAAGTGATTTTGCCAAAGAACCAAATTGATTAATTAATACAGCAGAGCAGGCTGCGGCGAGGTCCGTAGCCCTTCTAATACCAAGGCCCTCAAAGGCTATTGGAAGGCATGCTGCTTTCCATAAGCTCTCTTCTAAACGAATGTTCACCACCTCGCCTAGATTAGCCCCAGTAATTTTCTTGTAAGTAGCAAGGTTTTCGGTGTATTTGAAAGAGGGATGCTCGTAGCATGTAGTGAAATCTTGGCGGATTCCTATTAGAGCTTTTTGTTTTGAATAAAAAAAATCTGTGGGATTCCTTCACACATGATCGGAGCACGCAGAACATCTAGGCCATCCCGTGCCGTGTGGGTCATTCTGGGAAGTGCTGCATGATCGTTTGGATGGCTTTCTCTTGCTCTTGTGGATTGCCTCATTTGGCTAACATCTCACACTAAGAGCGTTGAGTGTCAGCCCTACTGGTATCAAACTGTAGTAAGGCCTGTAGATTCTCCGCCGCGATGTCCGCGAGACCACTTAGGCTTGCCACACCATTGGTATTAGTCTTAGAGCCTTTCTTCTTGTCGAACTTGTTGTCATTTCTGATTGTATTGAACGCAATTCGAAAGTCTAGTTTAACTAGCACTCTGCTCAGGCACTCGTTTCCCCGGGCAGGGTGTTTCGCTCTGTCCGGTACAGAGCTTTGACTGAGATACGGAGTTGTAGCGCTATTTTTTATTATTAGGGATGACGAGCCAACCCTCACGAAGATGAGGCAAGAGGCTCAAAAATGTCGAAAACTGATTTGCCAGTCCCGAGACTAGCAGGCTTTCTTTCTCTTTCGTAAGTGAGAGCAGAACCATCTGGTCTGAGACCTAAGATTTTTTTTACTTTATCTTTCCGAAGGTATATTCCGGTATATATACGAAGACTGAACGTCTAAAGACCAACAAATATGGTCAGCTCGATACCTCCAGTAATTACTTGAGCCCACGTTCTTGTAAATAGTACCTGCAGACTAGGTTTGGGTCGTTGCTTTCAGTGTCTATGAATACGCTCCTGATGAAATGTTTTTTAAATGCCTCTGCCGTGTGAGATTGATGTAAGAAAGCTTTAATTCTGCGACGCTCGATTGCAGTACGACAACTGGCTACCACGGTTTTCAACTGCGTCATCTCGTTGGTGCACGTCCTGTTCTTCCGACCAAAAAGCAGGCACTATTTTGTCGTTTTCTTGCTAATTTAAGTGTAATGTATGCGCATGTCGTCATGCTGTTGGTCCATTGCAGTGTGGCAGCGTGGTGTTAGGCCGCAGCTCTTCAAATACAGCTGCTTGGAGTGTCGAAATGGTTGGTCAGCACTTTGCTTTTGGAAGATCACAAAGTTTCCTCAGTATTTCCTCAGTTCTTGGAATTGCGCCATTCTGTAACAGGGTTTGTTGTCGGTGCCGGTCTGTTAAGCGTCCAATCGGTGCTTTTTATGTCGGACGTATTTGGAAGGCGCAGTACATAACTGTGCAGTAATGTGCAGTGACTTGCTGCAGCTTTCAGACATACGGCGATCCTTAACGTGAAGGATCAGACCACTGCAGGTAATGTAAGGCGGCTCATAAATAAATTTATTGTTGCCAGCGAGAATAGCAATTGTAAAATTAATCGCCTAGAACAATAGAATATCAAAATGACTAAGACGAAAGACGATCCTCTTCAAGCTTTCGCCAGAAGCTAATCGTGAGGTTATGCACACAGTGGGTGGAAGTGAGCGATGCTTTCCAGGAAGCTCTACGTGCGCATGAGCAGAGTAACCGTCAACACATTACAATATTCTTTAGAACGTCCCAGGACGGGGAGGACCGATAAAGGGTTTGCACTCATAACGAGCGTTACAAGTAGTCACATTGCCACACATGACAACCAATCTGTCGTGGTGCTCGTGTGTGCGTACCTCATTTTCTAGGTACAGTTATTAAAAAAACGATGTTTGCATAATCAAGAGAGCAGAGGCGCTTGTTGGTTGCAATTAAATATGCCAACGAACTACATGCACAGGCAATTCATGATTTACCTAACAATTTTTCAAATAGCGCAGTACCTAATGTCTGGGGTTCACTTCTTCTTTTACTTGTCAGGGTAAATCTCGACCTTGCTTTTATCGATTGTTTTGTTTGCAATCACTAACTTTCTCAATTACTAAGAATAGCCCTAGTTATACCCGGCGTCGCGACAAAGCCAAACAGTTTTGTCTAAAGAATCACCGAAAGATTCCGAGTACTTGTTTAGTATCCATGAAGGATGTCCTGTGCAAAACTTACATTTACACACGAACATATTTAAATACATTTAAAACAATCAGCCGTACGAATCTAAGTAAAATGTTAGGCTACTTTAAAACTATATGGCTAAATGTATTTTCTGTGTGAGAGTGTATGTTGGAATGAAGTTCACACCACGCTTTGTCTAATACTCCACATTAACTCTCTATATGATATCTACATGACTGTGTATGGACCACTGCTTCAGGCCAGTGTCATGTCTTTGAATCTGTATCGTGAGTAGAGATCCAAATACGTCGGACAAGCAAATAATATTCGAACAGCAATGGACGCATGCCTTCGACAGGGTTTTCCTTTCATTGAAAATGCGCTAGTCTTCCTTTCACTGTGAGCTGTTGAATACGATTCAGTTCGAGGAGGTACGATCTGCGCGTCTGCTTTTCGTACTTGCGCCCCATGTATATATATATATATATATATATACACGAGTTCTCTTTTTTTCTCTCTCTTTATATATATAAATATATATGTTCGTGCAAAACGTATCTCTTTACATAAGTGGATGGCCACCGACGACCAAGACAGCCGCTGAAGGACTAGATCCTTGAGGCGCTAAGCGACAGCTGTGCATGGCCTGCCTGCTTATCTTGCGGCCAGGCCACCGGGGCCGAAGTGGTAGGAGGAAGCACCGGCGGGCCCAGATGGGAGCGGAGCCCGGGGCAAGGAACGAAGAAATCCTGCAAAGGAAATATCCTCGCCTGTACTAACCGCTGCGTGGCGTCAAGCAAGAAAACTCGCAGTAAAACGAGAGGGGTAAGTAGGAGATAGGGAAGAAGGGAAAGAGCGAGGGAGAGAGAAAAGGGGTGGGTGACAGACCACTAGCGGATAACGGGAAACGTTTCGGGAAGGTGTAGTATGGTGGACTCGTTGGGTGTGTTCGTGACATAGGGGGAATAGAGCGGACCCGCAGAGCGAGAGGACTGACCATATGCGTGATGAAAGTGATGATTATAGTGATGATGATGATGATGATGTTGCTTCTGATGGTGGTGATGATGATGATGTTGCTTCTGATGGTGGTGATGATGATGATGATTAAGGCGATGCTGATGATGTTGACAGTGGTGTTAGAGGTGGTAGAGGACGTTGTGCTGCTCGTAGTTGCGGTATTTTCACGCCACAAAATAGAAAGGCTCCTGCAGCATAATCAAATATATGCGGCGCTCCTTAGGCAGATAGATAGATGACTGGCCGGATTGACTGGCTAGATGGTTAGCTTAATAAGCTGGCTCTGCGGCGGCGGTGCCGGCTACTGCTGTTGTTGTTGCTGCTGCTGTTGTTGTTACTGCTGCTGTTGTTGTTGCTGCTGCTATTGTTGTTGCTACTATTGTTGTTGCTGCTATTGTTGTTGTTGTTATTGCTGCAACCGCTGACCACTGCACGGTCGCCACGACCAAGTCGAACCGTGGCTTGACAGCTCGGCGGACGTCGGCATTGTCAGCGGTGCCGTTTCGTCGGCGGTCTGAACGCCCGAGCATCTGACAGAGCGTGCATCTGTCAGTCGGCAGTCTATATCACCCACTAACTGGGTGGCTAGGTGGCGACAGCGGCGGGGGCTCATGCATGAGGCACACAAACGAAGAGAGGAGGGAGAGGACAACGAAGAAGAAACGGCGGGAAGTGGGTTCTCCCGCGCCCCTAAGTGGGTTCTCCCTTCGCCGACGCTCGGTGCCGAAACGATGGTATCCGGGGCGACACCCATGGCGATTGACTGACGGACTGGCCTAGCAAGCTGGACGGCCAACCATTCGAGGCCGATCTTCCATATTGCTCATGGTGAGTCGCTGCCGCCTTGAAGAACCGGTGGAGGGTTAAGCTGCTACAGTGCCTCGGGCCGCGACTTCGGTGGCTGATGGCGCAAACGGCCCTTTTTCTTGTTGTCCTGCTTTTGCTGCTGCTGCTGCTGCTGCTACTACTACTATGTTTTATCAAAGACATCTGCGATAGACGGAATGCCCGCAGATGCCGCCCACCATAACGTCTAGACGAACCTAGTGCATAGTATCGAATTGCCCAGCTCCTGCAACAATGTTTCACACTAGCCTATCGTTCGTGTAAGTGTAATAGAAATCAAAAAGACAAATGTGCAAAACCGCACGAAGGGTAGGCGATGCGGTGTGCTTGTAAGATGGCTACGACTACTGGTGATCGTCTAAGATCGGTCCAAGAATAATAAATTGTGATTAATGCCGTGCGATTCTCTTCGCTCGCAGACTCGTAAATTAACCTTCCCACGGCGCGCAGCTCTTTTTAATTTTGTTATACAACGTCATACGCCTCTACTCGATGCAGTTGAAGACCCCATGTGCAGACCTAGGATGCTACGTATAGTGCAAAATTGTATAATTTTAGGATGCTAAGTATACTTTTTAGAGAGCTATTATCCGCGGTGGTTGGTGAGCTCTAAAAACAACGCAAGATGCCTTAGTGTATGGGCTAGAGCAATGTTTAATATTCTACTATGCATGGAGGTTTACCGGGAAAATTCCGCCGCAGTTTTAGGTTTTCCGCCCATATGTGACGGCTACCCAAATAGACGGCGGATTTGTGCATGAAATTTTAAAACGGGATACATTTTGCACCTTTGTGCCGTATCACGAGATACATATACGATCATTGTCGTCATTTTGATTTATGTTGCACACGTAAGAGCAGATATAGATAAATATCTATATTTTTTGTTAGATATATCTTCAATACAACATTTGTGCTGTTTTGAGCTAACGTAGATAGCAATTCGACAGATGCACATTTCTTCCAAACACGCAGGTATGATTGGTTTCTCGATAGGATGACTAGGACTCGCGCAATCACAGATTTAGTGAAGATATGTCAGTATATTAAGCTCGATACAACATTTTTTATAATTTCGCTTTCACTCCAAAAGAAGATATTCCGCCCCTCGTTCCATTGGATAAAAGTTTTTTTCGCCGAGCTGTCCTAGACCTCAAAGTTTCTTCTGGAAGACCCTATATATATATATATATATATATATATAGGACCTATAGGCTTAATTTATTATTTAGGCATCTATAAGCACATATATATATGGTTTATCTTTTTGGCGTTAATAATAAGTACCAAAATTATCGTATTGATTGCCGGCATATTTGCTATTCCCAGATATTTTTCTAGCTAACATGACTAGTATTGTACTATAGTAGCGCGGCACTATTTGAACTGTTTGATTTCGACCTTATATTAGTACTTAGAACTGTTTTTAATTACTTAACCCACTAGAGATAAGAAGCTCTTCTATTCTCACTATCAGGTTTGGAGTCCGTTAGGTAAAATTATTTTCTCTCTGCCTGCTATGGTCAACGCTTTCGGGGGCTTCATAAGATTGTTACTTGTTACCGCTTTTCAGGCTAAGAGCACCGGGGGCAGTCAAGAGGAGGAGCCGAGAGAGGAAGAAGGGGGAACAGCTAGGCTTTCCGGAGGATCTCGACGCATCTCCCCAGGGCGGGCAAGCATTGGTTAGGCGCATAGAGCGTTAGAAAGCGAGACTCCTCTCTCAGGGTTGTCGAAGTAATGCCAATGCAATCCCGGACCTTGAGGGGGTTAGGGAGGATATCGGTTTTAGTGGGTGCGAGTCCCACACTAGCTGTTGCTAGCTGCCAGTAGCGCATGTGTATTATGCATTTCAGAGACCTTCCACTAAAAAAAGGGCTAAAAGCACTGACCTACATTGAACTGTAATGTTTGATTGAACACCAGAGAACTATGGGCAAAGCACACCAAGAGGGCGTTGGCTCGTTTGAAGCCTTTGGACGAGTTTCTTCTTACCATGTCTTTCAGACGGTTTAAATATGGCAGGTTTTGTGGAGCGCAAGCTCGATGAGCTCTGACACGTTCAGTTGCGGCGGAGGGATTTGGGCACGGGCAGGGGACACGGGCGGTGTTGGTATTTCCGTTGATTATCCGGTTTGTGAGAGGGGGTTTCAAGAATTTGCGCGGCAGCAGCCATAAAGTGGCGCTGCGGGGGTCTTTGGATAGCGAAAGGAACTTAGGATACAGGACGACCCTAGTTGACCACGGGGGAAGCACGATCACCGGAGAAGTGCGGCCTTTGCCGATGGCAGGTTGTTTTTCCGAGTGGCTGGGTTATTCAAAGCCTTTGAGAGGGGGCGTATGCCGAATAATTTTATTATGATTTATTAACACCCAGGCTGGGTAAAATTATGCCGAATTAATGAGCAACCGAAGGCGCTTGCCGCGATGGCCGAGCTCGCTATTAGTATGTTGTAGCGGCGCTGGTCGTAGACAACAAGGTCAAATTGGAAGCGCGTCAAGATGTAATAGTGCAGAAACCCCTCACCTGCTGGGCGCTGAGGATTCCCCGTTTAAAACCTGCTGTTGCGTCAAATGCGCCAGTGAGTTATAGAAAAAGGACACTTTCAACCTTTGCTGTATTCCGTGGAGCATCTATCTTTAACATGCGTTTGCAAGGTGCTACACTGTTTCGAATTGTGTTCCCGCGGCAGTGTATGCTTAGGACGAGAGAGTTACCCACGCTCGATTAGTACTGTGCCAACCACTTAGTGAACCTGTAGTAGTCGTCGCAATGCGCACTTGCGGAACTCTGCAGGGGAACTCTACAGGGTGCGCGGAGAGCATCTTTGACAAGCATCTTGTCCCATACCCTGTTTCACAGTGTTTTTAACGAAGTGCTTAAAACGTATGTGCCTAAAAACCTGAATTCAAGTCTTTAAAGAGGAAACCTGTTAGATCAAACATCTTATTGTAGAATAGAAAATAATACTATATTTAAGTAACTACTGACCACTGTAGCTATTCATAGCTAGCGATTTCATTTGCAACAATTCCTTGCGACCTTGCAGCATTACATTCACCGGGTCAGGTTAGAGATATGTATAAATAAAACAAAGATAATGCAAGAAAGATAATGGAATCTCCACGTAGAGGAAAATTGGCTGGAAACGACAAACTTTGCTTAATCTCAAAATCTATAGAATTTGTCTTACACTTTTTTTTTACCTAGGACTCATGTTCTCGTGTTGAGATATGGACTTCTCGAGGCACACTGATAAATAATGCGACATGGACCAGAATACTTTCTTAGTATCCGACACCCACATAAACTATCAATGGACGTTACCGTTTAGTTTCAACAGTTTAGTCTATTTACTGGCGCCGTTTCCGCTCCTTGTTGAGGATTTTCAAAAGATACACGTTTTACCGAAAACGGCAGCTAGCCAGATGGTAGTGTATTGTTTGTCTGCTACATAATTCTGCAAGAGAAATGCATCCGCGACAAAATTATGGCTTTCCGTTTATCCATAGAGCTGACTATTTAAACCAAACATTTGTTGTTCAGTTTCTCTACCTGGTTTTACGTTTCGTCGTCGTTGCCTAGGTCGTAACCGCTACGTTGTTTGCATAGGCTGTCAGCTCAGTTTCCGGTCAAATGTTTCTTATACAAATATATAAATACATTGAGCCGGGCGTGTTCAGTGGCCACCGAGGTCTGAGTACGGCGGATTACGACGGTGACGCCTTCATCGTATGCTCGAGAGCGCCAGCAGAAATCGTGGGATTTACGAAAATCTACATCTGAGCCTGTTACGGGACTGTTTACCTGCTCTGTAGGTCGCCGGTAAGTATTGGCTAGTAAGCATAGATAGTGACCCGCCTAATCGCGTGGTTTCGTGTGGCATTTCCACTTTGCTACATTTGCAACATCTAGGTAATCAATTATATTGGTATCGTTAGCCATAATTGGATGCCATTACTGAAATTCTTTTTGGAAGCCACCTTGGAAACTAGAGAGCGGGTCACCCTGACATGATCGCTCGGTGGTACTGCAAACGCATGGCTGGCAGGCTTATAAACATCACAAGAAAGTGTACCAGAGAGTACGCTAGAAGAATCCACGCATACAATGTGTTAATGTCAGGAGCGCCAATTGCTTAGGAATACGTTTTGAAATTGAGCCTAGAAGCCTTGAATGTAAAAATAACGTTTCATTATTTTTTACGTTTACGCTTACGACCCTACAAAAACGAATTACAAAACAAGCAACAAGCTCAGTCGCTAATGACAGTCTCACATGAACACATTAAATCTGTCTTAGCCATCAGCCAAATGCCAGGTACTGCATCACTGTGCGCGCACAACTCCAGTAATTGTGCTCTCCTCTACACAAGGACTGCCTGCATTGTAGTCTGCAAAGCTGATGATGATACAACGACGAGAGTGAAAGTAACAAAAAACGAACGACCTCAGCGATTCAGGTCTCTGGCCGCTACGGGCGTTTTAATTGAATACTCATGCTTTCAAGTTGCACTCGACGTGTGTACCGTGTTGCGGAATAGCGTGCTATAAACAGTTACTTAGTTAGGGCGCCATCGACGCCAACTGTGGACAGTTGTGGAAAGTGGCCGTTGAATGCTATTAATGGTCGCCGAGGGCACCATCGACACCCACCACAACCTCGCGTCCGATTGGAATTTGAGCGAGTGGATCCGTGACTAAAATCCGTACGCGGGTGGGCCATACCCGTCCTGATCACGTGTCCGCATTGGGTGCGAGGACTTTGGTTGGTTTCCAAAATGTCCGCCGGCGTAACCGACTAACTGTGTGATGGCTGGCGTCCTATGTATTCGGTTCACGTCCGGCCCGAAACGCACTCAGACTCGATTCTTCGATCGAAACCTGTTCGTCGTTTTTGGAGTGTATGTTGTACTATTGGAGTACGTGCCTGGCAAGTCGAGTGAATGAGAGCAATATTGGCCAACACTTAAACACGACACGATAGGCACGAAAGGGGCATGTCACACAGTGTTTTTTTTCGTGTACTACTGTGTAAAGCTCGATTTTCCTGTAGTGATGGGCAAACATTGTTTGAGCGTTAGCACGAACGAGCACAATGTGCCTGCTGTTCAGCTTTTGTGACACTATAACTTGCTAACGTCGTTCCGGTAGCCTATTTTGTTGCAGGGCTTGATGATTTGCCACGATGGTCTTGTAACGCGTCAGTTCCTCCCCACGCATGGGGAGAATTGTGTTTCCGCGTTTTCGTGCTGCAAGCAGAGCAAGTACGTAGTGTAAAGAGTTTATCAACTCGCAATATAATATTTCAGGCAATATTGCTGATTATAAAGTAAAACTGAGGAGTTCATTTATATATATATATATATATATATATATATATATATATATATATATATATATATATATATATATATATATATATATATATTACTTGGTTTTCAGTTCTATATAAATTCTTCTTCCTCAATTGATGCTGCTTAAACACCTCTCAACTTGGCGAGTCATCGGAGCCTACCGGTTGCACCGGAACACCTGCACTAAAAAAAGGTTCTCATTTCTAACCAGGGCTCGAACGTAAATGCGGAAGGGGTGTATAAATACCTCGTAACGAACGATATTAAGCTTAAGTGGGTGAAACAAGTCAAGCCGATCTAGGATTTCTACCTATTATGTATTGTTGCTGTTACTGAGTTCTCTTTCAAAAAATCTTAAACGAAAGTAGAGCCTCAAATCTATGAACTAGCCCGTTTGAGCATGCCCCTCGTTCATTAACCTAACATTCGGTAGCGAAGACACCGTGGAAAAAATGGGGCGCTGGAGGGTTTCAGAACAAGACTCCCTGAGCGACCATAACTATATAAAGTACGAATACTGTAGGGACTCCATTACTCGGCATCGGAAAGACAGCCGCCTAATGGAATAGCAATGGAATAGCAGGCCGATAAAATGGACTCCGACAGGCTCGGCGAGCAAATAAGTAAGGGAAGCGAAACGCCCCTCAGGAACAACGAAGAGATCCTGCCAGATGACATTGCAAACCTACTGCGGGAAGCATGTAAAACGTCATCCAGCCCTAGACCGGTTGATCACGTTGCTTTCCACCGCCTAAATAGTGGTGGACAGCTAAAATTGCGGATCTCAGGGAGGAACAACGCCGCGCGGCACAGACGCGAGCCAAAAAAAAGAAGGGGAGTAGAGGATGCCTAGGAAGGCCTCCAGACTGCACGAAAGGCTCTCATAAAAGCCGTCAAAAACAACAAGGAACAAATAGCGCGAATTCTGTGAAGAAGTAGGGAATAATATCTGGGCGAAACCCTACAAGATCGCCATGGGCAAGATCAAAAAGCCACGGCTAAAACTTTCCGACGGTCTTGTGGAAAGCGCGGTTCGACGGCTCTTCTCGAGTCAAGCTGACCCCACTCGACCACAAATAGACGTCCCTGTGAAAGAAGTATTGCCAGTAGAAGACTGGGAAGTAATGGCCATCGCACAGCGATCGCCTAAAGGAACGGCACCCGACCTGGACAGGATACTGGCAGAGGCTGTGAAGATGCTGCTTTAAGAGCAGTCGAAAGTATTCAAACGTATGGCGGACAAGATTTCGAAAGAAGGTGCCTATCCAGCGGCATGAAAGAATGCTACCCTGACTTTGATAAGTAGTCCATGGAGGCGTATCGACCAATATGCCTCCTAGACACCATAAAGAATGCATTCGAGGCGCTTATAAATAACAGGCTCACGGTAACATTGAATCAGAAGGGAGCACTCTGGGAAATACAATTTGACTTCCGACAAAGGCGCTCAACGGAAATAGCCATCGATCAAGTGCTACAGGAGGCCGAAAGGCAAAGAAGAAAAACAGTGGTCGAGGGATCTTTGCATAGTCCTCCTTTTTGACGTCCGCCGCGCATTCAACTCACTAAGCTGGCAAGTAATTCTAGATTTTATGGCCGAGAAAGATGTCTCTCCGTACCGACAAGACAGCGGTCGTCCCACAAGGATCCGTACTGGGGCCCCTGCTGTGGAACATGGCGTACAATATGCTGGGATTCAGCAACATGACAGGCGTTCGGACAATTGCGTACGCCGACAATCTGGCCGTCCTGGTCACGGCTCGCAAGGCAGACGTACTTCAGGGGCGGGCCCAGCTTGCCATCGATATAGCAAACGACTGGCTAGTGGCGTACGGGCTACGGCTGGCGCTCTAGAAGGGCGACGCTGTGCTTCTCACAGGACGGAACAGACACGGTGAGATCCAACTGAAACTGAATTGAGTGGTCATTGAGATTAGGAACTCTGCCTGATACCTGAGCATGACCGTCGACAAGGCCCTCACCGGCAATGAGCACATCGAGAAGATGACCGCCAAGGCAGAAAAAATATGTTAACATCCTGCCAAGCAGGAAAAAATGTTAACGCTTCTGCCGAGAACACGGGGAGCGGCAGAGGGCAAAAGAAGACTTCTTGCCTTCGTGGCAGAGTCGGCCGTGCTTTACGCTGCTCCTACGTGCGGCCCGAGCGCGATAACGTTAAAGAAGAACCGGAATATACCTCTAAAAGCGCAGCGGAAGCTAGCGATCAGAATCGCCAGCGCATACCACATGGTTGAGACGATAGCAGTCATCGCAACAGCTCATTTCATGGCCTAGGCTGATTGAGGAGCGAATCCGGCGGAGGCGAGAACGGCAGAAGAAGGTGGCAGTCCTGAATCAAAAGCTCGAAAAGTGGCAATAAGAATTGTATCGAACGCCATTGGAGGCACCAGGAGTTATTCCGGATCTCAAGAAATGGTGTAACAGAGAACACGGAAGCGTCACCTATCACCTGACGCAGGTGATAACGTGGCATGGGTGCTTCCATAAGTACCTGCACAGGATGGGCAGAACTCCGAACCTTGTATGCGTCATGTGCGAGACCGGAGAGATGGATGATGTTACCCACACCATCTTCCTCTGCCGAGCACTAGAAGACGCACGTACGGGATCACCGGTAGCGGTTGCTTTAGCGTTCTCGGACACTACAGTGACGGATCTAGTTGCCGCCATGCTTGAGGGCGTGCGTAAATGAGATCAAGGAGTAAGACTGATGGAGAGAGTCCTAAGAAGAAAGAACGAGCTGAAGACGGAACGGGTGCGCCGACAACGTCCGCAAAGAGCGCCGGGGCCGGGCGACCAAAGTTAGCAGTCGAAAAGACGCGAAGATTATAGAAGTCCCTCAATTTTTCATCGAAGTAAAGCGCAAGCGGTTCCCTTGATAGTTGTAACATATTCATCAATAAAAAAAAAACGGAAGATGGGATATTTATAAAGCAGTATGTGTCACGAAAATAGCCCAATGTTATTAGTGAACTTTCAACGGTGAAATGACCACATTTCAGAAATCTACCAGTTATCACCTCTTTCGTCGCTTCTCTTAACGTAGTATGCTGAAATCATCGCTCTATTTGCAAAGAAGAAGCTATTGACTGTTTAGATGCCTACTTGATTGCAACAGTGTTGATCTGTTGCTTTCAGAAACATGGCTCAATGGAAATGTTAGTCACCCCGAAGTGAGATTTCCGGGTCATTACTGTGTCTACCGTTGAGACAAAACTGCATCGACGGAAGAAGGAGTGGTTCTTCATAAGCTCTCCAAGAAACATGTTTCTCAAGTTCACCTCAGCAGCTAATTCATTGAAAATTAAAAACAAAGTTGATTTTGCAACTAGCAACACTGTGGCGACCTCTCTGGTCTTTGAGCAAATGTACCGCAAACTGTTGGACTTCCTACATGATATTGTGAATATTCACATTCGATTGAAATGTGAGAGAACTAGAGGTCGTATCAGCAATCACGTTACACATCCTACTTCTGTCCTGGAATTGACAAAATATTGCCAGAAGATGCGTTAGATAACCTCCGAATTTTGGCGACGGTTTTTGTCTCCCGATCTACAGCTTGCTCCGCAAAAAATTATCAGCTTTTTTGGACCTTTGTCGATGTATCCCCAGTGAATTTACTAAAACACGTTTTACAAATGAGGTGAGCTTAAGTGAGTACTACTTCTCACGACACATTTTCACAAAAAGTGTGATTACGAAATATGCGTTCCTTTATGTCTAATTTTTAGAAGAAGTCTGGAGGACGTGTCATCTATTATCGTGCAGCTCATATTGCAATTTCGGTGCACAAAAAGGGTTCTAATATGGGGCGAACGAATAAGCGACCTTTATCAACACGGGTAGTTGGCCCTGCAAACTGTTGCAATCAGTAATCTATCAAGCAATCTACGAGAATGCTAACTCTCAATCGTTCACAATTTAAGTGCCCTCTCAGACACTCCACGATTATGCAACTTCTCGCGACTCAGCATGACTGGGCGATGTGCTTTAATGAGTAGCATATTTCAATTTCAAGTCGGCCTTCGAATGTGTAAGGCATCAAAAACGAATGGGCGTTCTTCCTTACTACAGCGTTGGATCTCGGCTCACTAACTGGATTGCAAGCGTTTTGCGTGGAAGAACGTCTCATGTAAAAATTAATGATATGCTTTTGGAAAGTGCAAGTGCCGCAACTGGATGTACCCAGAGAGCTTTACTTGGCCCGTTGATGTATGCTCTCTACATAATTATTCAACTGTGATAATCACTCTGACCAATCTGCTATATCTTTCCACCAGGGATGTTGTTTAAAATTATTGCCGATGATCTTATGCTATATGCTACTGTAAACGACACGAATAATGCAAATATTTTTCAGTGTTTTTTATATTTTATATACATTAGAAAAATATTTTATTTCATTGGGTCATCGGGATCTAGATCTTGCTTCTAGCTGTCTCTTGAGAAGCGTGCTGTATTTCACTGTTGTCTGTGGTAATATCTTGGTGGAAAGAGCGCGCCACTTAAACCTATCAAGTCATGTCGCGGCTAATCAGCGAGTTCTATGTCGTCGATGCCATAATGAAAGCGCAGCCCGGCAAATACACGGAAGAAATACAAGGTCGGTATTCACAGCTGGGCGCCCTTACGTACGCTGATGATTTGGAGCTATACTCCCGCAGCCGGTTTGATTTGCAGAGTTGTTAAAAGTTGAAGATAAATATAAGTAACACAAAGGTAATAACATGTCGACATAGTGAAGAATTGGTTGGAAGCGACGAATGTCAAGTGGCTTCAACAACTATAGAATTTAGTTTACACGGTTTTCAGTTAGGGAACGTTCTCGTCTCGAGAGAAAACAATTTGGAATAAGCTACTATCATTTTATGAAATCCGAGACCTTCATAGTTGCCAGAAGTCTCTTTACTTAAGGATCGTGTGTTACTTACAGTATGCAGGTGACCTGGCCTCAACTATTCAAGTTACATATTAGAGCGTCTGATCAAGTCAACATCAATTTTCTGGAGAGTGCGTTAATAGCAAATAGCTACAATTATGCATTAATGCATATATTAATGCAATACATTATTGTATTTACTGGTAGTGTACCCGCTATTTTTGAGTGCCTACAAAGGTTGCACGCTGCACCGAGAACGGTTGTTTTCAAGGAATACGTGTATTAATAGGATCATAAGATGGCAGCGACGCGCTTTATGAAATTCAGGCAATGACGCCTAGTTCGTAGAGCCGCTGCAGTTAGGTGAACAGTACATGGCTTCTTCGTAACGCTCTGTGTTCGGAAGAAGTTCCATGAATATATTTGGAGTGCTTGTGCAAACTCTGAGATAGTGTGATACATTTGTGCGAACGTGTATTCTCTCTTTACACACAATATGTTAACCATATTCTTTTTTAGTGCAAAGAATTACATATATATATATATATATATATATATATATATATATATTTAAAGTATACTCGCGCTTACCTCGAATGTTGCCTTGCTTATATCTTCATATCTATTATATGGATGTTGACGCTCAGACGACTATTCCAAATATTTGTTTTTATATGTCTAGAGTTATTGTTATCAACATTTAAATGTTTAGAGCTATGTGTATGGTGTTCTAGAGTCAGCCTGTAGAATACACCACTTCATTGTTTAGAGTACGCCACATCATATGATGCAACGTCGCCTCTGCAGAGGATTTGCTCCCACCGAAAGCTGAGGCCAAAACATCGATCACTTTCTAAACCCAAGGATAGGCAACGTAAATGGCACCGGGTGACCTGCGGAAGAATAAGCAGAATCTACTTCATTAGAAAAAGTTCTTTAAAGAATAACAACGAAGCTGCTCGCTAAGCCTGGGGCGAGCAACTGGCGAGACGCAATTTCTGCACCTGATATCGACCCACTCCTTGACGATATTATTATGAGCGTTAGCGTCCATATTCAGCCTAAGGCCAATATAGTAAGCACGCGTACACTTGTCCCTGTAAGAGATCAATAGCGCAGACACGTCAGCAAGATCTCTGGTGTACGAAAATCGTAGGACGATCGCTCAGCGAAACAGAAAGACGACGCTACGATGGCCTAACAGCAATCTCTTATTCGAGAAAATTGCACTAGTATCGGATGCAACTGTGCTCGATCGCTTACCCAATAACATTAAACCATCTGAAGAAGTAATTTGTAAAGCGTAAATGCGAGAAGAGCCGTGAAGCTAAGAACACAATATATATATATATATATATATATATATATATAGTATATTTCTGGAGTATTTGAGTAAAGATACTAAAATGGTTCACATGGGATTGCGTTTATTTGTATAGCTTATCGTCCTACAAAGTTACAGATTGTTTACAAATACTGCACAAATGGCACTTGTCTTTATATATATAGATATATATACATATATAGACAAGTGCAGGATGCGCTTTTGATAATTACGGCGGTTACTATCGTTATGTTTCCCTTCGCTCATAGCTGAAAGGGTAGGTCAACAATAAACCTTAAAATTGTATTTATCAAACATATAAGACACGTTGTAAATTCTTCGAAACATACACACGCATTCCTGCCGCTTTACCGAATGCGCGTAAAACGCCACTGCGCACCTCTATCACCTGTTCTTCTAAACAAGAGTCACTAAAATAGTCTAACAGTCGACACTATGTTCAATTGGTCCATTTTACCACTCACACTTGATATCTACAAGGCACCTATTTTATAATATAAGTACTCTCGAACATGTCCGAAATTGTTTCCTGCGGGTGCCTTTTCACGTGTGTGTGCGTATGTAAATTCGAGCGATTGCGTGCTCCACGCATTCTACCCGTCATGACAGACGGGCGGTCAGGCATTCATAATTTACTAATTAATTATATCCCCTCCCTTCCGCTCAAAGTCAAGTACGCGCACTTCGATGTGGTTGAATTTGGACGTTATGTATTTCGACGTCATCGGGCAGAGCAAAAAATAAATATAACCTTGAACGGACATCTGGAGTTTCGAACAACGCCTGGTCGCACGTACAGAGACGTAAAGTTTCCCTTTGGTGTATGTGTGTGCACGCATATGTATGTATGAAGACACATCTGTTCCCTTCTTGTATATACAATCTTCATATCTGTCGCAGCCGTTGATGCTGAATGCAACTAGCCACAGCTCTGCTTTGTCTCAACAACGTTTAGTCAATTATTCAATAACAACACCATTATCTGATTTATAGGCTTATCTATGGAATATGTACATGATTCGGTGCGAGCCGGCGGCGTCAACTACACGTAACGCTTCCTTGGCAACTCTCTCCAGAAGTGGAGATAACATATATATATATATATATATATATATATATATATCATATCCCTTCTCTCCCTCTCTTTTCATCTAACTCTATCTGATTAACTCCAGCGTTATATCTCTTCACAGCATCCACGCCCGACGGCCCGCTCGTCCTCCAGCATTGTTGTTTCACTCTGAGATCACAGCTCGAGCAACTTCCACAAAACATCAAGGCACACATTGATTAGCAGAGCGAGGTTATCCCTGCTCAGCTTCTTCGGGCTGCTCGTTCTTCCTTCACTGCGACTGCAACCGATGCAACCGGCCCATCAGCCATCGATCATGACAACGGAGTCGCATCGTCTCACACTCAGACCTTGGAGCCGGGGGGCGACAGTTTGGCGGTCATTGAAGTACGCGGCGCCGCGGTGGGACGCGCCATCGTAGCGTAGACGTGAGCAGGATTGCAGCTGTGCGCGATGCCCATTTGCTGTCCCGGCTGCGTCTGCGAATGCAGAAGAGCCTGGCTGGCACCCACTGTCTGAACCGCCGCTTGGTAGGCAGCTGACCCCCGTGAACTGGCAGATTTATCGCTGTAGTTGGACGCGGGCCGGCCTTTCATCTACAAAAATATGCATATTACAATATATTATTATACGTTAAGTTATACTGTATTATATTATATAATATTAAATTGCAGCCTTTTATACGCAAACTATGAATACATAGCACACGCAATGATGATGTAGCCTTGTAGTCTTTTTTGTTTCCATGCTTAGCGAATACATTAGGACATTCATATACCAAGTATTGCGTCGTTTTGTTAAGTACGGCTTTACTCATGACAAGATAAACTATAATATAAGACTAGAATAGGTATCGCGTTCAAATGCCATAGTCGACAGAACAAAATGGGAAGATAACACGCCACTCTATTACTCAGAGTCGCATGTTCGACTCAGAACCGACATATAGCGTTTCGAGGCAATCGTTCTTAATATTTGCGGATTTGAGTTAAATATATCTTCAATAAAAACAAAATATTTCACAGTGATCCACGCGACATGCATGCGATTCACGAGTAAGCTAATTCGCTTACGTGGGCTCCAGGTTCGCTGGCTTGTCTATGGTGGTTATGGCTGGTATGCGAATGGCTTGTTTGTTGTTGTTGTTGTTGTTGTTGTTGCTGTTGTTGTTGTTGTTGCTGCTGTTGCTGTTGTTGCTGCTGCTGGTGCTGTTGTTGATGTTGTTGTTGTTGAAGATGGCCGACGTTTGCGTAGTGAGGAAACGCGGTGATATGAGCTGTAGGTGTCGAGGTACCATCGACAACCATACCCACACGAGAACCCGGCCGCTCGATCTCCCGGAAGACCGTATACTGCTTCATGCCACGCGTTACGATGCCGTAGTCAAGATGAGACTGAAAATAAAACAAAATTAACAGTTATAAAAGGCACCCACATCAGGTAGAGCCGGGACTGCGGTTGACAGGGGCAACAATTTAACTCAGACCACCCATAATTATATTTTAATATAGCGAACAGCTTCAATAGATAACTCTGTATATATATATATATATATATATATATATATATATATATATATATATATATATATATAGGAAAATGAACATATATACCCATCGGCTATAAAGTAGATCAGGAGGAGTAAGCGTCGACTCAAACCTACTAATAATAATAATATTCTGAAACAACCAATAATAGTTGAAGCACTTGTTTGAGAATAACATATTGCTACTTGTATTGTTATTTTTCGGTTAGGTACTAATACTGCAGCTTATACTACTCATTGAAATAAAGTCCAAAACTAACGTTATAGATAACATAGAAACTGTATCGAGTTTAATGCAGTAGTGTTTGCATTAAAAATCATCCCGTGAAGGTACCTCTAAAATCATAGAAATCAAAAAGATCATTAACACACGACCACAATGGGCTATTATTAATTGCTTCCAAACGAGACGCTCTCAGATTGCCGTAGCCTGTAGCGTCCCCCTAGTGTCTCTAAAATACGTGGTGCAAAAATAAATTCGTCACCTTGTCGTGTTCCTATGGGCCTCTCGGCTTTAAAGCTGGCTGAACCTCCTTCTTCAGCACTCGCTCTCGCTTGAGAAGGCGCCAATGCGTCAAGGGGCTAACCAGGCTAGGTGTCTACTATTTTTCGAAGCTTACCGCGCCGGCCTAAATGAGCGAACGTTTTAGCGTCAAACGAATCAGCTAACTCTCCTCTTCACTCAGTCTGATGGCCAACCACGCGGATTTCGTTATGCCAGAGACAATAAAAACGAAACGACATGTGGTAACTTGACGACATTACTTGGCGGACATCTCGAGCTACGGCATCTTAAGATCTTTATGAAGAGAAGTTTATGATATGCACTATTAAGGTATACAAGGGTACAGGCTCGGCGGCTTTGCGGCATACGTAACGGCGGACCAAATCCACTGCGATTGTCCGAGAACATAGCGGAAAAATACAAGCTCGGTAGAAAAGGTATCAAAACGCTGCAACGAGTGCTCGCAAATCGGGCAGCGTAATGATGATCATGTGGCCTACAAGATACGATGAATTCGTAAAAGCAAAAAGGGTTTCGTTGCAAAAGAGCATCGCTTGTCATGCTCGTGGCGAGTTTCCATGCATCGTCTTCTCTGATGAGAAAAAGCTCACTGTTGAATAATCCGTGAGCAGATAAAACTATCGGGTCTGGCTGCATTAAGGATCCAACGACGTGCGACAGCAATTTCAAGCCATGGTCTGGTATAGCCAGGGGGCTTCTCAAGGCCCTTTATCTCTCAAGGAGTCAAAACTGACGGGGCGATGTACTACTGCTCTGCGGCATCAGACTACTCGTATTCCTATTAAAAGGTAGCCTGATGCCGCCGACAAGAGAGCATTTCAAAGACTGACGATTTACGTTTCAGCAGGATTCGGCGCCTGCTCATAAGGCCAAACAAACTAAGGCCTGGCTTGAATATTACGTATGGGCGTTAATCTCATTTGAAGAATGGTCATCGTACTCGCCGGAGTTGAACCCGCGTTAGTCTCCTCTGTGGGGTTTTTTGACGCCAATGTTTGCGCTGTCAGATAGAGTTCATATTATTGCGTATACTCCAGAAACTACCAATGGTATTATTTGTGATTTTTTAAACAGTTGCGTGGACGGTTAATCTTGGCCGAGGGTAGAGAGAGAGAAAATCACACAGGATACAAGGCAGATTTTAACGCAAACTAGGGGGTTGTTGGTACAGATTCTAGGCTAATCGTAAAGGCGCCTGTATGTAGCGAACCATTGTCTATATACGTCTCGACGCTCATTTGTGGGCACGTCTTTGCTGTCGGGTTGGTTAGTGCTTTTAGGAGGACGACAGGCGCAAGCTAGCCAGCTACTCACGTGTGACGAACGATTGCTGCGCAGACTGATGCTACGGCTGAAATGGCCGATATCGTCGGCACGAAACTGCGATCGGCTGTGCAGTGGCGGCGGTAGCAGCAGCGGCTGGAGCTGCGGGCCAGATCCGGCGTGTTGCGGAATCGATGTTACTTGGAACTGCGACATTGGACCCGACGCCCCAACAACAGCGCCAGCAGGGTATCCACCAGGAATTGGAGGTAGTGGTCGCCCATTCGCCTGTTGCTGTTGCTGCTGTTGAACAGCATACTAAACAAAACAAAAAGACAACGATACAATGGACACAAACGCATACAAACATACACAATTATTAAATACGATTTTATTGACAGCAGTTTATTGTGGACAGCCTATAAAGCTTCACTATCAGCAAGTCATTGACGTGCACAGATTTACACACAAGCATGTGTGCCCGAAAAAGTGAGGAGACGAGTGGGAATATGGGGAAGCCTCTCCGTTGGACAAAAGATATGTATATACATTTTTTAAAGTAAAATATTATATCACACCATGTGTGCATATGGAGGGAGGTCAATGACCATTTCCTGGTAAATTCAATAATTCGATTTGTCTAAAAAGCTGTTACACTCTAGAGTCGCTGGGTCCCCGGTGTAACATCAAATGAAAGATTGGAGTCTATTGTAAACGCAAGCGTTATGCCAAATATGTAAGCCTCTGCAGACTCAGGCGATAGCCTTTTCTGCAAAATGTCCTTAATTGTTACAATTGTTGAAAATCTGTACGAATCTGTAGTACTACTAAAATTATTCAAATTTGCGGTCCGGAGAAGACGGTCTCATAAAAAAATTGACTTACATGCTATAGAGGATAGCACTATCACCGTCTGACCTAGATCTTAAAACGTCACGAGTGCTTTTTAATAAACACGCACAAACGAGCCGCGAGTTGCACGGACTTTCGTGGCATTCATGGCAGATTGACGCAACGTTAAACAGTATCAGATGGACGGATGTCGTAAGCCACAAATAAAACAAATTAAAGTTGTATAAAAACTGCTTCGTCGCCAGAAGCAACTTCCAAAATGCAAACCTCATTGCATGCTCCACAGGGAAGTATTGTAAACTTTTTTTCGTTTCTGAATTGTATAGTTTTCTATCCAGTAATTCGAATGTGTATAATACAATTTACCCACCGGGTCATAATGCAATTGTTGATGATGTTGTTGTTGCTGCTGCTGTTGTTGCAGCCGCCGTCCGTTGTACCATTCTTCCAACGGTGGAAACAACCGCTGATTTTTGTGATTGCCCGGAGAGGGATGGCCGTTCATCACACCACCGCTGCTGGCGTGAGTTACCAACGGCAGCCCGTTTTGATTTGGAGAGGACGAGCCATAATCCGTATTTGCCGTTCTGCCCGTTGGCCCCGACATTCCGACGTGAGATCGCGTTGCTGCAACCTGCGTCTAAAACGGCCCACGCCAAAATGCGGCATAACAAGATTGGCGTGCGATTTAGATTACTGCTAAGTATTGTTTGCATCATGTTATCTCTGAGGTGTATTTCTGTACTTACAAATGACCGCAATGTAGTCAATTAAAATTTAGATATTTTTCCTTATGTATATATATATATATATATATATATATATATAAGTAACAGGATTTTTTCAAGTTTAAATCAATCTAAAAACTAAACCGATTTTATTTATTCAAAAAGTACGCTCCATTGTTAGCCACAACCTCCCCCCATCTCTGGACCAGACTTTCTATTCCCATAGCGAAAAATTCTGGTTTCTGCATTCTACGGAATGCCATGCTTATCCCACTAAACCCAGAGCAAAGTCTTGCGCAAATGGGGATGTCGTCATCCTACGGGCTTCAACGCATCGCCCGACATAAAAGTAATAACGAAACGCACAACTTTCCAATGCTGTTGCTTTCAGTTTAAACCGTCGAAACGGTACCGAACTTATACTGACTGTTATATGATGCGTAAAGTACGCTGCATATCAAGCGTCACATATTTATATACGCTTAAAATGAGTGTCATTGAACATAGAAAGTATTTTAATTGAAGCTCAGAGGCGCCGCGCACCTATAGCTCAACAAACGAAATGAGTAATTGTCGGGGAACATACCCTCTCCCACTGAGATGGGTGTTGAGACCGCGACGACAACGGTACGGGATTTCCTCCTTGAACAACTGGAGCATAAGCTCCAACCTGACCCGCCTGCGCCATGGTGTGACCTCCTTGTCTAGATCTTTTCTGTTCCTCGAGGAAAAGACGTCTTCGTTCGGCTTCCATCGAATGTTTGCTGGATCCAGGTTCAGGGATCGTTTTTCGGTTTTTGCCAAAACGAAACATTCCCCTAAAGAAGCCCTTCTTTCGTGGTTTCTCATCAGGAGACAGAGGAGAGAAAGTATCGAGCGGTATGGCACCCCGCAAGGGTGTATGCGTCGCATCGGGAGATAGATCCTCGTCCACTGCAATCGGTGAAGCAACACAATCAAATAAACGTAACAGATAAGAAGTCGAAGTAACAAAGTCGGCTACCGAATTTAGGATTTTACGTGGCCTCTGCGATTTATGTTAAACGATTGTACTATTATCAAGCGCTTTATGTTACGGCCTACTCTCTCTCAATGGTGTGCGATGCCATTACAGGAGGCCTCATCTAAGTCTTTCTCTGTAGCTGTAGAAATAGAATCAACCACTCCGCTTCGATTTCGCAGCAGTTTATCAGCAACAATTCCTCCCACCGACACTCTTCGAGACCAACGGCAAATATAAGTAAATAGCAAGTAAGTTTTGTAAGTTGTAATAATTTCGATATAAAATTATATTTTTCCAATTGCATATCGCAATTCGGTTTCAGGATTAGTCCAGTGGCTTGTGGATTCCTATCGCGTTATCGATCGCACTTTTTAAAAAAATCACTAACAGTTACAAACGCTAAAGTTTACGGTTAAGATATATACAATACGTTTCACAGCTGATAATGACGTATCCACGATAAAATTATGTTTAGCTCTTGAACGCTGTAAGCGGGCACATGATAATCAGCGAATATACCTCTGTGTCTGACACATGAAAAAATAGCGTGATGTGCTCGGTTGCTGACCACCTGTTGTGTATTACCTCTTTGTACGCGTTTGAAGCTTTTCGTTGAAGGAGTGACGCCGTCCCACGACGTTTGACTGATCTGACCGCTTGGATTTCCTGGCGTGCCCGACGGGACACTCTTGTCAACAGCCTGCCGGAAGCTCGTATTGCCACCCCTTTTATGGCTCGAAGTGGTAACACTGCTGTTTTGCTGCTGCTGCTGGTGCTGTTGTTGTTGCTGTGCGGCAACACTTTCCAGGCTAGAACTTCGCTGCAGCGACAACGGAAGGCAGCGAAGCGACGGACGCACCATTCCGGAAGCTTCGTGCGACATGATGGACGACTCTGTTCCCGGTGACTCGCCATTAGCCATCGCTGTGTGATAAGGACACGCCGTCGGTGAGATGGGCAGGTACTTCTTAGATGCTGTATCATCATCATCATCGTAGCGTTTTATGTTGGGGTCACATTGGCGATTTGTGTACGGAACGGGTAAAAAGAAATGCAAAAATAACGAAGTTACGCGACGACACCTTCTGTTAGTGCGACAGCAGTTACGACACCATGGCAACATGCGCAGATGAAACCGACACGACATGCATTGCAGGGCACAGAACAGAAGAGGGAAATGTTTAGCCGAAACGAGAACCCGACTAGAAAGTAACTGTACGAGAAACTAGGTGAACCGACAAAGAGGGTTTTGTCTTCAAAACGTCAACAAAGCCGTGCGCAGTTTACGCCATATAAGAAAATGCATGGAGTGCTCTTATCTCGTAGGCTCTTTATTAATTAGGTTCGTTGGCCACTTCTCATATATATAGAAGTGGCCAACGAACCCAATCAATACAGAACCTACACGTCTAAGAGCAGTCCATGCGCTTTGTTCCATGTCCGTAATGTGCAAGTGTCTCATGCGAGCGTGTCTGGGGTTCGCACAGAGGGGTTGACTTTAATCTAGCACATGCGTTACATATACTGTTTATTCACATCAGCCATGCGCCGCAAAGGGAGCACGTAAGTAGGACCATGCAGGTCGACCATGAGAGATCATCGTCTAACGATGAAACGTGGCCCAAATTTCAGCACGAATGTGTACATACTGCAACAGGCCGGATAGAACATCTGTACGGGGAACAACGCCGGAGTCCGTGGAAGTAGAGGCAGTGGCCGATGATCGACTAGTCAAGAGAACAACACAAGTGGCCGGAGTGGTAGTAACGCAGCACCAGCAGTGGAAACAGCCGCGACAGTGAGAGAGTGAGCCCGTCACAACAAGAGTGATAGCAAACGATGTCAACGCCGAACGACCCCAGTAGAAGCAAAGACGACAACAGAAAATGATACCAGCAGACGAACGATTTGTTAGGTTCGTTCGTGGGGTTAGTTCGAGTTAGAGTTTGTAGCGCTTGATACTGACAAGGAGTTAGTTCGTTACTAAAATAATGACGACTGGGTTAGTTCGGCACTGAGCTACCACCGAAAAGTTAGGTCATTAACAAAAAATACTAGCGAGACACAAGCAAAACTAAACCGACTTCATAGAGACGGAATTGTTAATTCATAGAGACGGAATTGTTAATTCATAGAGACGGAATTGTTAATTCATAGAGAAGGAATTGTTAATTCATAGAGACGGAATAGTTACATCATCACCGCTGATCGGATACTGTCGCAACACAGACAAAGACAATGTGATACATTTTGAAATACAATTTCCCATCTAACTATCTAGGAGGAAGCGACCCTGGCTAAACTGTTAGCAGCAAAATTGTATTAACGAAACGAATTAAGGTAGTAGTGCTCGGGTAGCATTTACCAGTTGTGTGTCTATGTGCATAGCATACTATATATTATCGTTTTTTCACATGTTCAATTCAAAGTATGTTTCTTGTCCAGGTTGCACAGCCGCCAATATTAGCACGTCTTTGGCTTACGTGCTAAACCGCAACGTATATACAATCAGACATAAACATTGAAGTTTGAAAACCTACATTCTGGGCTGGGTCTCTTATTCTCCTTGTTGTGGCCGGACGAATATATTTGATGATGATGTTGCTGCTGTTGCTGCTGCTGAGGGGTCGGCTGGAAGCCATTGGCTGCTGAGCCACCACGGACATGACCTGAAGCATGCGCATGGTGCAAATGCATCTGGTTGCCGGCATTGATCGAATCGGCCGAGTTACTTCGATAAAGACTACCATCGCGGTAACCGCCTGCACCTTGCGACACTTAAACACAAGTAAAAAAGCGTTATTAGCGAAACTTACTAGACACACATATATATATATATATATGCTGAGCGAAAAAGTAAATAGCAATAACAACTACAGCCACAGCAACTTATGGCAAATTGTAGTATATACATATGCTGCAGGTAGAGGTGGTTGACAAGTCTATTAAAATAAAGCAAAAACAACTACAACCCATTTCGGATTTGCAACTACTATGCTGCTGTAAATGCGAAGTACAATTTTGCTTAAAACCTTCTACAACCTACAACTTAGGTAATGACTAAAATGCAGTACAAAACGACAAAAGGCCATCCGAAGCTATCCGAATTGAAGTTAGCTGCTCAGTATGCTTGCTCAAGAGGGGATGACGTACTTGATCGCTGCCTGAGATCGCCTCCGCTCCTTGACTGCTGCAGGCGGTACTCAAGTCGCTCGTCGTCGCACGCTTGCTGTTGCAGCTCTCCAGAGTGCTGACGCAACCTTTGGTCACGGGTTTCCTTGTTGCGTCGATATGTGTCGGTGTTCTTGGCGTCGAGATGTGCGTGTCGTTTCTCCGACATCGACTGTCGCCCAAAACCGTCCCTCGAAAAAACTCCATCAATCGCTAGTGACATGCTGTAATGGTGAGGAGGAGGTGACATCGTCAAGTCGCATCGGAAAACAGAACAATTCGTTAGCAGTGTTTTATGAGCGTTATCGCCTGACAATATCGCCAGGTGGAGAGCTTACGTGACAGTGATAACCATACGTCATCCTAGAGCGTTCGCAAATATTTAGACCTACGTATATGTACATATGCCGTTCTACATAGGTACACGTGTGCGCAGATCTTACATATATATATATATATATATATATATATATATATACGTTTAGAACATGCAAAAATGTTGCTCATTGGGCTGTATTAGACGCAATTTGCAGTAGTAGTGTCTTGCTACTGACTCGCTGGTGTTGAGCTTATCCAAGGTAGCCTCGTCAGGAGCGTCTCGACCGTTCGTCGTTGCCAAACTGGCGGCGTAGTCTTCGTTGAGCAGGACACCGTTTTTCTCGAGCGCTCCCGCCGAACTCTCAGGAGTCAGCGTCGGCGGGCTGCCACTGACTGGTGTCGGTCGCACGTTACTTCTGCCATAGATCATCTGCTGAAGGCCGCCGCCTCCGCCGTTAGCGACCGCGCCGCCCAGCCCCAACACTGAAGGGCTGTCGAGAACCGACGACACGTCCAGCTGGCCCGGAGAGCCCATAAGCTTCTCGATGACGGGATTTCGCTTGTTGATCGAGCCGTACACGACCTCGTTTCGTCGGTCGCGGTCCGCCTGCGGCGGCGGCGTCACGGTGCCGTTCAACGGTACCGCCGCGTTGGCCGGCTGCGACGACGGCGCGTAACACGGAGACGGAGTGCCACCGTACGTGACAGTTTGGTTCACGTTCTCCTTGGAGTCCGTCATCGAACTGGACCCCGAGCTAGTCGAGAGGAAGCCCTCCTCGAACTTCAGGTTCTCTTCCGAGTCGGCGCTCGGCAGGCGGCGGGCGACCGTCAGCTTGATGTACGGCCCGTCCATCTTGAACATCGAATGCCGAAGTGTGTCCATCGCCTCCGAGTTCGTCTTGCCTAGCAGACTCTCGCCGTTGATCGACAATAGCTGATCGTTGGGCTTAAGGCGACCGTCTTTCGATGCGGCTCCGCCGTGGATGACGGACTTGATGAACAAGCCCATGTCCTGCGACTGGCCTGACTCGTTTGTCGACGTTTTGCCCTTCACCGAGATGCCAAGACCAGCTGAGCCTGTATCGGTTGGGGCGATATCAAGTACCACAATGTGTCGCTCCTTCCACGGATAGATGCCGACCTCGTCTGGTGGAGCGTCGGCTTTCTCCGGAGGCTGAGCGGAGCAACGAAACGAAACAGAAAGGCAAAATAGATAAACGTTGATTAAAATACATTTTGTTAGGTAGGATAGCAGTATTGTTCATTATGTAGAGATTCTTCATTTTAAACCAATGCTAGCAATAAGAAATACAGAGCATGTATTCGGAAGAAAAGTTCATATATATATATATATATATATATATAAGCACATACGATGTCCTAGAAAATAATCGACGCATTTGAAAAGACTGGGTTGAATGTTCGTCAGAATATGGCCACAGGTCTAGGAACATATATGCGACAACATGCTCATGAAGGTTTAGAGAAGGTAATGTCAAAAAACCTACGACCGACCAAGCATGAAAGAACAGAATATAAGCTCTATCACTAAGATCCAGCCACAAGCATGCCAAACCGTGATTGAGTATTTCTTTACAAAAACGCAAACATGCCAGCAAATATGAGAAAAGCATTTTGCAAATGTGTTATTCCATTCGTAATTAGGTATGCATAAACTGTATTATATATGAAATTGAGCGTTTTCGCTCTTGCTGGAAAAGCGCCTATATATATAAATATATCTTACGTGTAGGCTCACTTACGATTTCTCTTGGCAGGTTCTGTTCAAGGCACTCCTGGCGGGACACGACGAGGCGGACCGTGCTACCCACCGGGATCGCTCGCAACATAGCCACGACCTCAGGCTGACTTTTACCCGTCATCTCGATAGCATTCACCTCGAGCAGGCGGTCTCCCGACCGAAGGCGGCCGTCGTGAATCGCCGCCCCACGAGGCAAGATGCTCTTAATGTAGATGGGTGCCAAGCCGCCCGATAGGTTGTCTCTAGTCGTCAAGCTGAACCCGAGTCCTTCGTCGCCCTTCAGCAGCTCGATGTTGACCTTCTTGCCGATCTTGCGCGTATTGGCCGCGTTCAGCGCAGCCACCCGGCCCGGAGTCACGCCGACGGCGACGACGTCTTTCTTGGGTGAGCCGCCGTCCTCGGCCGACACGTCGGCCCAATCGTGGCCGGTCGGTGTGCCCGTAGGGGTGACGATAGGTGCGACGCCGGAGATGGCGGGGGACGCCGGGCTTCCCGTGCCGATGGCGACGGCGCATTCGCGTGCCAACGCTGCCGGGCTCGTTGTCATCGTCGTCGTCGTGGTCGTTTTCGGGGGAATGGCCGGCGGCACTTTGGCCACCGGCGACGTCGGAAGCGACAGACTCTTGCCGGACACCCGAATCACGATCTGCGGGTCGTTCAGCGTCGACCGGAACACGTTCTGTGCGTCCTGAAACGACAGCTGCAGCAGGCTCTTGCCGTTGACCTCAACGATCCGGTCGCCGACCTGCAGGCGGCCGTCCCGATCGACGCGGCCACCCGGCTCGATGCCCTGCACGACGAGGCCCAGCCCCTGCAGGCCGGGGTTCGTCTGCTCGGGCACGACGTGGATGCCAAGCGGGCCCTGCTCGCTGGGCAGCACCACGACCGCCTCGCGGCTGGGATCACTTGCGCCCAGAGCACACGGTCGCTCGTGAGCAGCTGTCGTCGTCGACGGCGGCGCCGGCCCGCCTAATGGGTCGACGCGGCCACCGCCGTCAATCTGATCGCCGGCGGGCGCGTCGAGCGTCGCCAGGGTCCGGTCGGCCGCCTCGTACCACTCGTAGGCGCTGGCCAGCATCGATCTCCGATTGGCATTTCGGTTGAAGTTGCCGGTCGCTCGACGCGACACCCCTCCACTTTCGTCGTCGTCCTCCGACTCGTCTGTCCGTCCCATCGTGTCCTGTAACGGGTCGCCACAAGCCATACCGATCATATGGTCAACCTTTTATCTTATAGACCGTTACCGTACCTGTCAATACACAGTCACTTCATTTCGCCCTCCATACCCGTGTCGAAGGGAAATCCAAAGATTGGCGTCGTCAGTCAGTAATTGTTACTTAATAATCGGATGTATAGATATTTATTGGGCCACGATAAATCATATTGAGCTATATATATATATATATATATATATATATATATATATATATATTGTTTTTTTCTGTAATACCGTTTGTGTAGAAAGAACCTCCATAAAACCCACGATAGCAATGTTTACCAATGTTGAGCAAGGGTTCGCTTTAACGCGATGCACGCCGCCCGAAGGCACCCCAGATTAAAAAAAATAGCTAAACATGCAATTCACAAAGCAAGGTGTTTATATAATAAGCACAGTGCGAAGCACCCAATGTCAGTATCAGTAGCAATGGAAAATTGTTTGAAAGTGTTTCAGATTAGCCACGGGGGACCCACGTCCTAGTGAATTTTTTCCTTTTTTTAGGGCTGATGCAGTTTGTCATCACGTTCACTGAGGGGGGCAATTGTTTACACTCTATTATGAGTTAAATAAATATATGTCGATGAAAATGGAAAATATAAATATGTAAGATGAGACTTAATAACCAAGATGACTGTTTGATCTACTAAGAAAATTGCTGCAGCTGTGATGTATGATGCATATTCATTCTTACCCGATGCAGACTTTGACTGCGTCTTCTGTTGTACCGGTTGCCAACCACGGCAGTCGTCAACTCTTCGGTGTTGTTACTCCTGCAGCTGCTGTTTTTACCACTGTTGTTGTTGATATTGTTCTGGTTATTCGTGACGACATTGCTGTGATTGTTGTTGAGATATCGGTCGTTATCGTTGCCGTGGTTTTTGTTGCCGTTATTATCATTGTGATCGTTGTTACTATTGGTTGTCGTATCCATTACAAAGGTATTGTTTGCTGACGTTACCAACATGGTGTTACTATGATATGGATGATTATTGTTGTTGTTGTTCTTGTTGCTGATGCTAAGATTATTGTTCTCTCCGATATTGTGGTGATGATTCACATGGTTGTTGTGACCATGACTATTATTATTATTGTTGTTGTTGTGATTAAGGGCTTCTTCAGAGACGACGGCCGCGGACCATCTCTTGCCGTGATTTTCAAGAGAAGCCACGTCATGTCCCTCGCAGCCAGGGGGGTTCAGCGGACCCCCGGGGGCGCCAAGGCTCAACGCCGGTTCACTGCCTCGTCGAACGTGCAGCGAAGACATGCCTGCAAATATGGCGCACATGCACACATACACAAACACACAGATCGAAGTCATAAGCGTAATGAGCGTAATCGCAGATCACCAACGACCAAGATTTCCGGCACAATACACACGAACACATATATATATATATAAATATCAGAAAAAAAATATATACATAAGCCACCCATGACGAGTGCCATGGCGGCAATACGATTGTCCCTAGTTTAAGTCTCAGCGAATTGGCTGGCCGCATACAGCAAAAATGAGGATAAGATAGTGTCTTAAGTTGTCGTTCACCTAAAGTTCACCAACGAAAAAAGAATGCACGATGCGAACGCGTGTCCTTAAGACCATCCCTGTGAGCCACAAACTATTGGTCTGTGGTCGTATTACTAGCAATGACCGCACACAAGATATAGTTGTAGTAGTAAGAGTAGTTGTAGTAGTAGTAAGAGTAGTTGTAGTTGTAGTAGTAGTAGTAGTAGTAGTAGGAGGAGTAGTATTAACAGGTAGCACGAAACTCTCACTAAAAGTAGTTGGGAGGTGGGTGATGAGCGAGCCAAATAGGAAACAAATCTCACCGCAGCTGCAGTGGCAAGCTGACAGTCGTGTGTCTAGTTCCCGTCGCCCTTTCCCGCTAGATCGAGATTTCCAAAAACCGCCTGGAAAAGCTCGTCGCAGCGATGCACAGTGTCGTACAACGAAAATGAGATGGCTTGTCCAAATGAACTTATCCAGGATTAGTAGCAGACCAAATACATCTGCCGGTCATACGCTCAGGTGCCGATTCCAGTTAGCCGTTTCATTTGCTGTTTCTCTTGCTCGTCTATCTATCTCTATCTCTCTCCTTTGCTATATTCCTCTTTCCCGCCTCCTTCTTCCTATGTCTTTCTGAAAAGCGTCTAAGTGGCGCGCTGTAATTGACAACGTCGGCGGAATGTGATGACTGGATGAGATGGCCATAGGCGACTATGGACGCACGAGCACTCGCGTGGTCGATAATGCAACAATTCGAATTAAAGAAATCTCAATGCAGTTATTATTGTTGTTGTTAATGTCGTTGTCGTTTGACACGTAGACGAGTGTAGGGCGCACACCGACAGACGCACAAACAAAATGTATTCATCAAACAACTCGTTCTCCTTCATAATGTAATGAGCAGATCTAAAAAGTATGGCCACTATGAAGATTTCGCGCGGTCGTCAACGCGCGGCAGTGGACAAAAGCGAAGTGCCATGCGAGCATTCCATTGAGGTGAGTTAGCGTGTTTCCAGCTTGTAACTGCTAGGTGCCGCCGTCAACACCCGTTGCAAACAATCCAGCTCAGTAGGTGAGAAGTCACGCCAATGGCACGCCCGACACCGCCGGTTCAGTAGGAACAGGTTATCATGCAGGCGGGATGATCATCAAGCGTTGACAACACCACAGGGTATCATAAACAAGTTGCGCAGCGCCCGACTCGACCATCCGTACGAACGGTAGAGATGCACCTCGGCCTCAGTTGAAGACGAAGAAGAAGAAGGAGAAAAGAGAAGCTCGATGTCTTTCTTTAATTACTAGACAACTAAGATTCAAGCTAATTCAGTTGTTGAGATAAACAACAACAATTGCTGACCACACGTTAATGTGCTATGGTTCCTGTTGTTTTTTGAACAGTAATAAATATAGACTTCTTGTGAACAGCTCGACAGTAAATTATTTAATTTGCTCTTTGATACTGCCCTTTGACAATGACAACCACTGCTCCTGCTGTCAGCATGACCACAATCGGTAAAATCACCACAGCGGTAAACCTACGTAATTTGCAGGGCCTATTTATATATAACCTAACCATATCACCACCATTAGCACACAGTCAGCTAGAATACATCCAGGAATAGACGTATATTGACAGCTATAGTATCGACACACAGAGGCACTCGCATATATATATATATATATATATATATATATATATATAGATTGGTGCGCACGCCCACACAAGACAAACAAGCCAACGACATAGCCAACGACAACATCTCAATGTTCCCGACTGTGCATCGTAGCATCGTCGGTAAATATGGAGAAAAGCGAGCGGGAAAACTGACCCTCCTCTGTTAAATAACGACAACACCTGGAACGTACCCACGTAGCATCATCAAACAACAACAACAACAACAGGAACAGCAGGAAGACGAATGCAAAAATCCTGCAACTGCCGCAGAGAAACAGGAAGAACTGTAATTAACTCACTGATGCTGCTGCCTGTATTTGTTTGTGTAGTGACGCCGATGACGCTACTCTACGGTATATAGAAAACGGCGGCGGTCGACATCTTTTACCTTTCTAGTCTCCCTCCCTTGAGGAGACGAGGCACGTTTAGTGTCAGCCGATTAGTCAGTCAGTCGACGCTCGTTCACCGTGTCCCGTCAGCCGTGCGTACAGTGAGTTTCGACTGGCGAGTGACTGGAATTTACGCCGCTCGGACAGGCGGAACACGCGAACAGCCAGTAGCAAGGCGACGAAGCATAATCTCTAGGGACACCAAGTTTGGGTCAGCCCACACGGGTAACAAAGCATAGCAAGCTACAGACAGATCGACTATAAAGACGGATAAATAGATGGATATGTAGGCCTGGACGCGCGCGCAGACAGCACGAACGGCAGCATTACTGCGTGCGTTAACGTGAGTTGCAAGAGAGCAATTAGCTGGCTTTGCGTTTGCCACCTATAATAGCCTAGCTAATCTGTTTGCGATCGACACTTGGAAGTAGCCGCAAAGTAGCCGATGAGCGAACGGATGAGGGGTGTCGTCACCTGAATTATCAACAACCATAGCGATTGCAAACAAAAGCGTCCAAAAACAACATATCCACCACCATTTCACGCGGATAAATCACGACTAAGCCGTTGTGTCGAGATTTGCCAACCAAGCTGGAAAGGACAACTACGGCATCGGCGCGATGGGCAAACCGCCCAGCGAAAGCAACATACGAAACGAGCTGAAATATCAGCAGCGACGGCTCTCCTCTCTTTTCGGTAGTGCTGCAAACGAAGTTGCAACGATAATGAATGAATGTGATCAAAATTAAAACAACAACAACAACAACAACAAAATTAATTACCAACTATCTCATCTGTTGAAGTGCATACCCATATACTCCCGTATACTCATAATCAACCTCTACACACTACCATACTTTACTAACAATCATATTTCTAGTAACAGAACACAGAAGTATTAATTGTATTGATTCTAATAGTAAGCATTATTGTTTTTTTTTGTTAATGTTTTTTAGATAAAAATTATCTTTTTCTTCTGGTTATTATTAAAAATTGGTTTATTGCTTTTTTGTTTCAAGGTCAGGTTTGCTGTACTAACTGATCTGGGCTTTTATTTATCATTCTGTTGATAGTCGGTGGTCGATACGCCATCGTGACGATACATTAGAGTTTTACATAGGATGATTACGTAGTATTCCGGATTTAACAAAAACCTGGTCGCACACAATATGTGGCGGCGTATCACTTTGACAGTATAATCCTGTGGATATTACCAGGCGTAGTTCTTAACCGGGATATATATATATATATATATATATATATATATTCAAATAAGCAATATATGTCGATATAGGTATACATTAAAATTACATGTAAACGTGCGAGCCGTAACGATATCGACATGAATAGACAAACCGAGAACAGCACGGAGTTTGGTCCGTCAGGAGAATGCTGCCTATTTACCGTCGTGTGAGCGTCCGTATAAGGACGAATGAGCGCACTTCTCAGTGATAATAGAATGCTAATGCCTACTTAGCATTTGCTCTAATCGTTCTAGAATACTACTTGCTCATGACTTCAAAGAAGATTTCTGCTCAGCGGAGGAAAATGTTTCCGGATATTCCAAACCCGGATGAGTAATGCAGATGGATTTCATATGTTTTGCCATGTCATACCGATCTAGGTGAGGAAAATCTCTTTTTGGAAAAGCCGTGCATACCTACGCAAACTCACACACACACTTGTCTATTTCGACTGGCAGAGATACGGTCCCCACAGATGAATCGGTGAACAAACGGGCACGAATGTATTGAGAAGCTTGCAATTTCAGCCACGTCCAACATATATATATATATATATATATATATACAAATGCAATATTATATATATATATATATATATATATATATAGAAGCAACCAGATAAAATATAGTATTACTAGTGGTACCAACCATTGTAGCCGAGCGATCAGGGGCTCTTTTTGACGCCGCTTATTGTGCTGCAGAACTTTCTCCAGATACAGCGACTACCGACGTGCTCAGAAGCAAGTAGCACACAACAACGACGACAACAACAACAACAACAATGACAACAACAGCAATAACCACAATCACAAGAAAATCACAATCGACTTGATCACGTTTCAGGTCGTCGTGCAAACCATGAAACCACCACGTCGCGGTCCGTCAACGACGCTGCTACGGCCGCGCCGGTGGTAAAAGCGGTAGCGGCAGTGAGTGAGCCACGAATCACATGCAACCACAGCCGGTGGAAGCGGCATCTTTTCCTTCTAACTTGCGCTAAACGCGCACCTCAGAAGAAAAGAAAAATGTATAATGGTACCATAATGGCCAAAGACAATGGTGGCATAGATCATCATAAGAAAGTTTAGCGTGCCTGCCGTGTCTCTTATCTCAGAAGACAGAAGGGAAGAGGCAGAAAGCGCCATCGTGTAGTATACTTCTTCTATATACCTACAAATATAAATAACATTTATATATATATATATATATATATATATATATATATATACGGACACAACTGACCTAGATATGCACAGGTGGAAGTATTCGGGGACAATGTAATCACCTTGTCGCCTGATCACCCTATACCGCTACAACTGCGACTATTACCTACGAGCATGACCACTACTAAAGAAAGCAACAAAAAAAAATACCACTACTAGTACCACGAATACTATCCCAAATACCACTCGATTTGCTTAAATGGGGCCATACGGAAACAGAAACGAAGCGAAACCAGGAGCGCGTCTGACAACGAAATAAACGAAAGTCCTCCACCTCCCCCTATGTATAAACCCTGCCTGGCTTGCGTCGTCTCCCCCATTTAACCGTCATTTAGTTGTAATGTGAAAAGAAGTCCGAAAGAAAGTCGCCCGTTGATTGAGCAGCTTGCTTGCCAAGGATAGTACGATGCAGCTGGACTGGAGCTGTAGCAAAACTACTAGGTATTTCGAGCCTGTGCAACTTCTTCGTATGCCGGCTAAAGTCTCGACCATATCCCCCTGACCCCATCAATACAACCTAGTGGTTTTGCAAAATTTTATAGTCTACCCCCGAGAATGGCTATCTAAAGAGGATGACCATTACTCTCTGTATATATATATATATATATATATATATATATTGACAAGTGTTTCCGGAAAACGAGCGTGTGTCCCTCTGACTGTTTGCGACAATAGGCCATTTACAATATGCCCACCGATCACGTGCTCGATGGCCAAGGCTGGTTGTACTAGCATTGCTCCTATGATAACGACACTAACCTACGAAGAATGAAACATATCGATCGCCAGCAATAGAACTCATACTAATAAAAACAGCAGCAGCAGCAACAACAACAGCAACGACAACAGAATCGACCACAGCAACAGCAACAACAACAACGCCAACAACAGAATCGCCAATAGCAACAACAACAACAACGGAGGCGACAACGGCAACAAAGGGTTGTGTTGTCACGCAATCGTCGACGCAACGGCGCTATCTGACCCTGCGCAAGTCAGTCAAGTTGAAGCGATTCATTATTCTGGCGTTGGCAATGCATCAGGCTGCTGCAATGCTACCTACGACGGGCTGAATGGCAAACTGGCGTTCACCCACCGGCACCAGAGCTACCCTCTGCCCAGCGAACGCGGACAGTGACCATCATCAACCTATCTATCTAGTTCACTCGTAGGACCGACGACACCGTTTCAGAAAGAGGCCGGTTTCGTTTCATTCATTTTCGTGTTGCAAACTTTCTTGGAACGCTTCAAGAGTGAGAGAGAGAAATATGTATTGGGTTATAAATATATAAATATATATATATATATATTTATAAATATATATATATATATATATATATATATATATATATATATATTTATAAATATATAATATATATAATTTTAA
This sequence comes from Dermanyssus gallinae, assembly GCA_003439945.1. Taxonomy (NCBI): domain Eukaryota; kingdom Metazoa; phylum Arthropoda; class Arachnida; order Mesostigmata; family Dermanyssidae; genus Dermanyssus; species Dermanyssus gallinae. Next base: position 486,371 of record QVRM01004033.1, on the reverse strand, counting down.
ACATTGAACAAACTACGCCAATTTCTTCCGTTTTTTTTGTTTTGCTTAGAAGAGCCATTCATCAGCTACACGCAGGCAAAATTTCGGTGTTTGGTTCAAAAAGTGAAAAACACGAGGTTCGACGATTTTTGAGAAGCTGGGAACGGAAGAGCAACACATCCACGTAAAGTTCTGTGTTAAAAGCCAAATCATACGGACGTGAAGAGACTGGAGATGAACCCCGTTCGGAAAAGCCGTCGACGTCAAAAACAGAAGAAAACGTTGAAAAAGTTTGTCGTATCGTAATCAACAATCGCCGAATTACTATCAGGGATATAGCTGAGGAATTGCAGATTTCTTATGGATCAGTTGTCACAGCCTTGACGGATATTTTATGTGTCAGAAGACTGCCCGCTGAGTTCGTTCGAAAAATGTCGAAGCAAGCAAATGAACGCCCGTCGACAATATCCGAATTGAACCTGCAGACGAAATGAGAAGACTGAGTTGTTTTGGAGAGTGATTACGGGAGACGAATCATAGGTATATGATTACGACATCGAGACCACAGTACAATCCTCCCAGTGGTGCCTCCAAGGAGAGTGTCGATCATTCAGACAGATCAGATCAGAAATTCAGACAGATTCGAGCGGATCCAACACCAAGGTCCTTTTGCTTTGCTCGGCTACAATGGAATCATCTTCCAAGTTCTCGTTTGCCAACTGGTTTTACAGTGCATAAGGAATAGTACGGCACAATTTTAAGGATATTACGCAAGAACGTGCGACGCAAGAAGCCTGAACTTTGAGCCGAATTTATTCTTTTATACATTTCTCTTATGTAGAATCTCATCTGAATCTCGCTACCTGTTTGAGGGCATTGCACAAAAGCAAGATTGAATGTCCGAATCGCCAAAAGAGACAGTCAGATCGGCGAGTCTCGACGGCAGATCTACGCCATAAAATAAACTGCTCAGATAGACGCTCTGTTCAGTAAGCGATTGGAGCTGCAAGTCTTCGTAGGCGCACAATTAAATCTAACTTTATGTCCTCTTTCGTCTAGAGCTACGTCGATATATGCGTGACACTGTAACACGATACGACGCGCTGTGATAAGTGCTGTTCCCGATACATACGATTCCCGAAGTAAATTAATGGCGGCGAATTTATCACCTCCAGTCAAACCAAAAAATCGCATGCCGGACCTGCATTATTGACTTGACTTTACAGAAAATTGTGGCTATGTTGTATTAGGGCGAATAACTGCGAACAAGCCATAACTCACTCATTCGATTACAGTTGGAAGTCCGACTTGATGAGATACAAAATCTCATCAACAACATCTCAAAGAACTAAGCGGCGTCAGAAACGGCAGCCTAAACTTATCGCCAAAAAGACGCAGAGCGTTCTGCGTGGGGGCAGCTGCAACGACCGTTGTCCTCGTAACCCCCAGGAGGTCTCGCACGGCCGGCAAGACGCAACATTCTGGTCTATCAACAAACCATGTCTGTCTCTATGTGTGCCCGGTGAAACCTTTGCGGCACTCCCAACTGTTCTTAAAATTTGCTCAAACACAGCTAAAGCAGAGAAAGTAAGCGGTCTCATGAAGGTCACCCATATATATATATATATATATATTTCTCATATGTGGATGTCGTATTTCAACACACCATTCTCCTTCGGAGATAATTAGTGAACATTTCACAGAAACCCGCAATTGTCCGCTAAACGGAACTATTTGCACCCCAAACGGGAAATTTAATGCAGAATTTTGTCGTAATAGTAAGCCACCAATCAGACCAATATACTTACTATATATATATATATATATATATATATATATATATAAATCCACGACATATATATATATATATACCACGGCCGACCAAAACGCAATTATTCTCGTATTCGTTAAGGTTGCGTCTCCCACAAACGGGGTGGGGTGTCTTTCCGGTCCATATGTAGAAGCTATTTTTGAATGCGCCCCGTGAAAAACAGGCACACTAAGGTATCACGATACGAACCAAATACGAACCGTCACTTACAATACTTTAGAATTACCGCTATTCTACCGCGCAGTAATAAGCATACTGCTGCAATCCACCTAAACAGAAACGAAAATAGTTCTCATTCAACAAGCCAGACGGAATACACTTCATTCACAGCTATTGTAAAACGCCAGCTCGGGTACCCTACCAGAGCTAACTGGCAGATATATTATGTATACTCCTTAATAATGAAGCCAACAAGGATTCCAATCACGGCTCCACATGCCACGCCAGGGCCCTGCATGTCTCAGAAATATACTAGGATTCATCATCTCCGAGTAGCCCGCAAGTCGGCTTCCGAATGCACGATATATTCGCCAAACGCAGGCCTACGCAGGCTAACGTGTCGTTGATGGCTGTGCGCCTCCGAGTGTGCGAGAAACCGTCTACGGCGTCCCTGCAACCACGTCTGTCTGTCCACCAGTTCTACCTACTTAAATCAGCACATCGTATTATTTAAGAAAGTTATGAGCAGTGTAAAAGCAGCGATATTTAATGTAACAGAACCCTGCAGATGGATGGGCAGGGAAAAGCCCCTGCAGATGAAACAGAGGTACTCTGAAAACAAGCAGCATGCGCAGTTTACGCATTCCAGGCCGCAATATGGTGCATATAACCCGTTGCGGACTATCGAAATTTAAGCGACTTTCAAAATCTCGTGACCGTTAACTTGCCTCTGCAGAATGGCTGCTACAGCGTCGATGCCAATGTCAAAGTTACATTGCCAAATTATCATGGTAGTAGACTTGATTTAAGTCGATGGATCACGTATAATCGACGTTATCTATTCAAGCCCTTTTCGGTCGTCCCTATTGCGTGAAGGTGATTGGCGATCTTTTTTTGGATAATGCTGCCAGATCACGTTGATCCAGAGTATACTTTCATACTTACAGATTCTTACTCAAATGGGCCGTTATTTTGACTCAGCAAATGCACCGTTTAACTGGTTGGAACAAAATGACACATCTAAAGAAAATAGAGCAAAACGAAAAGCGTCGAAGAGCGGGGAGTTCATAGACCCCGATGTAAATCGAATTCAGCTTGGGTGATGAGCTGTGGAGATGTTAATTGATTCATGAGTTGAAGGGCGGTCGGCAGTGTACTGTTGTGTTGAGTGCATGTCGTTGCCGCTGACATGCTGAGGAACTGGATCATCTGTGTGAACTGTGAACACACTTGTGCACGTAATGTACCATGTGACAGTCAAAAATCACTTGATTTTTACAAAACTGCCTCAATATCTCTTTTTTCGCGTAAAACGTAAGCATTTATAATGCAACCACTGCAGCAAATAAACCACGTTCTAAAACAGAATCAACCTAGGTCACCATAGACCGATACGCACCGAGGGCCAGTTTCTCATCCGCACCAGCATTGCCTGCTGTCTGGTGCCTGCCATGTTGATGTCCATGGTGCTGGTGATTATTATGATGACCACCGCCATGTTGTTGTAGTTGTTGCTGTTGGTGTTGCTGCGCCGCCGGTAGCGAAGAACCTTCGATAAACAGGAGGTCGGGACTCTCGGTGCCGACGGAGCTGGCGCTTGTGCCGTCGCCCGCCTGGTGAGTCGAATGCAGCGCCGGAATGGGACTGGTTGAACTCGGCAGCGAACTCTGCTCGGCGAACAACGCAATCAGATTCTCGCGGTCGTCGCACACGTCTCCCACGAGGTCGTCCTGGTCAAGAATGGCGTCATCCTTGTACGACTTCACGTTCCGTACGCTCACCCACGCGTCCGCCGGCTGCAAATCATCACGTCATCAGTCACCGAACCATCGACAAACCGTTAGCCACAACGAACACGTTAGCGAAACCAACCACGCATTTCGCCAAGTGCGACTATAGAACGTTACGTATAAAAGATATATATATATATATAGTTCTATCTAAAACATAACCAAAAAACACCTTTATTATTATATAAACTGGTGACTAGTAGGGATCCTGATCTTAGATGTACTGTTTACAAGTGCATTTGTGGCATAAGAACATTGCTAGCCGTCCGATAGGCGAACATAATTTTTATTTGTATTCAAAAGAAAGCGTATACGTATATATATATGAGTCTCCCGACTCGCGCGTCTCAGTGTGAAAAGCTGTCTCTGTACCGCCATAAATGTACAAAAACTAAAATAGCAGTTTTTTCCAGGATTACAATTTTGAGTATCCGAATAATATTCAACTGTAGCAGACACGGGCGATAGCTTTTTCTGCAAAATGCCCTTAATGGTTGCAATGGTTTGAAATGTGTAATTACGGAAATTTCAAACTCAATAAGAAATTACTGAATTTAAATAAACTTGCCGTCCGGAGAAGACGTTCCTATAAAAAATATAAAGTTTGTATAAATTATAACGATATACGGCGCTGCTGGATATCAGCGATGCTAACAAATGCCACCATAAAACGATGCTGCTGTTGTTATCCTCGACGAGACTATTCTATAATACGGGATGCCGCGATTCATGATCGCGTGCCCAGTATCTGGAACTTCCCACAAACGATCTGTCGACCATCTGTCTTAAGGAAACAACACTGTTGATATCCAACAATAGTCGCAATAAGCATATCTCTTGATATATGTATGTATGTATATATATATATATATATATATATATATATATATATATATATATATATATATATATATATATATATTGGCCAACAGTACCAGTAATTGCGAACTCAATATAGACCTAGCTAAAACTATCTTTATAAATATTTACAACATTTGAATAAAATATTAGAAAACATTAAAAAAAAACGAACGTAATAAATATATAGTTCGAAGTTAAAAGAGTTTCTTGATATGAGGGGTTATCAAGCATTTTTTATTCAAAGGTTGGAATACAGTCCAAGTAAAATTGAGTTCGGCGAGGTTTTTGGTGACTCTGTGCCGCGTTTTGCCACTGTTTCCAGCTGGGTTAATGAGTTTTAAAAGGTCGCACGAGCACAAAGGATTCACCATGTTCAGGATGTCTAAATATGTCCTACTGATGAGGAAAAAGTACGAAACGTCTTTGCTGCAGATGGACGAGTAAACCTCATGGATATAACGGAGGCCTATTTTCAGTCGTGGGCCACGGAATCTACTGGGCGGGAGTAATGCTCTGAAATCGGTGGGAAAAGTGTGTTGAGCTTCTCAGGAAGTATATCGGATAGTTTGTTTTTTAGTGATGAAAACATTCTTGGTTTTTGTTCTAAAAGTGTCCTGAAGAGCTTAGTAGATACTAGAACGGCACAAAGACGAAGCCATAATCCACATTGCTTCAGAGTAGCTTACGAAAAAGCAAAGGAGCAAACATTAATGATTTGAGTGACAGTCTCCAGTTGTATGCATATGAACTCATTTGTTTTGCCTCATGCGTTCTATGAAATGAATAGTGTAAACTTGTTGAGACTGCCACATATCTGCACGCGCTGCCGTGGAGGAACAGGACCCCATGGACGAGCAAGCCCGCAACATTCCAAAATGTTCCACAACGGATGTTTCGACGCCAATGGCCTCCGAGTCGTTCATCGCTGATCCCGGAAGAGGGCTTCGTTGTTCGACAACTTCGAAATGGCAAATCATCAGACAATCGTTGCTACGGCGCTCAGCGACTCTTCCCAGAAGTCTCACCGACATCAGTAGGGATTTCTCTACTGACCCATCGTGCCGTTCTCGATTTAGCGCATAGTAAGTAATCTTCTCCTATTGAAGATCGTGCAACTTCGACTGAAAACAGGAGAGAATTATTTTCTGATTCCTTGGTAGACGAGCGAGAGGAAAAGGGAGAGGAAGAGTAGGAGAAAATCGTAGGCACTTCCTAGAGTCAACCCAAGCGAGACAACTAGTGAAAGAACGCTGTGTTCGCTATGCCGGCGATCACCACCGCGGCCGTCCGTATCCAGATGAATCAATCGTCAGCCACGTTCATATTGAATGCATGTGGGAAAGGCGTCAAACAATCGCCAGGAATCTCCCTTCCCCACGATTGCCAGCAGCTTCGATGGGAAAGCAGAATCGCAAGTCGAAAGCGCACCAAGACGAAACGAATCAATATCAATGCACTTGTGGCCTCGCGAACTGACTGAACTTTCTCTCTGTGTGTCTCAGTACCACTTCCCCATACCGCTCCAGTTCCTGTTCGTTCACTGCAAAAACCAATCAAAGATTACAAGGGCCCGAATGGTGCGGAACGTTCGATCACTCCGCGAGCGACGAGAACGTGTAGCAGAGCAGTTCCTCAATTGTGAAAAAATAAACCGCAACTAAACAGAGATCGAAGGTCTAGTTGAAGCCACATCATGTGTGTACTATAAATATATTATAAAGCAGCCGCCTCGTGACATGTGAGAGTCTGACTAAATCAAACGCTCATGTTTTATTACTCTATATGAGCGCCGGGTTATCTCAACGAGGAAAAACTAAACATCAAATTCAACTAATCTCTATATATATATATATATATATATATATATATAATTACAGACGCTAATCGACGTAATAATTATTTTGAGACAAATGTGTTTGCGTATCGCATATCCATCAGTGTGAATCAACCTGTCTTGGTTTGCCTGCGTTTCCCATTGGGATCGCATAGCTCTGTTTATCAATCCGTATGGATTATCTGTTTGCGAGGTACTGAGATGTAAGTCGATTATTATCCGAACTACTCCCGATATAACGATACGCATCGGCAACTGGCTGCTTAATTCAGACGACATATATATATATATATATATATATATATATATGAAATTCCACAAAGCGTAAAATGCAGAATAAATTCAAAGACATCCGGGTGTGTGCTTGCTTGCGTGCGTGTGTTTCTGACTAAGTTCATTCACTTGCAGCAAAAACAATAAAAATAATAACTACAAGGCAGTAATTCGTTCGAATGCGACTGCCTGCTCGTTATCATCTACTCATGCGCGATGAATTCACTTGTTCGTCCATCTATCTACCGTGGCGCCATAACCCATACTCATATCATAATGATATGCGTATGTAAATATGGTTTAACTGCGTGAAAAGGCGCAAACCAAGGCCTTCAAAATATGGGGTTTACCTTAAAATCTGTTTGTTTACACCAGGCTCCAGGTGGCCCGGTCTATCATTCCATGTAGTCGGCGTTATTCGTCTGAGTGAAAGATGACTCGATCAGGCAGTCGAGCGACGAATGCTTGACATATGGTGCAACACACACATACAATGCCAATAGGCCCACGCCAACAGCAAACTTTACTAATTAGTTAACTAGATATATCGCACTAACCAACTAGCCAGACAAATAGTAGCTAAAAACACATCGCTTCGCGGCTCGGCGACAGACTATTCTGTCTTCTGCCAGAGATGATTGGATTCGACTCGATTGATAGATATGTGGATAATCAATTTTGCCCTTCGCCTGCCTCGTCAACGTCGCCGAAAAGATTGCTGAAGTAACGCCGTCTAGATTGTCAACTGGCCACAGGATTAAAGTCCTCTTATCCAACCAGCTATCCGCGTAACAATCGGACCAACACAAATCGATTCGCCTACCTTAAGAGTGCCTGCCAGGTTGAACTCCATTCACGAGCAAGAAACAACGTTATTTAAGCGCGTTTCCATACACACGCATTCACTAAAAAGGTACCTCGTTGTGATTGGCTATTCAGGCTGGTATTGCTTATTATTGTTGTTGCTGTTGTTAAGGCTGCCACTGTTGTTGATATTATTTTAGTGCCGTCGCTGTCGTTATTAGGTCAACGACGACGTACCTAAACTTTCTAGCGTCCGCCTATTCGCGGCTGTCTGTGAGAAAGGCGCCCCCGGGTTTCGATATCAATCGAATGCACGGCTCTACCACGTTGCGCGCCCCCAAATAGAACGACCTTCGAAAGTCGGCGTACAGATGATCAGATACGTGTATGGTGCATCCCGTCAGTCGTGTTGCGCCAGCCTGTGCGTGTGTATATATATATATATATATAAGAGATAATACATATTTAGATTTGTACACATATATAGTACATACACATATACTTCATTTATATATATATATATATATATATATAAGGAGGGAAGCTTATCCCGGGAAGTCGGAAAACGGCGTGACGGTATGACGATGATCCCTTTCGAATCAGGGAAGCCCCTGGTATGGGATGCTACAGTGTCGGACTTACTCACACGCTGTATGATCGGTCCACCGCAGCGCATTTCAAACATTTCAAGGCAAGGCACGTGGGATAGTGGAAGCTGAGAAGAAGAAATTAAGTAAGTACTCAAATGTTGGGAACTTTACACCGTTCGCTTTTCGGGCCGCTAGGGCCACTAGGAGGCGCCACGACGGAAAGATCGCTTAATCGCATCTGCGCTAAGCTGAGTTGCACGGCGAACAAAAGATTGAGCAAGTTTTTTAGGCGGATGATCGAGGCAACGCCGCGTCCACGGCGGGCGGCGGTAGTCATATCGTTGGCAAAACGGGCCAGTCCTGGCCGGCCTGATCCTGGCCGGTGGTGACTAACACATAATCGTAATGTAGGAACAGTGTCTTTAATTGTAAGGAACAGACAAAGTTGTTAAATTAATTTGACAGCAGTTATGTCGGTCTACGCGATTCACGCGCCAACATCGCGCTCTGGCTCGTGCTTGTGCGACTACGGCACCGGATTTGCATGGCGAGCGGCAGAGTCAGCAGGGTCTCACGGTACTCGGTATGTTGTCAACACCATCCGCCGGCACCGCTCCCGCGCCTCCTAACAACTGCTAACAACAACGCGATTACAAACGAAATGTAATTAACTGATTACATCAACTACATCAGTAATCATCAAACACCGCTGGCGCTACCAGTCTTACGTGATGATACGATGTCGTTTCCACTCTCACGCACTGACACGGGATTCCTCGGCACTTCAGGCGAATAACCTGGAGTCTGCACTGGCTGACTACGGCGGAGCAGAGTCACTCCAGCCCCCCTTTGTTCCCCAACGCTAACCCCAAGAAACCCGCCAAAACCCAAAAACTGCCCGCCGAACGTTTCCCCACACAACAAGAACTTGACGTCATTGTTTGTCAGCCTCGAACAGCGTCTGCCACCAACGCGCGGTACTTCACGGCACTTCGTAACGTGACTTGAGCTAACCGTTCGCTAGGTGGCGCGGTGAGTGCGGTTTGATCGACAAAGACCCGTGCGCGATGGCGATAACCACGATAGTAGTCAATCGAAAATCATACGGTGTCACCTTCGACCCATATGATGCCACCCCAGATCAGCCCACGAGCCAGACGGGCGCACGTACGCATGCACCAACGAGGTGCAAACGGATTCACCACCACCCCCGCCACCCCTGCCAACCCCACCGGCATCATCATCATCATCACTACCATCGTCGTCGTTACTACGATGTCGACGACGACGGGGTTGACTGTCTGATTATTGATAGACACTGAACTGAAGAATCAGCTCGAAGAATTGAATTCTATCATCTATCAGCAGCGGACACCAGGACAGGTGTCTGACTGCTCGCCAAAGCAGCAACACAACGTCACATAGATAGCGCGGGCACGGCGTTCTTCCCGTGTCAAGAGTCGTCGTTGTCGTCGTTGTTGTCTATCACAACCACAACCACTACCAACACCAGCAGCACCACCACCACTTTGCATCCTATCTTGGAAAGTCAGATAGACAAAACGACACAGACGACGAGAAACCGACGAGCGCAATATTTCAACATGTCACGTTGTTCTACAACAACAACAAGAACAACAACAGCAGTGTCTAATCGTAGCCGATCGCAATGAGGCGAAACGCGCGACGAGTAAAACATGTCGCTTTCGCCAGGTACGACGACGCCGCCGCCGCCGCAGCTTTGTTGCCGATTGTAAACGCCGATGGTGGTGGTGGTGGTGACACAATGGCAAAGATTACAAGCGGCGACGCTGCCAGCTACCAGTTGCCAGCCAGCACAGGAGGCAACGCACTCGTCCCAGTTCAATCGCCGAATCGCTGCACGTACGAAGCTTGTCGCGTTGCTCTGAACATGAACGTTCTGAGCGTGTTCCCATCAGTGTTCATCAGATGTGTACGTACCACGGCGCAACGCTACAGTATGGGCATGTCGCTATAGTGTGGCCCGATGGTCATCAGAGAGGATGACTCTATCCAGATCAAGGGCACGAGACACGAGAAGAAATCTCTGCCACTAACATGATTGATTCGTCTACAGCTGAAGCGTTATCGCTGCTTCTGCTGCAACTGTTGTAGGTAGTGGTGGTAATAGTGGTGCTGCTACTGCTGCTGTTGTTGTCATTGTTGCTGTTGTTGTTGTCATTGTCATTGTTGTTGTTGTTGTTGTTAGGGGTAGTAGCTGCTACTGCAGTGTCAGTACTACGAACTGCGACTTCGTTCAATATAAATGTGCCAGCAGACCGCTGCTTCTGCAGCGGCTAGTTGTGCATAGTGCATATGTATTGTTGCTTCCCATCTCCCCGCCTGGAAGAATGAAAAGACACCAAACGCGTGCCGGCCGCATCTGGTCTAACGAACATACAAGATATTACGTAAGCGTGTGACTGCTATTTGGGGCCAAAACGACGCGACACTTGCGCACCCCCTCTTCTCCCCAGGTCCACACACGCAGTCGAAACCTGGCACCACCCCCTGACCTAAAGTTAAAGTCCTCTCACCCCCAGCCCCAACCGTAACCCCTAGTTCGCCGCCCTCCGGTCGATCGGGACACAAGACAATGGCGTGAACAACAGAGACACACACAATGGCGGTGGCGGCAGCTTAATTATGGCGAAAACGCAACACGAAAACAGTAGACCGGCGACACATGAGCGAACCGACCGGCGGGTGTCACGCCGATAGAATCGACGAGACCAACTCGATAACGACGAGGACGATAACTAACTACAAACGGGCCCATTACGTTGGCGAGCGAGCCCGGCCACGGCCTCGCTATGCTACGACGGTGGTGGTGGTGGAAACCAAATGTACAAAAATGCCAATGTACCAATCGGGATACTACAACGGCGACAACAAGGCTAGCAACAACAAAAACAACAACAACACCTCTAGCGAGATAGCGAACGATAGTTACACGTGCAAAAAAACCCATACACTAGTAATGACAATATGCGCAACAATGACAACAACGACAACAACTGTAGCCGCAAACGCCCAAAAAAGGCCCGGGCAGTGCAACAGCAACAAAGATGCGTCTTCGACACAATAGCACAAACATTAACCGACTATCAAGAACAAGCGCAGTATCAGCAGCCACTACAAAAAACAAAAAACAACAAGCTTAGAGCTAACATAAGGGTTAAAATTATCAGTTTTTTGGCTTTGTGTAAACTTATTTATTGCAAAACAAAGGCTACTAGGCACTACGTTGAGTGGCAGGAGCTCAGGTCAAGAAAGGTTTGGAAAATGCACTATTTTCGGGCGGCAATTTCTTGGCATAGCAGATGAAGATAAACGGCATGCCATGATTCATGCAAGCTAACTCGTCATAATGTCATCAATCCGGTATCTTCATCGGTATCACTATCCGGTTACACTTCTACATCACGTCACCAAAAAAACCCTATATATATTATTTTCTTTCTAAACGTGATTTCTTTACGGAACTACATTTCATATATATATATATAGTGACGTAGACATTCCGCCTTTGAAAAGGTCTAGGCCCAATCTAGACAAAACGGAGACAGGCTTGTTAACCTTCACGCCCGTCGGTGCCAACTGTCGGCCTCCATCAGGCATATATATGCCTGGTGGAGGCCGACAATTATATATATATATATATATATATAGTAACATTTATTTGTGAAATAAAGATTAAATTTTTACAAGACGCCCTCCACAAAAAAAATATATATATATATGCATATATACGTCAGTATATATGAATATATTTAATATTTTTTTATTTCAATCTTTACACACACGTATAGCGGCAACGGTCGGCTGGCATGGTACTGGCCTCCAGATTATTCTGCCTTCTCTTGCTGTAGGGGGGGAATTCGTCTACTGCGGATTGCCTACCAAAAGCTTGCACTTCGCTCAGCACGAAGAGCTCTGAAGCCTCTCTTAGGCGATAGGTTGAATCCTCACCACGAAAATGCGCTAACCAGGCCGAACGCACTGAGGCGTTTTTCGTCACGTCTGGCGTCACGTTGGTGAAGCGCCCAGCTTATCCACACGACTTGGCGCCGTGTGATTTCTTTCTCTTCCCAAAACTAATTGAGAAATGTTCGTTTAAAATTACGCGTTATGTTTTTTGTTTGAGGCCATAGAACACCAAAAAACGCCTCGTTTTAGAGGCGTGTTTTAATGCAAAGATACGTCTCAAACGAACGTCACAATAGAATTGCCTTAGAGAGTATAAAAAAACTTGCCGGGTCCCTACATTCCTATACGTATACGGCTGTGCTCCATCTACGGATGCGCGGAAGACATGGTTACACTCTGCCAGATCCAAGGCCAATAATTTTTCGATCGCCAACAAGAAGGTAGAACAGAAGAAGAGACTAGTAATGATAACCACGGCAACGGTGGCAATGGCGGCAGCTTAGTTGGTAAACAGCCGTTGGTGAATTCCGACAGACGTCCATATACGTGCGTCATCATTGTGAAAACAACAACAACAGCCAGCATCATCAGAATCACGATCATCGCCATCATCTGACAGCCAGCTTGGCGTTGAGCGCTCTGATGGCTCTTCTTTCTTATGAGAAAACCACACACAGACGCACTGGTCCACACCTATCTACAATGTGTATGCGTGTGCATGTACTATATATATATATATATATATGAATACCCGTCCGCAAATCTAACACCTTCTAATAAGGTGGTGTCTTACTCGTAACAACTGTTGTCGTATCGGCGGACATTTTAGCATCGTCGTGTTCGCCCTTTCTTTCCTTTTCGTACGTTTTTGCTCCGCCATGTCGATGAAACGAGAAGCACCGCAGCAACGACGTTACGGTGTTTATACGCATCTAAACCTCCAACGGTGGAGATCTGTGGAAAGTACCTGCCTTCCACCAGCAAGTTCGAGAGCCGCCTGGCACGAGCGAACGAAGGATTTTCTAACCGACCACGAAATGACCGACCAACACGAATAATAATAATGATAATAGCAATAGCAGTGGCCCACTTCTGTGGACGCTGTCGTCTACAAGAGCACGGACAGTCATATTGAGTCAAACTGCTGTGCCAGCAGCCTCGCGAAGTACTGGAAAATGATAGAGCAACTGCAACAATAACATCAAACACAAGAACAGCAACTGCAAAAAAGAGGAACAACAATATATATATATATATATATATATATATATCGGTGTAGTTGGAAGTGCTTACGTTTTAGTAAAATAAAGCAAACATGCTAATCCATATGGATCAACATGAACGTAATGCTCATGAGCCTCGACGACAAAATTAGTTTTAGCCTAATAACTTAAATTATCTGTCATGAGAGATGTCCGCGGTCCGGTCGCTTCGGGAACAATTTCCTTAGTCTTCGGGAATGTATGTAAAAATGCGCATAAACCATGCGATATGCCTGTAGAAATAAAAGCAAGATATATATATATATATAAAGCTCGCTTTTGTCGGTACATGTGATTGAATGAGATTAAACCGTTCACATATATATATATATATATATATCTATATCTAGAAAGAGATGAAGTTCGACGAACGATTTAGAATCCAGTTCCGTGAATCAGCCATTGGTGTTGTTTATATGAGCGTTCAAATGAAGAGCAGGATTTTTCCACACCAATGGATAATGTTGCATCGACGAACCTAGCCAAAAGATGATCTCTCTGTTTGTCTCTTCTTATATCGGTACGCGTCAACAATCTATGTGGCGGCGACGTGTTGTTGCCTGTCGGCGTTTGCTGTTGTTGTTGTTGTTGTTGCTGTCGTAGAGCTTTTGTTGTTGTTGACGTTGTTCTTGTTGTTAAGTCATCGACACCAGCAGCCCGGAATTGCAGCAGCAACCACACCAACAACAACAACCAACAACAACAACACTCGTTTACCAAGCCATGTCCGGCTGTCAGTAACCGAGGCAACATTCCTCTTTTTCCCCTTGTAGCCTTGATGTTGTTGTTCCGAAAACCCGTTTTCTGGCGGCTGATTCAAACGGCCCAGCCAGTCAGACAGATAGACCCATCGTTGAACAGACGACGACGACAACGACGACGACAACGACGACGAGAACAGAACGCCGCTAGCGTCCGTCAACGACAGACACCGACGTAACGACGTAATTGTGTGCGCATTTGTGTCAAGCAAGCTCTATGGCCGGCGAACGTGGACTCCACTCGCTGGACCGCGAACAACCAATCTTTAATTAATCATCACTGCAAACCTCTTGGTAAAAGCAGGCAACATAGCGTGGAACGAAAACGAATTCCGGCTTGATTAGTCGTCCTAGTAGTAGACGGCTACTACCACACGCACGACTCATTCGAATAAAGCTCAGCAGACAAGAAAAGCATTGTGAAGAACCTGAATTCGGCTGTATATATATGTATATATATATATATATATATATATATATAGACTGTCTTTTAAAAAAGGTAGGCAGAAAAAAGTAACAAAAATGGATAATACATTTATTATAAGTATAACAAACATCGCTGTACTTCGCTCAAACACTGGTCCCACGTCCCGCGGCAGCCCATAGCGTAGAATGATTGAGGTTGTTGTTGTTGTTTGAAAAAGTCCTGCACGGCTTCCTGCTTCACTTCGTTGCTTGCTAAATGGAAGCGTTTTTGTTGCAGTCTTTTCACTCAAGTGATCAAACCATGTGATAATGATGACATGCCGACTGACTCACTGTTGAATCACAGCCTTACTGCTGCACAGATTTCACGAGTCTCAACCGTTCTATTATCGCAAATCAATTCATCAGCAGCAGCAGCAACAATGGGTTCAGTGCCGATAACGGCGTTGTGCCTGACCCGGTCTGAGTAGATCCGATATTGATTTCCGCCGTTCACAAAACATCATTGTTACATCAGTTGTTCAGAGTTGTTCGTTGTTCTAACCATAACGGTGCTGATCATAACGTACAGCCACCATTCGACGTTAAATGTCGGCATTACGACACCTTCTGCCGCCTACAAATCGTACTCCGACACGCTGTTCTGATCTAGACACACATTCGTATCTTCATTCAGATCTCTAGCATGCGCCGTAAATTCCGTTTAAAAGCTCTCGTCACATGAACAAGTGAATGTTGTTCTGTTACAACCCTGAATGATGGGACGGCTGTCACTGCTTCAAATATGACGCTGTCATATGTGTCCACTTTTTATTTGGGTAAACCATATATATATATATATATATATATATGAATGAGAATCTAAGCCAGGACACATTTGGTTAAAATTGGTTTACTAACAGGCTAAAATTACTCCATCGGTAGCTAGCTATTTTGGATTTTGCACAATTAAAAGCAAAACAGCTATACATATATACACACGTGTCTGTATATACACATACATGTGCATAAAGACCCGTATATATATATATATATATATATACATACATATAACATGGTTATACATCGTAGCGCACTTACAGTATACCATTTGTTGAACATATACCATATAGCATTTAAGTGCTCGTACGTATGCTTGTCCATACACACAAACTGATCCTAACCACTACAAACCACTACCACAACAGCCGTATAGCTACTGTCTAACAGACTGCTAGTCTAACCGAAGCTGCTACTAAGAGCTGGTCGGTCAACCACGAGGAAGAGGTGACAGTAAAGCAACAGTGCAAGACGCAGCACCATCATCAGCTGCTTGCTGTGAGTTGCAGTTGTCAGCTGTCAGCTGACCGTCGACCCAAGCGAAAGTGAACGCTACGCCGATTGAAGCCGTCTGTCTGTGAGTGGGTGGGTGGGTGAGCAAATCAACCGTCAGTGGCAATGTCTGCCATTTCATTCATCAGCTCTCGCCGTGGCCAGCCCTAGTGTCGTTGTTGTTGTTGTTGTTGTTGTTGTTGTTGTTGTTGGGGTTGCCTGTACTAGACAAGAAAACTACTATAAAGTTCCGACCTACGGCAGTGGACACAACAGCAACGACAACAACAACAGTCACAATTGCAACAACAACAGTCACAATTGCAACAACAACAGTCACAATTGCAACAACAACAACCACAACGACGACAACAACTACAACTATTGCAGCAGCAGCAGCAGCAACAACAACCAGATCTACTGGTTGTTGTTGCAACAACAATCACAACAACAACAATAGCAATAGCATAGCGCGTTGCTCGTTTGTAACTACTTGTCCTTGTTTATGCTGATGACGCTGTCATGCTTATTGTCATCACTTTTATCATCTCATGTCGGGTGACGATGGGACGGCCGCCCTCCTCGTAGTATTCTTGTTGTTGTTCTCATTGTTGCTGTTAATGTTCGTCGCCTGGTCATTATCGCAGCTTTCATCGGTCTTACTGTTAATGTTGTTGCTGCTGTTGTTGTTGATGCTGCTGCCACCGCTACTGCCACACACACAGCTTAAATAAACACCAAGCAAATGTAAACAAACACTACCATCATCATCAACGTCATGTGAATGATGTTCTTAAACAACTAAACTAGATTGGAAAACGATCACAAAATGCATGGCGCGCGTAGAGAGGAGGCCAGCCGCATGACCTCCTGGCAGGCAACCCAGTTGAGAGCGAATAAAATAAGGGGATAGAAAGGAAAACGGACGACGGGAAACAAAATCAGAGACACAGACGTGACTCACGGATATAGGAAAGCCAGCAGAAGAGAATAGCATGCTGGAAAAAGCCTGCGTGCGTGTGCAGGCACGCAACAAAACAAGGAAACTGCAAACGCAGACATAAATTTTACACATGCAACACTGACTGAAAAAGCTAGAAGAACAAGCCAAGTGGCCAAATGATCATAGTCATATCGGTCACGGTAATGGTGGCAACGAAAATAAACGACGCAACGTGACTAATGTTAGAGCACAGAAAACGTTTTGACAAGCTCAGTATCACGCTAATGATGAAATAGTGACGAAGTCCATAATGGGTTCGAGTTAGTTCTTCAACGGAGTTGGTCAGTGTAGTTGATGGACTAGCAGCAACAGCAGCAGTCGAAACGTGCCCAATTTAACTTAAATCTATCATTGCATGTGGTTCTCGGTAGCTCCTCTTCGAGAGCCTACTTCAAGCGACATTGAAGCTGCGTGCCGTTCGAGGTAGGCTCTCGGAGTAGGTTGATGGTGCACTCACAAAATGGGGCTAGAAGAGCGCACCCATTGCTCGGACCGTAATTGGAAACGTTGCGTTAAGGTAAGGTCCAAAGACGAAATTCTAATAACGGCCAGATTTAAGAGCTAATATTCATACAATAATAGGTAAAATAGCTTTACATCGTGCCAAAGTCCAATCACAACCCATTAAGTTCGTAGTGCTAGACTGATTTGCGCTCAATTCTTTGTTCACTCCGTTTTTCATGAGCAATTTCAGAGTTTGGCGTGCAAATTGTTCCGTTTAGCGGACAAGTGCGGGTTTCTGTGAAATGTTCACTAATTAGCTTCGAAGGAGAACGGGGTGCTGAAGTAAGACAACCTTATATATATATATATATAATTTTATTTGTTGCTTACAGGACCAGGGTCACTCCGGCGGGTCCTTGTCTACAACAAACAAAATAGTAAAGTTATATTTAGTAGTAACAATTGTGGTGATGAATGTCTATTTCGCACTAAGTCTGCATTTCAAGATGGCATCTAATTATAAACATAATATTTTTATTATACTGAACACTTCAGCAATCGTCCCACCGGGCTAAAAAGTGCCGATGCGTGTGGCAGCTCGCTGCGTGGTATTTAGCGCACCGGTATTGATCGCCAACCCGGTGAAATCTTTAGGTCGAACACACCAAGTGATAAAATGGCCAGTGATAAAATGGTTGTATAATAGGTGGCCTAAGCCTGGCTTTGATTGTGTCCACTGCCGCAATCTACGAGCAGGTACACGCTTCATAAATATGGTGATGCCCTTCCCTAGCTTGGTAAAGCTTTGCCGCTGAAGGATGGCCCTACAATCTAGCAAGGCTCTAGCTCAACGTTAGTCCAATCCTACGCTCAAAAAGACGCACGGGGCCGCACTCGGAGTCAGTTTTCGACGGCCTTTCACCTTCGAAATAGTGAATAGAAGCAATAGACGCCAGACTCTTGTCGCCGATTTGCTGGGTAAACGTCGTCCCCATATTGTCTTAGACCCAAATACAGAAAGGGGTTGACGAACTCCAGCTGGCCATCCACAACAGGTTATGTTACGTCTGCCTGCTTCAGCTAATCCACCCCGCCACAAAATTGAATGGCTTTTGTCTTCTGCGAATGTATTGGCTTCCGTCTTCCGCGAATTTATTTGCAGGTCTTTACGACGAAGGTAAGTTTCAACGTTGCCAACTTTTCGACGAATAACACCGCGGTGACCCGGGTGGCCGGGCCACTACTATGTCATTCGCAGACGATAGCGTTTCTGAACTCCTCGTGCACATGATGGGCTAGGTAAGACAATGAGTAAAGCTAGACAGCTAAGAGAGTCTCCACGTTTTAGCTCAGCTGCATGGTGCACTCGCCCGTTATGCTTACTTTGAGGCGACTACTTCACAAAAAAAGCTGGAGTGTACCCGAAGAAGAGAACCACCCCGACTGCAGCGTGTCGAAAAGAATCGACTATTAGTGGTAGTAGAAAGTGACGGGGGGCTTTGTTGAATGTCTTGACCTTGTCAATCAATAAATACGGCGTACAGTAGTAGTCATAATTGTGATGCTGTATCTCAACTTTCGGAATAAAACCAGTTCTTCAGATGTACTTGCACGTCATGTCTCCTGATAACAGTGTTTATGGAACAACTCTACAAACAGCGGCAGAAGGAATGAGACAACAACAGGGATGCAATTGCGGTGACGTTGTCTCGACCACCAATAGCAAACGACAACAGCACTAACATCGACAACAACTCTAGCGATAATCATAACAAACAACAACAACAATAACAACAACTACTACTACAACATCAACTGCAAAAAACAACAACCATAAGAGAAGCAACAGCAGCGAATAGGACTGCTCAGTACAATAAAGAGTTCTCACGAAGAGTATCATTGGCTTTCCAGACGACACTTTCTTATCCGTGTAATTTCGTTAACAACAATAACAGCCACAGCAACGCGGCAGCAGTAGCAATAGCAACAACAACCACAACAACAACAATAGGGTCACCAACAACAACTACAAACATTTAGAAACAGACGCATTGTGAAAAAAAGGTGGAAAGCTATTGGTCTCGGTCCATCCCGAAGCAAGGTCTGGCGGCCACTGCCGACGATGATTTTTGGGACGACGATGTCTTCCCGTTACGATACGCCCCATATCTATCTTTTCCTCCCTTCTCTCTCCCCCATATCCTTCTCTTCCCCTCTCTCTCTCTCTGACTAACTGTCGCTCTACGGCTTTCTTCAAGACGAGTGTCTGTGGCCAGTTGGCCGTTCGCCCGTCCCTCGTTAGCGGCGTGGGATCTGGCGTCGACGACTATCGACACGAACAGACAAATAGACTGACTGACTGAAAGAGAGGCTGCACTTGTAGAACTCCATCATTTGTTGTTGTTGTTGTTTTTGTTGATGTCGTTGTTGTTGATGTTGAACATCAGCACCCCCGGCGCCCCCACCACCCCAGCAATTCGCATGCTATCACTCCTACACCATCGATTACCACGTACTACAACAATTAGCATCATGGCTACTACCACTACTACTACTACTACTACTACGGCGGGGAGAAGGCGAAGCAAGAAAGGCGATGATGATGATGATGACGAACATGAGGACAACCAGGGCTACTACGACGAATACTATACAACAAGCTTCCAAGTGTGGGCTGGGAAACAGAGAGTGCGTGAAATATGGGGGTGGGATGACTATGAGGGGGAGGGAGTAAGGGTGAGGTGGGGGTAGTGGTGCGGGTGGTGACGACCACGACGACGACGACGACGATGATGATGATGGTGACGACTACGATGATGATGATGGTGGTGACGATAGTGGTGGCGGTGATGATGATGATGATTATTACAACGACCACGACGGCCGAGTCAGGCTGGCGTAACGCAGCTAGATAGATTATCAGCGCCGTGGTCGCCACATCGTGTTGTTATTGTTATTGTTGTTGTTGTTGTTGTTATTGTCATGGTCGTCGACCGTCGTCATCATCATCATCAGCAGCAGTACACATCTACAGCGGTTACGAAAACTAGGACCGAAAGGACCAAGAAGTCTACGACCGACCAACCGACCGTCCCACCACCGTTGCCGTCAATCAGATCCACGGCCGCCGCCGCCACGACGACCATCAGCGACCGCTACGGTCCATCAGCATGGTTTGCTAGCTGAAAAACGGCGCCGCTGGTACAACTGCCGCCCTCACCCCTCCCGACCTCGACCACCCCGATGACTACGGAGATAGAACAACAACAACAACAACGACGATGCTCCCAAACGTCACCTTGTTGTGGTTGTCATCGTCGTCGTTATTGTTGTTGTTGTTGTTGTCCTCGTCGTTGTTGTTGTTGTTGTTGTCGTTGTTGCTGCTGCTGTTATAATCGTTATTGTTTCTAATGTTAGTGCGTTAGATAATATAGTATAATGTAATGTTGTTAATCGTTACTTCATGGCTCATTTTGCCTTGAGTCATTGCAAGCTCCTCTCCCTAAACTTCTGCTTTCTTCTGCACACTTCAAGAAAACAATCTATCCATACATACGCAAGACGGAACGGAGAGAATAATTTGCAGCCCGACTCAAAAAAAAAACTCGCGTTACAAAAGACATTAACAAAAACAAAAATTCATTATAATACATGTAATACATGCATGTATATAGTGCATCAATGACAGACGAGCTTCACGTCGCGGGGGTGTTAAGCAGATCGGTGGCGTTGAAAACATATATAAGAAACAATAAGAGATAAAACTCAAAAAAGATATTTACAAAGCGGATTATGATAGTTAGCGAAATTCTACGCGAAATAATCTAGGAACGGTTTCTACGACGCTCTTTGTCAAATCGTTTACAATCTGTTGCAATGATCCATAACAACGAAACGATGCGCATCTCGTTCTCTCTCTCTCTCTCTCTCTCTCTGTATATATATATATATATATATATATATATATATATATTCATTTTAATCTGAAATAACCATAACCCAGATCTACAAATCTTAATAAAGATTGCGTCAAACGCGCCGGAAGGATCGAACACCCACAATCTAGTTGCTGGGTTAGAGCCGGTGACCATCTTCCCGTCGACATTGTTTAAATTCGCGCACAGTGCCCATGTGTGTGTATATATTGGATGTAATCGCGATATTGACAAAACTAACCGTGTTTCGGGCATGACATGGCGTTTGCTTAGTATGCCGAACGTACGAAATAACGACATGTTGTTACTGATAAATTGCTACTTTTTCCGGACAATGCAGCCACAGCCATAACTCTATATCATGCGATTGTATATATATATATATATATATATATATATATATATATATACAGAGAGAGCGAGAGAAAATATTATGATGATTTATTAATCATTTACAATACGTTTGCACACTCGGCAGTGCTCGCCTTTATATATATATATATATATATATATATATATATATATATATATATTGCACTCCTCTAATGCAATGCTTCATCTCAACCGAAGTAACTAACAGCCTATCAACAGCTTGACTTAAGACGAGTTAGGCTGGCGGGCGGTCACTTTTCCTCCATCGAGCTACAGTATGTCCATGTATGTCTGGAAATTTGAAAATCGCGCAGAAAAACAGCTGAAAAGGCTCCCGCTTGTCAGCGCGCGGCGCGGCGCATAGCATGGCGATAGCACAGAGGCCGTGAGCCACGCCAAAAGCAGCACCAGCAGTAGAAACAGCAGAGACAGTAGCGAGAAGGGCGAATAACATGAGACGAGCGAATGCTGTGGATGTCGCCCGGTATTGTCGTCGTCGTCGACATCACCAACCAACCAACAGAGCGACCGGCCGGTGAAGCAACGAAACGGCGTAGCGGGTGACTAGCAAAGTGTTGCGTTCGCCACACCGATGCTTTGACGATACTTCTTTCTGCTGCTGTTGCTGCTGCTTCTGCTGCTGGTGCTGGTGGTGGCGGTAGTGGTGCTGCTCTGATTGGCATTCAGCTTTCTGGCGTTCACGTCGAAATTCGGCCATCATGCCGGTCGGCCTACCGGCCGATGACGCCAAATCATCAACCGAATCGATGCCCCCCGTTCCAACCATGCCGTCGCCGCAGCAGCAGCACCATCATCAACTGCCATCATTCTGCTCCTATTGGGGAGGGGGGGATGATGATGATGATGATAATAATAATAATAATAATAATAATAATAATAATAATAATAATAATAATAATAATAATATAATAATAATAATAATAATAATGATGATGATGATGATGATGATGATAATAATAATAATAATAATCACCATCATACTGCAAAAACGAGCCGTTGATGTTAATCGCCATTGTCGTTCTTCGAACTGCGAAGCTCACAGCAGCAGCATCATGACGCTATTATGACGGGCGTCGGCGTCATGAACGTGAATGAAGCGATAACGGTGATGACGAGGGGCAATCAGACGTCGAAGAGGCAACTACAGTTGTCGTTGCTGATGCCGCTGCTGTACGAGATAGACCCATCATACCCGATGATTGAACCAAGGTCGCAAAGAATATCGGAATTTCGCCACGCTAAAGAAAAAACTTAAATGAAACAGTCGCAACCGATCTGGCCGGTGCTGTCATGACGAACATTGTTCGGCTCTCGCATTTGGACTCGTAGAAGTTGTGGGAGAGTCGTCTTAAGAAAGTCAAGTCGTCAAGCGTCTTAGACTTGGATCTTATGCATTTCAAGGCCACGCTGGGTAAACCAATGGCAGCGGATCGATGCAATCGAATCTTGCTTGCAAGCCTTTGATTGCCCACAATGCGCATTGCTGTTTTTGTTATTATTTTTGTAGACAACGCTGGCCGTTGTTTTTGTTGTTGTTGCGGTGGTATGGTGATTATTACTATTACAGTTATTACAACTGTTATTATTGTTGCAAATTGATTTCACCGGTGTTGCCATTCTCAGTACATCGATACGAAAGACGCATAAAAAATATGGTGTTTTAACACACGTTGAACAAGCAGCAAATGATCTGCAACGAGGGCCAGGTACACAAAAATATATATATATATATATCTTAAACGCTTGTACTAGCAATGAGTAAACTCAAAACTCAAAAGAATTAGTTCTGTGGGACGCATAGCGTCAAACGTGGAGTATTCGCGTTTGCCTATGTGTGTCTGTGCGAGCGCGTGTCGGTGGTGGTGGTTAGCAAAGAAGGGGGACATGGGGAAGGGCAACAGAAAGGAAAAGTTGTGTCAGGAGATCGTTCTCGACATACAGGTTAGCTTTACAGTCGGTTAGAAAAAGCGGCCTAGTTGCTCTCGAGGAGAGGTCGTCGTATGAGCACGAACAAACGGGTCGTTAGTTAGTAAGTTAAGAATCGTTAACAGCCGTTGTTGCGCTCGTTGCCGCCGCTGGAGCAACAGAGGAGAACGACAGAAGCAACAACAACAACCAGCACGAGCATCAACTGTAGGAACAGCAACACCGTATTACATGCGTGTTGTCTGTGGCCTGCTTCGTTGGTGCCGTTAGCAGCAACAGCAACAGTCACCGTCCGTTCATCAGACGTTGCCGTAAGATAGCGGTGACTCCTTTCAACGGGTCAAGAGGCAGCCAGTGAGGCATATAGCCCAGTTCGGACTGACTTCGTCTTCCTCTTGTTGTTGTTGTTGTTGTTGTTGTTGTTGTTGTCGTCGTTGTTACTGCTGTTGTTGTTGTTGTTGCTGTTGTTGTTGTAGTTGTTGTTGTTGTTGTTGCGGTTGTCGTTGTTGCTGTTGTTGCTGTTACTGCTGTTGTTGTCACTGCTGTTAATCGTGCTGTCGTTGTTAGTGCTGCTGCTACTGCCACTGCTGCTGTTGAAGTCACAAACATATGAGCTCATTTGTTGGCTGTCTAAGGAAACATCTGCAGTAGCAACACCAACCGCATCACCCGCCGCACCAGTAGAAACAGCACAACACTGGCATGATAGCCAACTGCATTGCACTGCTACAACTGCTCTACAGCATTTATCGACGAACGTAAATCCTGCTCGGTCAATGCTGTTGTTTTGTTGTTGCCGTAGTAGTAGTACCCTTAGGAGTTGTTGTTGTTGTCGTTTTTGTTGTTGCTATTGTTGTTTTTGTTGTTGTTATTGTTGTTGTTGTTGACGTTGCCATTGCTCCAACCCCTGACGTAGCTGCCTCTGCGACTAGCAGAGCTACTCAACTTGAAGTTCGTTTCTGGTAACAGAAGAGTAGGTTCCTATAAGTAAGTAGGTACCGAGGGGTAAGTGAGGGGGAGTAAGGGACCTCCAAGAGAAGGTCGTGGCTTGGCCTGATTCCAGTGCGCCTGAGCAAGCCATTGCAACCTGCCGATGTGGATCCTACGGGCCTGATCACTTGTTGTTGTTGTCGCTGGTGTTCTTCATTAATTCAGTCGTCGAGACGATTCACTTTCACCTGGTTGTCATCAACAATATATAGTCCGTCTAGAGACGAGTCTAGACGAGAATAACGACGTGCAAGCCAACACGCGAATCAACGACTAATGCCTTGTTCTTGTTTTCATCCCCTCCACCCCATCCCCCCTGCCCGCGAAATCCGCAACGTTCCCTACTTCGGAGTAGCAGCGTTCAACAACAGAATCGATACACACAGTCACGCATATATATATATATATATATATATTGAATTGAAAAAAAAAAAAAATATATATATATATATAAGAGGATTCTGCAAGCCTATATATACGTACACATAGTATATATATATATATATATATATAAAACTTTTTCAACATTTCAGAATTCTAAAACTGCTCCTCAGGTTTGGAAACGACTAATATACACACACACGTGTACATACAATTGTTCTTTGACCTCTCTTTGTGTCAGCCAACTGATGTCAGCCTGAGGTCAGAGTAAAATCGACCAAGGATCATATGGTATATGTATTTTCAAAGCCTCCACAATAAAAATAATAGATCGTTTCCGGGAGACGCCTTTGTTCGGCGGCGCGGTTGGATCCAAATAGAGATGGGATTCCGGTTCTCGGTTCGGCGAGATGCGGCCGTTTGAATGTTGGCGCGCGCCAGTTGCCATCTGACCGCATCATAGCCGCTCCCCGTTTCGCTCGCGACTGCCGTGACGTTGTTGTGTTTTTTTACAGTTGGTGGCTGCTGAAAACTGAGACTGGCACATAGCAGTGGCGTGGTTGCACGCTATAAACATAAGCTGGGTCACCTACCCGTTTCGGTAATATCACGTCCCTTCGGACGACACGATGTCAATACGACGAGACAGATCACGTTGAGGCAGGGTCAGAAGACGACGACCACAACCGTCAATTTGCCGGCCATCTGCTTCACTCGATTCCTTTATATATATATATATATATATATATATATATATATATATATATTAACTTAACAGTAGAACTTCATTGAAAAACCTACCGTATAAAAAAACAATAAACACTCTCATTTAAAAAGCGATACACACAAAGGAGCACGTGCGTCCTATATCGCGCTCGCTCTATATATTTGGCTTCGTAAAGTCTCGCTCTCGTGTACTAAATCTCGGAGCTCTTCCTCCTCTAAACAAGCGGCAAAAACGAAACCAACAACGAAACCAAGGAAAATAATTTCATATAACACAGCCTCCGTCCGCCTTAAACGGTTCCATTAAATCGTCAGGCATTGACCTCTGTGTTGTTTGATGAACGCCGGCGTCCTGACCCCAAAACGGAGCAACCTAAAAGTGGGCAAGCGCTTTCATGGCCTCAAAAGTACCCGGTAACTCCAGACATTACTGAATGCTGAGAAAATGGACTGCTTCGTCTTTTGCTTCGTTTTCTCTTTTCTTCTTAGTGTCTTTATTCGACGTCGACGAACGACGTAGTAAAAACGGATCCATCAATACCTCGGCTTCGTCTGACTACGTTCACCATAAGCGACAACAGCAACGACGAGGGCCGTCTAGCACACGCGCATATATATATATATATATATATATATGCATGCACTGCGCAATGGGTCGTTGTTACTTTCTTCACACTGAAGTATTTCACACTGAAGGAAGCAGGCGAACCCTAAAAGTAAAAAAAAAAACGTGCGAATAAATGCGTATGGCCACACAACAGCACATGTCTCTGACTGTCTTGTAAATACTGCATGCCCGTCTTTATTCAGTATGGGATAAGTCACATTTATTTTAGGCTTTGCGAGAAACATCACGTTCAACGCGCACTTCAAGCTCTTAGACTAGAGCTGTCCAACGGCAGACACGATACGACTGACGATGATTATACATGAGGTAGATCGGATAGCTAACAGCCACAGATAGGCTAGATACACGCCCAATATAGACAAAATGTGCCGTGTGCAATATGTTACTAAGCTGACCGAGAGGTCACGGCGTAATGTAGGCACCGGGCTTATTTCAATACATAACTCTAGAATTAAGTACATTTTTAATGAGATTGTTTTTAATTCTAGACCATCCTCCGTCGTCCCCTACGGGCTTAGAACTCACCGTGAGGAATACCTTCAATGCACCGTGGGCCGGACATGTTGGGATATCTAGGGCTTCCCCAACAGTCCTTGTGGCAGCATGGCCGCTGACTCTCAGCGGTATGATTTGTCATCTATTCTTAATGAGCTCAATCGCTCAAAGAAAATTCGATTAACAGCAACAGCGATCGAGTCGGCGACACCCCGGTAGATGACAATCATGACTCGCGCACAAGTCCCCTATACCACGCCATCACACAATACATAACTTTAGATTTAAGGAAGTTCGGGCTGACGCATAGAGCGTGGTGGAATTTGCCGTGAGAGTGGTGGCAATACTAGCAACAGAGTAGCGGAAAAGTAGCCATGAGGTTGTAGAAAAGTAGACCAATTGTAGACGAAGTTTTTTAGAGATAGAAAGACAGAGCGAGAGAGGGAGAGAGAGGGGGAGAGAGAGGAAGCGCGCGAAGGAGAAGTTGTCGAGCAAAATAGTACTGGCAAACTAGGAAGGCAAGCGTGACACAGCTGCCATTTGGCAATCTGTGCTGTATACATTAGAAGCCCTATTTTCTACTACTGCTGCTGCTATATATACATACTATAATACCACTACTACTACTACTACTACTACGACTACTACGTTTAATGGCGCACAAAACGTGAAGTGACTACGCCACGTACGCGCATGATAGAGAGAGGTAGATGCGTAAATTAAAACGTAGGCGAATAACTCAACACAAGACGACAAGTACCGTGACGCCACACTAGCGCCGGCGTATTTTTGAAAACCGCAGCGAACCGTTGCGAATACGCAACGGAGATCTAGTCATCATCATTTCGGGACACCGGCGTTGGTGGCTAATGCGGCTCGATTCGGACTCCGCTATCCGCTAGGCCACTACGCGGACCACCTACGTAATCGCATGGACGATAACCAAAATGGTGATGGTGATGATGTAGCCGGTCGGAGGGAGGCTTCGGTGGCATCGCGAATTCATTTAGCAACAGGACTATCCTTCCTCCTAGTCGGTCCTGTCGAACGGGCGAAGGGACCGTTGTCCTGGTCCTGGCGCGACATGACTCCATCATTGCCTACTACTACTACTACTACTACTACTACAATATATTACTACTCGATCGAGTTACTGTCACTCTGATGTTATAACCGCTAGCTAGATATAGGTCATTGCGAGCGAGTAACTGAGCGGGATAGACAGACAGACCCACCACCCACCCACAACCAGCTTAATAGAGATCTCATAGTTAGATTGAGAGACAGGGAAAAATGACGTAGCAGAGCGCCGCCCACGAAACTGTAGAACCGCATTTTGGAACACAGGCATGGGGTAGAATGGGGCCAATACACCCCCGCCGCCGCCCGTCGGTTCGGTACGGATCTCACCATCAGGCCTCGCCTCGTCACCTCGTGTCTCTGGATTGCCTACCTAGCGCTACTTCAATGGCAGCAGCTACTAAATACGAGCACATTTAGCGATTCACTGACCCACCACTGTGCCGCCGGCGACTACGTGACTGGAGAGAAGCGCCACTGACCTCTGTCGATCGTCGGCGCTTGCGGTCGGTACGTGGGGCGCCGAGACACCGCCGCCTCATCGCGTCACTCTACCGACGAGCGTCGAAACGGACGGTTGAAGTTAAACGCCTGCCAAGCAAAACCAAACGCAGGGAGCCTGCGCACCCCAAACCGCCCAATAACTACACTCGTACATAGATGACATTAAGCAACGGTGCCGCCGCCGCCGCATACATCTGTATGCGCGTGTACGTGAGTATAATCTGTGTCTGTGTGAGCGTGTGTTTGTATGTATGTTTATATGTGTGTATGATGACCTTGCTCTGTGTGGACTCGCTAGCGTACTAAGCGCGAGTCGATGGCGTACTATGCAACAATGTGGCGGCGTAGTCGAATTACTAAAGCCAATTACTCACTCCTCTAATAATAGGGCCAATGCTATCATGGCTTCGCTGTCCCGATTTAGATAGAAGGTCAGGCCGTCGAACGCTGTCGATCGTGAAGAAACACCACCATTATTGGAAAGCAAGAAAAAAAACCCGTAACCATATCACTGCAACTTGAGCTAAAACACGTAGCGGAGCAACATTCCTTTGGTCGTAAAATTGACACCTAGCTAGCAAGCGCTGACTGACACACGGGCCACAACGATAATGAGTGAAAGAACGCGCGAGCATAAGTCCTGACACCTTACTCAATTTCCGCTTAAACGCCGTCAACGAGATGTCGACGCACGGTGCGATTATGTGTTGCGCCTTTCGTGAGGTTCCTGATATGGCAGGAACCAAATCCGGAATTGCCGAAATGCCCACTTCGGCGAAATTCATTCGCACTCTAGCAGAGTGTATGTGCTGTGCAGCCGTAAGCTGTATCATAGAGGTAACAGCCGTTATGTCCAAAAGCGGCTATGTGGGCAACATGTATGTACCCTCTCCGGCGTACTTAATACGTCGCAGGCGATGCAATGCAATGTCAAGATGTGTGTACGATGATGGGTTAACAAGTTGGGTTGTTATGGGTTACTAAAGGTTTATGCGTTGCCTGAAAACCTCCCGGCTGTCGGCAGGGTGTTTAAATGGATACTGCATCATATGTACAAACGACAGTAAACTTTACCTTGCTTAATAAAGTAACGATAACAACAACAATCAACTAACAACATTTGAATGCATGTTAACAATTTGACAATGGCCGGAGACTGTGTCAATAATGCAACAAAAAGTGCAACCAATGATGGTAGTATGGGAACTGCAATACATAGCACCATCACTCGACTCGGTACTGGAATAATACCAGACGCTCGCACCCTTCACGTTTTGTCGACCACGAAAGGTGAATGAAGGTGTCGATCACGAGTCACGAGGCCCGATCAATTTGACGCGCCTATGCATATAACGTTAACGATTTGGACATTGACAATTAAGAAAAACAACAACAACAACAACAACAACAACAACAATAAACGCCGTAGTGACCACGACGGTATGAACAACAATGGCCACGCAAAGTCGGTCGTGCACCATCATCGCACGACGCGTAGATCAAGTCCCTCGTCTTCTTTCGACTTCAATTTAGTTAGCGAAGTCGCATAACCCCCAACAACACCCCCGGCCGTGTGTCCACACGGACAGCCATTCTGAACGTTGCCGATAGCAACTCGCGTTCTGCTAGTTAGGCGAAAACTCAACCGCGTCTTCATTCAGAGTCGCGCGCTGGGCGCAGGACGAGCACGCCGAGAACACATTTGATAGCACACCGCTAGATAACACACTGACCTCCCGTTGACCCACGCACTAATGCTACAGAGCTCAATCGACATATATTATATATATATAAAACTTAGTGTGTTTGTGAGTCCCACACTGCCGTGGCTTTAACAAAGCCGCCCGGTGTGCATCATGCATTTTACCAATAAATCTGTATATATATATATATATATATATATATATATATATATATATATACGAGGCAAAATAGGCTGTCGCAAGCTTTAAGCGGCAAAACCAGCACTGAAGCAGGAGAACCATCCGTGCTTTTTCCGACGAGATGTGAACATTTCAAGTCATTGTTCTGAGAACTGGCCACATTCAAACGTAACCCTTGTATATGTGTAATGCAAAACAAAGGTATGAGACAGAAAGAGGGAGCAAATAGAGTAAGAGAGGGATAGAGAGAAAGACCAGGCGATTAGATGCCCTTCAAAAATACGTTAATACCAAATTATATGTCACTCGTCGTAGTAAATAAGCTAGGGAATAAGGCGGCTCAATTGCTATCTTGCCAATGATTGTGTCATAGCATTGGTGTCGCTGAGCACACACATATATATATATATATATATATACGTTGACATATATATATATATATAATTAACATAGTTGGCAATTTTGGCTTTGCTCTAAATAATCAGTAAACGTGATTAGCATTACGTAGGTCCTTGAAGCCGACTTCCGTAGATGGCATATCGATATCAAAATGCACGCCAAATCTACACAAAC
This sequence comes from Dermanyssus gallinae, assembly GCA_003439945.1. Taxonomy (NCBI): domain Eukaryota; kingdom Metazoa; phylum Arthropoda; class Arachnida; order Mesostigmata; family Dermanyssidae; genus Dermanyssus; species Dermanyssus gallinae. The sequence goes on along the minus strand of QVRM01004033.1, from coordinate 455,578 downwards.
TACACTCACTATAATACGACACTGTTGGCCTAGTTCGTGCGTGTATATCGCTACTGCCGTGGCTGTCCCTCTTCCTGTCCCTATTACGCCGCTGGTTTCGCTTGGTGGTTATGGTGGCCAACGAATGCTATTGCTGTTGTTAGCTATTGTGCAGCATTATTCATACATATACAGTTGGCGTAGTATTATTATTATTATTATTATTAATATTATTTTTATTGCCCGTCTGTCTGCAGCCTACTTCTAGTATTGTTGCGAAAATCGCCATTGTTATCGTTGTTCATATATACCGCACGTTATGCATATGTGCATCTTGTAGGGCTGGTGGTGTGCTGCCGGGCAGTATGCTGTAGGTGGCGGCATACTGTCAACTGTGTTGATGGTTTTCATTGCCAGTGAGGCCAGTGATATTGTTGCGGTGATATTATCACGGCTGATCATCTTGGCGATGTTACTACCTACTATGTGTTCCTGTCGGGAGCGTGCCGTTCGTCGAATGCAGCGCACAATGTTTTAAGTTTCACGTTTGGCCGCTGCTGCTGCTGTTGTTGTTGCTGTTGCATTTATTGTTGGTTAGTGCTGTTATTGCTGTATATATTTTTAGTCATTTTTTAACTAAGGGACTAACTGGAAAATGCGGTTCGCACGCACGCACGCTACGGCACAAAAGCTCAGCTGCAAATGTGGGTCGGTAGTGTGGGGCTCCAACCCACTAAAAACCAGTCATGTCCCCATCCCCACAGCCAACTGGAAACTGCGCAAGAAATACTTCAAACTAAATGTTGTTAGTGATCGTGTTGCTGTAGCTGCAGCTATTCTTGAAGCTTCGTATATCCCCAGCTATTCGTCATTGAAAATGATTCTGCGGATAGGTAAAGTAATTAATTAATTGGACTAGACGAATGAATGAATGCATACACTAATTAAAAGGAACGGCCAAGCAATGAAATTGAGAAGAAGAAAAAGAAGAAGACGATGAAGGAAAAATATTGTGCGAACCGGCATAACGCCGGATGAGTATCGATGAAGATCAGACGATCAATCGATTCGACGCGTTCTTTAAGACAACATTGCCTGTCGCTGGTCTGCTCATAATACTCACGGTGGACGACGATGCTGTTGGCGTAGTAGAAGTTGTTGTAGATGTCGTTGTTGTTGTCGTCGTCGACGTGGCAGTTATTGCACAAGGGGGCACAGTTCTCGCGCTTCTGTTGTTGTTGTTGTTGACGCTGCCACTGTTGTTGTTGTTGCTGTTGCTAATGTTGCTGATGTTATTGTTGTTGCTGTTGCTGCTGCAGTCCTCGTCGTCAGCGGCAACAGCAACCGCTGAACAGGGCTCTGATTGCAACAGCAGCAGGCGACTCTTTGCACTGTTGCGGGCGACATTATATTTGCGATGGCGACCGAGTAAGATCGACTTGACATTCGACGTCATGGCATTGCCGCGCCCGTTACCTTTGCTTCTTCGGCGCCAACTACTGCGTCTCCCCTCTGGGGCGCGCGCGCGCTCTCTCTCTCTCGCACCCCCACACCCCCGGCTACCTCTATATTTCGATTCCACCGATGGAAGCTTTCACCAGTGGCTTAAACAGTAGCGGCGGCGGCGGCAGCAGCAGCAGCAGCAGCGCTCTCGACTTCTGATCGTGTCGTCTTCGACCTGAATTTTCAGGTCCTTTTCCTCTTGATTTTCTAGCTCTTATCTTCTCTGGCGATGGTCTGACACAACAACACGTCTAGATCTCTCAGTTCCTTCTTTTTCGCGACGAACTTGCTTGCCCTCCTCCGTTCCGTCGTTCGTGTGTTTCAATGTCGTTCCTCGCCGGTTCCTCAATGTCGGTCCGTTGATCTGCCTGCCTACAACCGGCTGCTGTTCTCTCCTGTGTCGCGACCACAGCTCTCCCGCTGCACCATGTTCAATCAAGGTTCATAGAGCAAGGACAACGAATTAAAGCCTCACACTCAAATAGCAGCTATCTTGTGATAGCAGTCCACCTGACTTCTCTGCAACATAATGCGCACACTATATATATACATATACACACACATATATATATATATATATATATATATATATATATATATGTGTGATATAATTATTATAAAAATAAATCATTACAAAATATTGTTTAGTTTTATACAGTCTGTTGTATGAATGATCGTGGCTGGTGTGAACGCGCATGGCTAGAACTTGGGTAGAGCGAGCTGCCGTATATCATTACGGATGGATAACGCCAATCACTAACGAACGGAGAACGCAATTCGTCATCTCCTCGCATTTTCGGTCTCGCCTTCGCAGTCTCTTAGCGTATCTCAAACGCAATGGAATCATCGAAATATAGCCTAGCGAAATTACTGGCAAGATGTGTAAAAATCTGACAATTATCGATATGATATGAACACATCTAGTTCATTATAGTTCAGAATGAAGCCCACCGAAAGATCCACCGGCTGGGCAGTATATGCACACACCGTCGGTTTGTTTCCTTCGGCTTTGTGCCGATGGAGCAGCACTATGGAGTACTACTAATTGGCAGATAAATGAGTGCAATAACAAACAGGCTTATAGTGTATACACACACACACACAACCGCTCACGACACCCACAACACACGGGTAGGTATTCTCTTGGCGGCAGTAACGTCGCCGGTAGCAATAAACCCCGTTGTCGCTATCGTTCTCGTTGGTGGGTTTTCGTCCCCAAACAACCATAACGACGAGCCAAGAGGAAATAGAAGAAACAGCGGCCACTAAAAACAATATAGCAATAATACCAACAACAACAATATAGCAATAACAACAACAATAACAACCGAATATAAACGACGGCAATAACGACAACGACAGCAGCAGCAGCGACCACAATAACAACGAGGACAGAGAGAGAGAGAGAGAGCAGGCGAGAGAAAGACCAAGCCTGCAATCAAACCAATGACCAGATGGTCAAACCGACGTCGACGCAACACGGCCATAGGGAAGGTGGGCGCAAGGATAGGTGGGGCTTTCCTTACAAGTGCGGACATTACGGATCCTGTGTGCGTTGCGTGGTGCGAAGTATGCTGGGCGGCAATGCTGGGTTATGCCAGGCGGGCGGGAGGCAAGGAAAATGAAGAAGAAGGGGGAAAGATGTAGGTACACTAACCGACTTTCATTCATCTATGCAGCTGGCCTATGTGCTAGTGGTAAATGATAACAACAACAACAATAACAACAACAACATCAACAACAGCAATACAGCAGTATATATATATATATATATAGCAGTAGTAAATAATCGTTCCCGTTGCCATTCTTATCATTGTGGTCATCGTCGTCGTCGTGTATGTTATTGTTGTTGCTGTCGGCCGTTGATAATTTTTATGCCACCCAACCACTACTGCTACTACTACTGGAAAAAAGGCAAACCTAAAGCTTCTGTTGCTCGTCGTGCCAGAACCTCTTCCTTCTTCCCACTTCCCCATCCTTCCTCACCCCATCGCTGTCCATCTGACGGCCGGCCCCCCTTGCGCATGGCCAGAGCCTCCAACAAAAAGAACAACAAAAACAACGAAGACGACGACAGCAACAACAACGACGATTTTCAGCGTTGTTCCAGCCAGCCGCTTAACTCATTCCAGCTAGCTACACATCTTGGTCTACCGGGTTGGTCAGTTGCCGCCGCCTGGTCAGAAGCCTCAATCATGGCGCCGATGTCAAACCGATGTCGCCGGCAGGGGTCAGCAGCGACGGCAAAACACGACGTCATGACGGCTCTACTACCGCATGCGTCTGCTGCCATGATAAGCTGGCGCTTCTGCACGCAGACGGAAACGAATGCGTACATACACACCAACGATGACCAACACCGACAACAACAACGACAACAATAACAACAACAGCGAGAGAACAACAACAGCGAGAGAACAACAACAATAACAACAACAACAGCGAGAACAGCAACAACAACAGAAGCACTACAACAGAGCTATGGTTGTCTATGACAATTGCCACGACTATGACCCCTGGTCCATCAGACTCGACACTTGCAAGTGCTTCTAGCGAAGCTCTTCCTTCCTCTTTGTCGCTTGCTTTGCAACACGATACGCAAACTCTTTTGCTGAATGTGTGTTGTGACTCGATTTGTTTCCGTATCGTTGGCCTTACTTAGTAAGCAGGTGTCGGGGACTTAAAAGGACTATGCTATAAAAGAAAAACAAACAAATGTTATATATACATATAAATACTCGATGCACGAGAGTATATATATATATATATATATATATATTCCATGCACGCGTGGGTTATCATGGCGTGACTAGCGTAACAGCAGCCTAATTAAAGTTTAGGTGGGCGCGTAAGTGACAAAATCACAATCTTTCTTCCAACCAATGAAGCTAGGCACACAATAACAACAACCACAATCATTTCATCTCGTAGAGTCGCTACTATACGATCATCTACAATCACCACAGACTATTACAAACACGCAAAACACGAGCAGGCGACACGCATTGTGCACGAACGAACGAACGAACAAAATGCAAGGCATCGTGCGATGTATTTAAATGTTCGGACCTCCGGAATTGGCTTGGCGGCGGCCTCAAACTGCACAGCACTGTAACAACAAACGCTCTAGCAGCTAGCGCAGGCAACGATTAAGGCTGCACGAAATAAAGGCCGCACGAAATAATGGCCGCATATTTCGACCAGCAGCAGCACAGCTGTGCATCGGTGTGCATCTGTGCAAGTGTGCGTGCACTGCGAGCAAAGACCCCCGAGGCGCCAGAACCAGCAGCCGGTGCTTGCGGCGACGTGTTGACGTATTGTGGTGCTGTTGTGACGTTGGCTTGCTACCCGCCAAGCACTACCCGCCGGTCGGGAAGCCAGCCAGCCAGCCACGTCGAAGCTGACCGAAATTAGTGTACTATAGAAAACGATGTGATTGATACATGGTCGGCCATCCCTCCCTCCCTACCTTCCTCCCGACTCCCGCCGTGTCGGCCAGACGATGATGAGGTGATCTAGATGAGCATTATTTATGTCAGCAGCAGCAGCCGCTGCAGCTGCAGCTGCAGCAGCGATTCAAACACAGCACTATGCGCAAACAGCCTATTGGCCGCATGCGTGGAACAACACCGTGGAATGCCATTAATATGCAGTCTACATGTATATGTATATGTATGTATGTATGTATGTATGTATATATATATATATATACTACTATACAACATAGCATCAAATGAATAGCCTGCACAACGGCCTAAACCGTAATAAACATATTTATACACGTATATACTCATAAACATATGAGTCAAAAAATAAATGTATATATATATATATATATATATATATATATATATATATATATATATATATATATACAAGCTATTTGCTTAACCCAAATACTGAAAATAAATAACGAGAACAACTAGCGCCAAGATACACTTTAAAAAATCAGTTCCCGCAGTGCGAATAGTGGAAAAGGTGTGTCGTCGATAACGGAGCAATCCTCAAATGCCAAAAGCCGAATTGAATGAGCATTGCTCGGAATAGAGAAGTATGCGGCTGGTCGGTCGGTCGCGCACGCAGAGAACGAACAACGAAAATAGAGCAAAACAGAATCCCACCGCGATAAATAACATTGGACACGATTTCAATTATTTACACATGCGTGGTGAACAATTGTGATAAATTGTGGGTTCCTCCTCGTCCTACGGCCACGAACCACTAGCATGTATATACACACATACAAATGCTTGTATATATATATATATATATATATATATATAAATCAAAATTGGAACCAAAACAATGGGTCGGTGCAGCAACGCCGTTGGCAAATGTTGTTACTACTAGCTCGTCATCGCCATTCAATAAAAACCAGGGTTTCGGTCGTCAACTCTAAGACGCACAAAAGTAAGCCACAAAACGCAGAAGAACCTTCTTTGAAACGAACTTTACTATAAAGATTTAGCTCTTACTTGCTCTGTGAATCACACATCATTATAAATTGAAGCAAGTCCTATAGGCAAAGGCTATTCCGTTATCGCGTTCGTAGTAAAGGTCGGCGGCAACCTTGGACTTCAGAGTCGGTCTCGCCTGCCTGCGGTGGTTCAGCGCACGCCCCGAGTTTCTCGAGTAGATAGGCTCCTAGGCTCCTTCTCCAACTAGAAGCCTAGGATGAGCCTGCTCGAGCCGGAAATACCCAACATCTTCAGTCGCCCAATATCGTTCAATCGCCCGGTATTCCTCGCCATCACCATCATCATCATCATTATCATCATAGGCATCACCCAAATTAATGATGATGATGTGGATGAGGAAAACCTTGACCTTGTTTTCTCGATACAGAGCAACTCGCATGCGACGACGCTCAAATAACATACGCAAAGCCGGCGCTCTCTTCGTCCCAGCCCCAAAGTGCTCCTGTCGCTATCCGGTTGTTCGCGGGCGCCGTCTCTTGTTGACCTGACCGAAACCGGTCGACAACAAAAAAAACAGAAGAGCAAACAACGAAACACTTTTTGATCGTCATGGTACACTACTGGTAACCATCGTCGTCGCGGTGATCATTTAGTCAACTTGAAGCGAGCCCGGTTGGGGAATCTGGAATCTATCTATCTATCGTCCGTCCTTTCTTCATCTCGTCGTGTTCATCTGTCTCCCCGTAGCCCCGATTATTAGCTCTCCTTTAGTGAAGTCGACGTCGAAAATGAAAGCGACGCCGGTGATGAGGATGTTGTTGTTGTTGCTGATGATGATGATGATCATGATCATGGTCAGGAAAGGCCAGCAATCGGTACCAGCCGTAGGGAAAAATAGCAGCGGAAGCAGCGGCTGAAGCCGTAATGAACAAACACCGCCGCCGCCGAAATGAGGCGCTCTGTTGTTCAGTTGGGTAAAGAGGTGGGAAACATGGCCCCGATCAGCAATAGCGACTACTCGCCGTAGTCGAAGTAAAAGAAGCCAAGAAAAGACACAGAGAGGACGGAGAAATATATATATATATATAGAGAGAGAGAGAGAGGGAGAGGGAGAGAGAGGGAGAGAGAGAGGGCACGTCCATTCCAGCTGATACTTCTTTTGACTGCAATGCGATCATGACGGCATTTCGTGGCTTCAATGAGGCCCCGCTGCCGCCGGCCGGCCGGCAGCCGCTGAGGCGTCTTTTGCCAACACCCGGAATCCGGTAAATACTCTCGTTGTTCAATCTAGCATGAAACATGAAGGAAGAAGAAGAAGACGAAGAAAAATAGGATGAAAATGAAGAAGGAGGAAGAGGAGCGGCAGTAGTAGAAGATAAATAAACGAAAAAAAAAGATCACATAAATAGGAGCAGCAGCAGAAAGGCACCGGCCTGTTAGCCGGCCTTTGTGCTGCATAATAGTCAGCGACAACAATGACAATAACAGTACCAAATAGCAGTAGGTCGACCAAACATCTACAGTCACAGAATAGATTTATTCTAATTATATATATATATATATATATATAGGTATATTTGCAATTATTTTATATAACTTCGCTATGTTAGCACTTTGGAGTGGGTATATATATATATATATATATATATACACCCACTAATAAATGCCAGTAAAAATGAAGTTCGTACTTCGTAAAAAACAATAGACCAAATGCATAATGAAATGGCGTAAATCATAACGCCGAGCGGGTGGAATCGTCGTGCTAACCGTTGCAAGGCTGCAACGCTGCGTCTAGCTTTTCCTACTGGCCCTCCTATTGTGACTGCTGATACCGCTGAACCTGTTGCTGCCTAGGCAGATCGACACATTATGCACACCACATTTGTCACGGTAGATAGAGGTCATCATGGAGGTGACTGCTCCATCATGCCGAACGTTCAGCCAAAGACTGCTCTTTGGTCTGGATGTGTCGGCGAAGGTGCCCGACTCCATCAATCTTGCGGCTAGGAACCCTTCGAGGAGGGACTTGGCTTACGCTAGACATTTTGTCCTACGTCGATTGCTTGCCCTTATCTTCTTCTTCTAGGCCTAAGCCGCCAAGGGTAAGCTGCCACTTCTAAACGGTTTCATCTTAGGGCGCTACTGGGAAGTCCTGTCCGAGAACTGTTGGCGTCAAACAATTCCCTGGCCGGCAAACGTCGCCAAGAGATATCCAGGTAGAGCAAAACTGGAGCGGCTTCTAGGCCAAAGACCACCAAGGCAGACCGGCAATCGGATCTGAGAGCGCGTAAACTTATCGAGGGAAATGTTCTGACGCACTTCCACGCATCGCAGCAGAACCAAATCAAACCGTTGAAGGTCTGCGGTTAATAATAAGAATATAGTATGCACGCCATTCAGCTCGACAAGCTCTTTAAGTGAACACCTTGGAATGGATGCATCATCCAAAAATAAATAAACAAATGAAAAAACACCTTCATAAACTGCTCATCATGAATTGATAGCTAACGAGACAGTACATCTATAGACGGAAAGACTGACGGATACATCGAGATCCTGCTCTAACGATAGCCGCTTTAGCCTTAGCGGCCCGCGAATTATTCAGCCACAGAAGCGCGGCAGACGGTTGGCACTTGTTTTTGTTGCTATTGCTGCTGTTGTCGTTGTAATTGTTGCTACTGCTGTTGTAATTGTTGTTGTTGCTACTGCTGTTGTAATTGTTGTTGCTGCTGCTGCTGCTGCTGCGTCGCCGCCGCCTCTACAGCCTTGATAAATACTAACTACTCATAGTCAGTAAAGAGCGTAGTACTACTACATACTAAACGTAACCATCGAGCACTGTCAATAACTAGCAGTATTCGTACCAGTGGTGAATTCAGCGGCAGCAGCAGCAGCAGCAGAAATGCCAGCCGAAGTAGAGAGCCGTCAAGCCAAGTCAATGAGAAGGCTTCCTGGTCGCACTTTTGTTGTGCTACTACCACTACTGCATGTTGGTACTTGCTTGTTGGTATGAAGGAGACTATGGCTAGGAGCTGGCAGTTACGCTGACAGCTGACGACGACAGCAACAATAAGAAGAAGAAGAAGCAGCAGCAACAACAACCACCAAAACAGCAACAACAGCAGAAACAAAAATAGCAGCAAAAGCAAAAACAACAACGGCAGAAACAACAACGGCACAAACAACAACCACAACAACAACAACGACAACAACAGCCATCGCAACGACGCAACAACAACCGCATCATGAACAACAGCAAATGGCCGCGGCTACACGCCGAAAGGATCGCGACGGCCCGATGTGCCAGGAAGGCTTCACGTCAGAAGAAGGTCGGAAACAAGCGGAGACACACGACGATACTGCGCTTGTAACGGTGTTCGCTTGTCGCCGGAGGCTATCGCGCCGCCATTCATATCTGACAGTTTGGTTCTCGGGCTCTGTCTATCTCGCTAGCTGTTTACGGCGACTTGTTTATTCGGCGTGGTCAGTAGCAATACAACATGCTTGGTTAACAACAACAACAACAATGACAACAACAACAACAATAATGACAACAACAGTAGCAGCAGCAATAACAAAAACAGCCGCATCATCATCGTCGGCGGCAGCAGCAACGACAGCAACAACAATCGCAGCAAAAACAACAGCCACAGCAATAACCGCAGTAGCAACAACAATAGTAGAATCAGAAGAAAATCTACACGTAAGCAGTGAGAATGATGAAAACAAGAAATAAAACTAACGACACTTGCACGGCTTAACGAACAACGAGCCTTACTGGTAGCGCAGAGCTGGCTACAATGATGTGTTTTATGCAAAAGAACACAGATGACTAACGCTTGCATATACACACACACATTTATAGACAGGTAGGAACTAACACATGACCAAAAATAGAAATAGAAAGCCAACTGAGTCGCATGGTATCGAATTGAAACTGTACAGCAATTGAACAATCTGTCTGTTCTAAGCAGATGCATCAACGCAACAAAGCATTAGAAAGTTACGTGCTATAATTTAACATTTAATTTTTGTATGATCATAGGAAATTATATATATATATATATATATATATATATATATATATATATATATAGCACGTTTCGAGGTGATTCCTCTCATTGAATCGCGTTGCAGCGTAACGCAAGCTAAATGAAATCATGCAACGTTTCAGATTATTCACCACCAAAGTCTGTTTAACAAGAATTTCAAGTTCTGTAAACGCAGAACGTGCCCGCATAACCATAACCTAGTAGAGCGGCAATGCCTTTCAGACTCAACGAAGAATGGCAGGGCAAACGCATATATATCAACCAAGACGTTTATTTGACGAGTTACAAACGTATCAATCGGTGCCCTCTAGTGTGTCAAAATTAATTAGGCGACTGCAACACACGGCTGGAGCTTTCTTGATACTGCTTCATCCCTCCATTCGGGGCCGGATAATGAACTAAACACAAACGGTTGTGTTCCAATAGTCCCCAACAATAGGTTGTCAGATCGGCAAAACCAGACCACTTCTTTGACATCAACTTAAAAAAAAGAACCACTTCAGATGCCCAAACATGCCCTAACTCCTGCTGAAGCTGAGGCTGGCTCGTTCGGAGCTCATCCATAGTCTGCTTGCATGGTGGATGCCAACGCAGTCAGCCCATCGCATTGCAGCCAACCTCGTTCACGAACGCAAGTAGCACGTTTTCGTGAGAAAATTATGTCACACTATGAAGCAATGAATGGCGACATAATACGATCGGTCCATGTGTGCATACATACATTTACAATGGAAATAAAGGTGCTGTAATAAAGGGTTACGTTACGCTTTTTTCTCGGTGCCCAACAATATGAGCGTGTTTATTTACATTTTAAGAGCCAGCTCAATGATGCCAGCTTCCGATATAGTGCCTTATGCTGCTAATATACAAATACTTGACAAATATGTTAGCAGCATTCAACGACGATCGTATTTTGTCGACTCGCTGTTATTATTAATAGCATCATTAAGATGAGAATTGGCGATTGCCAGACACTGGGGGGAGCGGGTTTTGTTCTCCACTCTAGAATTAAAAACATTTTTCAAAAAGGTTGTTTTTAATAGTTTTTCATCGTTTGTTCTCCACTCGGCCGACGCCATATTGTCGTGCATTTTCTGCTGCATTAACCATCATACCACTGCAGCCGCCGGTGTTGTAGCAGCAGCGGCAGTTGCTGTTACGACGACGACGACAACGATATCAACAGCACGATACCGTGAAAAAAAACAAGGCGAAAACAACGATTCAAGAGAAGACAATGCGGCGATGATAGTGTCCAGGACGTCGGTTGGTGCCGGCCGAAATAATCCTGTTGCCACAGCACGGTTGTCTCCGTATGACCTTTCTTTTGATCGTTAGAGCTATGCTATGCCTCCCCCCTCTGGTCTCTCTCTCTCTCTCTCTCTCTCAGCCTCTCCTTTTCGCTCTTATACATAGACATGTATTCATTGTCATGCATGTAGACACATACGCAAACACACAGTCATCTTAGTTAACCAACGAATGAATAAATAAATGAATGAATGAATTGTCTCTCGGACGCAGATAATAACGATGATAACGATGGTGCCATTCTAGTTCCACCCGCCCATCTCGTTACGACACACACAAATATATATATATATATAGAGAGAGAGAGAGGGAGAGAGGGAGAGGGAGAGAGAGTTGCAAAAGCTGGATAAAATGTAATGGGCCCATAGCTGATTGACTGGCGATGCACCGCCAGCCGTTCAGCTTGCAGCCATCAATGGGCATTGACAGGCCGCTAAAGCCTGGCAACCGGAGACGACATCATTAACAACGGCTACAATAGCAACAACAGCAATAACTACAACAACAACAACAACAACAACAACAACAACGGCAAAAAGAACATCTTCTGCAACCTATGACTTAGACCATGATCACACGTCATCGTTGCATGCATGCACGCACACATACATACACACACATGTGGACGTGCGTCCAAAAAATGCCTACGCCGGCAAAGTGGGAAAACGCAGCGTATCGTCGTAAGGGGGCTAGGGAGCACCTGCAGGTGGTTCATATAGCGGCCCATTATAGCAGTGCTAGTGGTTCGGGAGGGGGGAGGTCGCTCGCTCAAGAGATATACGACAATGTTGTTGTTGTTGGTGTTGTTGCTGTTGTTACTAAGACGTCGAAGATGACGACTTCTTCGAAAACGAAAATCCCATTCATCGCAACGTAGGGCGGCGGCTGGGCTGACGCTATGCACCACTGGAACTGTGTCTTTAACAGCGTAAAGAACAGCTTTGCCTTATGGGTATATCTATATAAACATACATAAATATATATATATATATATATATATATATATATTTAAATAAATGTACTAATAGTGTATATACATATATGTTTTGTTGTTTAGCATTCTTGTTGACGTGGAGTGTCTAAGTTTCGTGGTTCTTCGAGGCGCCAACGTTGTATTGTTGTTGTTGTTGACGCTGTTAATGTTATTATTGATGTTGTCGTCTTGCTCTAAGCGCTACCGTTAGTGAAATTGTTGTTCCGGCATTATCGTTGATGTTGCTCCAGTTCGTAGTTTGCTCTAGATAGTTTTTCCAGATCGGGCGTTTTTTTTTTGACCTTTCGTCCTCTACTTCGTCTCATGGTGCTTTTTTGGAGGGTTGGTTTGGTATCTATTATCGTATATTATTATGACTACTGCGATTACCATTTCTGTTGGTATTATCATCAGTGAAGCTCTGTAAACGTTGCCGCAACAGTCGGGGTTTATTGCCGTTCTCCGATTCAACACCATTTAGTTGCATAGTATCTGTAGTAATGTAAGTGGCGGTAATGACAGTTGTTCCTTATCGTAATTTGTGTACTTTACTCTTGCTGCTCTTGTTGTTGTTAAAATAATTGTTTTTGGTTTCCCTTGCTGTGGTTATGTTCATAATAACTAATTGTTATCGTGTTGTTTTTTCCCATTGTTTTCCACTTTTAACGCGCCAACTCGAAGCTGCAGCATTGTCATTAGCGTTGTTGTTGTTGTTGTTATTGTTGCTGCTGTGATTTGTTCCGTGTTTTTTTTTCCGAGTCATTTATTTTAGTTATTATCAGAAGCCATTCTTAACACAATTTACTAATGGCTATTTCGTATTCGCATTGAAAAAAACACGG